>CM062817.1:934558414-935128414 GCA_031772625.1 Pinus tabuliformis
CTTTGGCAACGAAAAGCTTCAGAGGGAGTCCAAAATTCTGCTAAAGAACAGTGAGGATCAATTGCTGGAGCCGAGGTGTGAGACCAGGACGACAGAAAGCCGAAGTTTCACCAGCCAGCAAAGGATCAAAGTAGGTGCAGCGCAGTCCCCAGAAGCAGTGGCGCAGTAATAACTGCGTGGGAGTGACGCAACAGTGCGCAGAGGCTGACCTCCAACACAGATCAGTGTCGGATTTTCCAGTAACAGGGTGAGATCATATCACTATCTTTTTGTCCAGTTATATCTCTGTATAGGATTGCCAATTTGGGCATCCGAAGAAAGAATTGTACTCAAAAATTACTGCTTAATAATAAAACCCTCAGCGGCTGCATCGGTTTTCCCACATTGGTTTTTCCGGGGACATTTGCCCAAAAGCAACGGTGTCATTTGTGTGGGTTATTTCTCTTCTTGCTCAGTTCTTGTTTCTGCATATAATTTAATTAGTGGAGGTTGCAGTGTATTGGTTTTGATATTTACCGTAGAACACAATAAATAATTTGTTCAGTTATTTGACAAATAGAAGAAACTTAATTAGTTGTTGTAGTAGAAATTTGCGTCTTCCAAATTTTCACATGGTATCAAAGTACAGGGTGAAGTATGTGAGCAAACCGGAAGAGCCAGCATTGAAGAGGAGGGAGATCGAAGTTCTACGTAGGCAACAAATCGAATCCCAGAGAAATTGCGCAGTCCAAGCCAGAAGGGCAAGATTCTCGTGGAAGATCTCTCTCTGAGTGAGTCGACAAAGAGGTAAGATTTCCAGATCGAGATTTGTCCACGGCAAAGGGGTAGTAGCGCAGCAGAAGCTTCAGCGCAGAGCAGTTTTTGGTGAGACACAGTTTTCTGCAGCTGCTGCTGGGGCAGAAAAACGTCGGAAGAGAGAAGTAGACACTACCTTGAGGGAATTCTTCCTCAGAGGACTTCCAGCCAAGAAGTCTAAATTCTCATTTGCTTAGCAGTAGCAGCAAGGAGCAGATCTACTAACTCCAGCAGGGAGTATGTAGGCCAGCCCGGTAGCAGCACGCAGAGTAGAGAGGAGGCAATCGACATTTTTTTTGTTGGCAAAGATGGCAACTGACAGGGTGAGAGATCAAGAACAATTGGATGGAGCATCCAACTATGTGATCTGGAAGGCTAGGATCTCATGCCTTCCAAATGAGCATGATCTCAAGATGTACGTCGATAGTGTGGTAGTTGTACCGCTGATGCAGATCCACTCAAGAAGTACAAGGCTGAAATGGCAAAGACCAAGCAGTTGATCCTCGATGGAGTGAGGGATCACGTAGTATGTCACATTGTTGGCAAAGGGACAGCCAAAGAGATGTGGGATGCCTTGGCTACGCTATATCAAGGATCTTCCGAGCAACGAAAGATGTACTTGGAGGAGAAGCTGAGATCAGCTAGGATGGAGAAAGGGGAACGCATTGATCCATTCCTATCAAAGCTTCAGTTAGTCCAAGATCAGTTGGCAGTTGTAGGATCAACACCTCAACCTATAGAGATGGCGAGGTTGGCCCTGAATTCAGTTTCAGAAGAATGGCAAGTGTTTGTCTAGAGTATCCTGGGCAGAGAGAAATTGTCGGATTGGGAAGGAATGTGGGCCGCTCTTCAGCAGGAAGAGATGAGGTGAGACTTAGTCAAGTGTAAACTTGATGGCAGCAGCAACAGTGGTACGAAGCCCAAGGAAGGGGAAGAAAATGCAGCGCTTGCATCAAAGGGGCAGCAGGAGCAACAGAAAAATAAGAAGGATGTCTCCAAGATCAAATATTTCTGGTGTGGTGAACTTGGTCACTATGCTACGCAGTGTCCTCTCAAGAAGAAGGACAAGGATGCGAAACATGATTCGCAGGTTGTAGCCACAAAGATCGAGGAAGAGGAGTTCGCCATGATTGCCCAGATACCTCCAGGGGAGAGGTGGGATGATCTAGTACTGTAGTTCGAAAGAATTGCAGATGGACAGGATCTTTGAGGAGTCCACCTCTTGGATTAATACCTTGCTACGGGAGCCCATATCAGAAGTAACAAGATGGATCGGGTCAGTTGATGCATAGGAGTGTCAGAGTGACAATTGCAGTGGCTAGGAGCGCCAGAATCAGAGCAATGCAGAGCTATTTTTGGCAGCAGTGCAGTTGGCACAATGCAGAGTCAGTAACAGCGCGGTGGCTTTAGTGGCAGTGCAAAGACTAGCAGCAGTCAGAACTCCAGCAACAGATGCATCATATTGAACACCTGTTCAATAATTATGGATGTTTTCCATTGTTGATGCCATAGCAACAGCAGTTGGAGAATGTTGCAGTTGCAGATGCAACATTGGCAGTGTCAGGGCCAGCAGCAACACAGATGCAACATTTACAAGGGTTGCAGTACAGATGCAGTGTGTTGGTAATGGCAGGGTCAACAGTGGTACAGATGCAGCATTTGCGCAATAGTTGGTGGGCAATGATGTCAGACATCAGCGGCGCAGAGGGAGATGTTACAGAGTCAGGGAGATGCTTCAGCAGGTTGCATTACTAGAGGACAATCCTCGCTAAGAGGGGGTGTGTTGATTTCTAGTAGCATCGAATGTGCTCTAAACCTCAAAATTTGCAAGGAGGCTTGGACACATGTATTCCAGAATACCCAAAAATCGTTTTGAGAAATTCCACCCAGAGAAGGTTTTATTAAAATAATTAATTATTTTTAATGGAGGCCTAAGTCTAAACTTAGGGAATTAAAATAATTAAAGGGTATTAATTAAACTGAGGGTGAAACTTCTAGAAGAAGACGAGGATCAAGCCAAAATGATCTAAGCCATTGATTAGAATCTAATCTGGGTTGTTGGTTCTCAACGAGAAGATTATAAGAGGAGGCTTGATGGGCATTTGGAAATCACATCGAGTAAGAGATCAAGAGATCGATTTCTCAAGAGAGCAGCGCAGCAGTTGCCGGAGAGATCATCGAGGAGATTTCTTGCAGTGAGGGGCAGAGATAATTTTCCGGAGGAAGTTTTCCTGAGCCGGAGAGTGCAAGGCAGAGAGGGCAGAAAGACGTCCAGAGAGGCTAACGCAAGGCCATGCAGAGCTACCCTGTGGCAGCACAGAGCTCAGAGGGAGTCCGAAATTCTGCTGATTAACAGTAAAGATCAAGTGTCGAAGCCTAGGTGTGAGGTCGGGAGGACAGAAGGTCGAAGTTTCTAGCCAACAGAGGATCAGAGGAGGTGCAGCGCAGTCCCCAAAAACAATGACGTCGTAACTACGTGGGAGTGATGCAGTACTGCGCAGAGGCTCACCTCCAGCGCAGATCAATGCCGGATTTTCCAGTAACAGGTGAGATCATTTCACTATCTTTTTGTCCAGTTAGATCTCTGTATAGGATTGCCAGTTTGGGCATCCGAAGAATTGTACTTAGAAATTACTACTTATTAATACAAACCCTCAACTATTGCACCGGTTTTCCCACATTGGGTTTTTCCAGGGACATTGGTCCAAAAACAACAGTGTCATTTGTGTGTGTTATTTCTTTCTTGCTCAGTTTTTGTTTCCGCATTAAATTTAATTAGTGGAGGCTACAGTGTATTGGTTTCGATATTTACCGTAGAAACACAGTAAATAATTTGTTCGGTTATCTGACAAATAAAAGAAACTTAATCAGTTGCTGCAGTAGAATTTTGGGTCTTCCAAATTTTCACACTAACTGATGAACAAGGTAACAAATGTCTATGAGGATAAGAAGGCTATCCCATTCAACAACTTGTGGTTTCTATGCAAGATAGAAGAAGACAGGTTGAGGGCAAAAGTATTCAGACATTTGCCGAAAGGAAAGAAGAACATAGCTAAGATTCAATGGCCATGGGCATTATAGGAAAGATTGTCCTAAGTACAAAAAGGGCAATAACAAGGAAGATAAAGAAGAAGTCCATTTCACCAAAGAAGTGGAGGAAGTTGAAAGAGGAAAAGCATTAGAAGCAAGAGCTCGTGACAGGACAGCTGGAACAAAATTCTATGGCAGTCAACTATGAAGGACATAGCTCTTGGTGACCTCATTTAAAGCTCAAGTAGAAAGGGAAGAAGTCATCCAAGACAAGGCTCATCATACATCTGCTGGATAGGGATATGCAAGATCCTCAAGATTCTCTGATGGAATCCTCATCGGAGGGTTCACCAATCTAGAAAGGAAGCAAGTGTTTCATCAGGAACTCCAACTTGTGGAATTCATGAGATGATGATATGATGATGAAGCAGATCAAGGGGTTGAAGATCTTTTCAATCAAGGAAGAAGCCTAGATGAACTAAAGGTCAATGAGGTATGTATGTTTGTATTCAATATTATAAAGTCATGTTATATGGTTGCAGGTAACATGGATCACTGCTCTATCTTGAGAAGCATGATCAAAGGAAAGGAATCTCCTCTTATGAAGGATTCCGGAAGCATGAGTCACACTAGATGAAATCAACATAATGTCCTCATATGAAGTATGTGGTGGAACTTTGATTGGAAGCTCCTGAGAATTAAAATGAAATGTGTGAAGAAATGAAGGAAGAGATCATGAGATATGCAACCATGGTAAAGGCACTCAACATCTAGAAGACCAAACAGATTTGATTAGGAAATCTCCCAGAAAGATATGAAGACTTCGATAGAAGTCTGGAAAAGATAGAGACCCTTAACAACACATATATTTAGGAAATGTGTCAACGTGTACGCGGATGTTGATACCTAGAGGAAGATGTCATGGTGAAAAACCTTCACAAAGGTAATTATGATTTAAGTGTTCATTACTTATTTATGAACAAGTATATGGATGGGCTTATGCAGGACTACCAAGGGGAAGAACTATGTAGTATGGATATCTTCCAAGAAGTATAAAAGACTTTTCCACAGAAGAAAGAATGATCAAGGTAGCATAACATGAAGCAATGCCAGATGTAGACCGATAGCTCACTTTCTGATGAGAGGGATGACGACATGACTAACTCATGGATGAAAGTGATGGATGGCCTATGCCCTATGAAGAAGTCTCAAAAGAAGAAGACTCCTTGACAAAGAAAATACATAACATCGAAGGAAGGAGTTCTTCTAGCAGTTGGTTGTCCCATCATCTCCACCTGAGGAGCTGTTGGAGGTCCCTAATTAAGAGGGACCCTGGAAACAAGTTTCTTGCTTGGAAGAAACTTGGAAATTCCTAAGCCAAGAGGGAGCTTAGTTACATTCCTTCTATAGGAATGAGTAAATTTGTCCTCCCTAATTGAGAGGGAGAGATAGACACATTATTCTTGTCTTCACTTGTGAAAACAGAATAGAGGATTGGGTAATCATTTGGCATTCGATACTCTTTGAGGATGAGATAGGGCATCCAAGATAAGAGGAATCGTGGAGGACCAATATTCTTTGAGGGTTGGGGAGCCCAAGATAAGAATAGTCCTCATGGAGCACACCTTGAGAACCCGAGTGGGGTATGTTCCGAGAGAGACAATGATGAGGGTGTCTATAAATCATTGGTCTTGCCAACATTGAGCTCAGATCTTGTGGAGAGATAGAGTTGTTAGTCAAGGCCTTGCTATATAACAATGTTGGTTAATATGATGCTAAACAAATGGGTTACCAATCCGATTCTTCTTATGAGAAATTCTTCAGATTGAGAATGACCAAGTACCATTATGAATAACTCCCTAGTTAAGAAGGAGAGTTGTAAATTGTAACTAGGTTCGGTCTTCATAATGACATGTAATTGTGATTTTTGTAAATGATGTAAAGAAGAAAAATAAAATTATTATGCCTTGCTTCATGGCTTTCATGAGCAAGAGGTTTTATTTTTAGATAAGCTCCCATTGAAAGCTTTAGGATTTATCATATAGAGTCAATGTCATATATGAAGATTGTATATGAGTCTAAAAAGTCTAGAAGCCTCCAACGACAAGCACTAGTCATCCTCTTGAAGTCGGCCTCAAAACAAAGAAAAGAACTCATGTTGGCTCACCTAAAATAGACACACCTAATCGGACAGGCACAGGTCAGCGTATTTATGGAGCAGACTACTATAAATACGTGGCTAGGTACTTTACATTTCCACAGCTCAGAGTTCAAATTCTCTGAGATTTTCGGATGGTAATTACAGTACATAACTTCGAATACCTCTGAGGTTCGGATTACAGAGTTTGGAGGGAAGTATATAAGGAGCTCGGACTAGGGTACAGAAGTGGAGATTGGGTGTTGTCAAGGGAATTCGGATCCCTCTGAAATTCGTATCACAGTGGCAAAAAAGAAGGATAGGAGACAAGTTTGGATAGCATCACAGTCATGAATTTCGGTGCTATGAAGCAAGCCTCAGACTCAGTGCTAC
Organism: Pinus tabuliformis; assembly: GCA_031772625.1. NCBI lineage: Eukaryota > Viridiplantae > Streptophyta > Pinopsida > Pinales > Pinaceae > Pinus > Pinus tabuliformis. The sequence goes on from CM062817.1 coordinate 934,564,770, forward strand.
AGCAGAAGGATACAGTTAAGATGAGGGTATATACACCACAGCTAGATGATATACAGAAGCCACAATTCAGTGCTAGTTCGATGTTATGAAGGAGCTTCTATTCTGTGATATATTACAGTATTTCGGTGTTGTTGTAGTGAGGACATTTTGATGACAGTATTGTGATATGGTACAATGATATCTCAAGTATGTCTACAGTTCGTTGCTATCACATTATGCCCAGAAAGAGTCTACAGTTCGTTGCTATCACATTATGCCCAGAAAGAAGAACTAGTGTCTTGGTCTTGGAGTGGCTAATAGGTCAAGGGATTTGGTCTTGGTATTCGTCAATTGGAATCTCTATAAGAAGGAATTGTGCAGGTTTTCCTCTCAAAGAGTGAAAGGTTTTGGCCCTGGCTGATAGCCTACATTCTATGTCTCGTTTATTTATGTTCATGCATTGGTTACAGTACAGTTTGATGAAGAAAAACACTAATAATCTAAGAAGAAGAAGATTCTAATCTAATGATGTAAAGAGCATTCTCAAGCAGTTACTAATCAAAGAGAAATCACCTACTAATGATGCCCTAGATTTCTCAACAATATGCAGCAAGAGAAGGAGAGAATTTTTGCTTGCAGGTATGCACTAGGATTTAAGAGGATCCTAAATAATAGGAGTCCAAATCTGCACTAGGAAATAGGAGACTTCCCACGCTAGAAGATAGGGGCATAGAAACAGCGCAAGCAAGAGGAGTTGGATCAGGATTGTGTGCAAGGTGTTCAAGCTTAGTTTAACTAGGGAAAACATGTGTGTTTTCTAGTAAATTGTATTGCCTTGTAAGATATCAATTACACAAATTTGATGAAAATGGTACCGAGGAATTGTTTCCTAGGCACTTCTCCTTTTGGCCTAGGGAGACACATAAATTACCTTTTGTCTAAGTGATATTATGAGTTTATTAATATCAAGGAGGGCTAAAGTACTTTTTATGTGGAGTACTATCTACTTTTAATTATTAAAATCACATGTGTTTTAAAAGTGACTTTTGTGTAAAGTACTAAAGTACACTTTATTTTATTAAAGTGACAAATGTTCTAAAAGTCACTTTATGAGAAAAAGTGGCCAAAGTTCTAAAACATCAAAAAGTACTAGGGAGGCTCATTAATAGATAGGGGGACCACACAAGGAGGGGTCAAGTAGGGGACTAATCTCGACCCTTGATCTAATGGTTTGAGATTGAATCTCAACCATTAGATCTTAGGGATAGTGTTCCTATCTTATTGGAAAGACAAAAAGGGAGAAAAGGAGAGTGAGCTCATTCATTATTCTCATGAGAAGATTGAGAAGAGGAGAGAACAGCTAAAGGGAGGAAGATTGCTATACTTGGGAAGCGAAATTGAATCCTTGGAGAGGCTACCAGTTCGAACTACAACAGAGATACCTTGCATGAATTTCCAGTATGCTCCAGCATTCAAGTCGAGTTTGCAGTGGTGCTTCGCCTGAGTTGCAGCTGTATTTTTCACTGTGATTAGACTTCAACTGAGGCCAAGTTTTGTGGGGAATTTAGGCAGAGTTTAAGCCTAAACTTCACCAGACATTTGGGCCGAGAATTCCAGGTGAGGAACTCCAGATTTGAGACCGATAATTTGGGGGAGTAGACCCAATTCTGAGGCCGAGAATTTCGGGTGCGAGAAGACCGAAACAGAGGCCGAGAATTTTGTGTATGAATAGACCCAGAACTTGTCACTGTCAGCAAAAGTTTTGGAGGCTACTTCAATGCAGTTTTCAGAGGATTCTAGTCAAAGTTTAAGGCTTGAATCTCAAGGAGAGTATCAGCGATCTTTAGGCACTGAATTCGTGGTACTGGCACAGAGAACAAGCTAGTGTTTGAAACAGAAAATCAGTCTGAGCTAAGGACTATGTGGAGGCTTCACTCACTTGTATTCTCACTGTGTCAACAACTACTTACAAAAGGGAGATAAGTGTACCTTTCTCTGTTGTACAAATTCCTTTAGAAGCAAAATAATAGCCTCCTTCCAGCACTGGTTTCCCCATTGTGGGGTTTTTCCAAGGTCTAGTTGACCAAAACAATTATGTTAAATAATTGTGTGTGTTTGCTACTTTTCTAGTGTGTTAGATGTGCAAAGAGAAATAGTAGAGTAGCTCTAATGTTTTATGTAAATGCAATTATCAATCTCATATTTTCATGAAGGGTTTGGGCATTAAGTTTAAGCCATGAAAAACATAAAACTGGGTTGGGCTTCACGCTAGACACAAATTTCTACATGGTATTACAGACAAAGGGGTCAAACCAGAGACTTTTATCACAGTTGATAGTAGATACTAAGACTAGTAAGCATTAAACTTCTGCTAGCAGTGAACAGACTAATAAACCTTGCCAGAAACCCAAAGACTTCAGCAGCTGAGAAGAAGGAAGGTTTATAGTTCACAAATTTGCTCCATTTTGTTCGTGTGAGGGTCATGGCAACAGGATTGAGGGTAGATGACAGATTGGCAGGGGTTGATAATTTTGGCCCTTGGAAGGAGAGTGATGTTTTTACTGGAGGAAGTTGGAAGTATGGAACATTGTAGAGGCTCATGTACAACCTCCTACTAATGCTACTTAGTTGGCGGAATTAAACAACAAGAATGTGAAGGCTAAGAGGATCCTTCTAGATGCCATCAAGGACCACTTATTCCTTCATGTGTTTGGGATGAGAAATGCCTACCAGATGTGGGAGTCCATGGTCTCATTACACCAAAGTCCTAATGAGAACAGGAAGATGGTGTTGAGGCAAAAGCTAAGAAACACCAAGACGACCAAGACTAGGATCTCTCTGGTGAAGGAACTAATTGGTCAGGATTGCATTGGATAGATTCACCAAAAAATGGGATGGATTCATACATGGCATTGTGGCCAGAGCACTTTCCTAGTTGGAGGAGGATGTGGTGTTGATTTGTGGGCGCATCAGATGTGCTCTAGCCATGAAAATTCATGGAGAGGCTAAGGCACATAAGATCTCCAAGACCCATAAATGGTTCGGGGAATTTCTACCCGGTTGGAGAGATATTAAAATAATTAATATTTTTAATGGAGTTCCTAAGTCTAAACTTAGGAAAATTAAAATATTAATGGGTATTAATATAAAATTGGGTGAGAATGTTCTAAATGACATGGATCAAGCCAAATCTAATCTTAGTTGTTGATTAGAGACTTAATCTCGGTCGTTGATTCATCAACAGGAAAAGTATAAGAGGAGGCTTGAGGGTCCGTTCGAGATACACCAAATTGATCAGTCAGTTCGATTTTCTGGAGCGGGGTTTGCTGAGAGAATCAAACCAGTGATCCGTTGCAGCGAGGGGCAGTTCGGCATGAGGCCGAGAATGCATAGCAAAGAGGCAGAGATAGTGCCAGAAAGACAGCACAGAGCCTGGAAAGGCTAACATAGAGGCAGCTGGGAACTACGCAGAGGCTGAAGAGGCCAGCGTGGGTGACACAGAGGGTTTGAGAGCTGATGCAGAGGCTTCAATAGCTACGCAGAGGCTAGCAGAGTTGACGCAGGGCCAAAAGGCAGTGTTGGAAGAATTTTCGTGGGGCGGACTGAGTCCTGGTGAGCCAGGAAGGGTGGCGCAGTCCCTGCAGAATGACGTAGAGCAGCAGAGAAGCTTGGAGCAGCTTTTGTTGTCCAACTAAGGAGCTGCTATTATTGTTGTGGGATCGTTCATCCGGTGTTTGATCAACCGGAATATCTGTCTCTGAGGAGAGGTACTACTGCGAAGGACATTCTCTGTTGGGTGAGCCATTTCTGGCACCCTAGATGTATTCAGAAACTGCATAATAATAAACCCCTCATATATGTTGCACTGGTTTTCCCGCATTGGGTTTTTCCGAGGACAAATGTTCAAAAATAACGGTGTCTCTTGTGTGTTTGTCTCAGTTATTTCAATTGTTGATCTATATATGAGTTAAGGCTATATTTGTGTTTATTTTCAGTATTTACATTTATAAATAACGTGTTAATGAAAAGAACAAGTAGGAGAAAATAAACCAGATATGCAGTAGGGATTTCTAACGTGTCAGACTTAGAAATTTCAACATGTGGGACGATTTCATCCAAGTGGAGATCAGGAGGAGTGCTAAGGTGGGCAGCAAGAGTGGTGGGGGAGGTGAGGAGGAGAATGTCGCCCTTGCAGTGAAGGGTGAGAAGAAGGCCAAGAATAGATCTTCTAGTGGAGCAAAGAAGGAGAAGGGGAAGCATAAGACTAAGGAGAAGGACATGAGCGAAGTGAAATACTTTTCCTGTGGGAAAATGGGTCACTTTGTTCAGTATCCCAATAAGAAGAATAAGAAGCAGGGAGTTACAGCTTCAGCAGAGGTAGACGATTTCACTTCCAGATTTGACACCAGTTTGCCTTATTAGCAGAAGTGGATGAGTTTGCCTTGGTTGTCAGTTTAAACACACATGTTACATCTTCCCTGTTTGTTGATAATAGAGCATCCTGCCATATGACCGGAGTGAGAGAGCACTTCACGAGTCTCTCAGAGGATGACATTGACTTGGAGGTTGTGCTTGGAGATAACTCCAAGGTCAGAGCAGCAGGAGTAGGGATAGTATCATTTCAGAGGGAGTCATTACCTCCTCTGAAGGTGACAGTTGTTCTATATGTTCCAGAGTTGAAGAAGAGCTTGATATCGGTGTCTAGCTTGGAGGACAAGGGGTATGAGATGTTGTTCTAAAACGGACATGTGCTTATATATCCCAAATGATCCAGTATCGAGTCTGCTCTGTGATTAGAGTCCGTAGTGAGAGGCTATACAGGCTTATGTTTCAGCCTATTAGAGCCTTGGTGGCACAGACCAGCAATAGCAAGTTGTGCAAGCTATGGCACAGCAAGATGGCCCACTTGCACCATGGAGCTTTCAAGATGTTCAGGGAGATTGTTACAAGTTTTCCAGACTTAAGCACAAAGCATCATGATGCATGTAGGGGGTGTGCTTTGGGAAAGTACACCAAGACACCTTTCGTGAGCAGTGACAACAAAGTTGCAGGTGTCCTTGACTTGGTACACTCTGATGTTTGTGGTCTTGTGTTTCATGTTTCATTGACAAGATGTGAAACCTAAAATAAAAAAGGCTTTAAACAATATACCTTTAAGTTGAATGAGGCTTCCTGAAGGTTTTTGAAATCGAGTCCAGACCCGCATTCAATGAGCAAAAATGAGTTTGGATAGGGTTTCTATATGTGGTCGCAGGACTTGCGAGAGCATATCTGTAAAGCAAAAATTTTTATCAGGAGATCACGGAGGAAGCTTTCTATATCTTTGTATCCAGCGAATAAATTGGGCCCTGGGGATCTTTCCCTGTTTGGAACCCAGTCCTTGCTCATTGCTTTTGGGATGTCAATCTAAACCCTTTGCTTTTTTAGTTTGAATAACATCACCAAACCCACGAAAAATTGCTAAAGGATTCCTTTTTTGCAATCTTGGAGCTACGTATTTCTAAATGGTGCCTTTTAGACTCAATTGGTTTTGGCAGACCAAGATCCAACCAAGATGGATGGGCGTCCCACGTTGTTTTTATCAATAGTATACCAGATCGTGCCCATGCAGGAATGGATCAATGTCTATCATTGTTCCTTCTTGTCGGATCTGGTTGGATTGAGGCAATTTTTTCTTGCAATCATTACTTTGATCTATCTGGCAGGTTCGACCTGCAAATTGAGAGCCTGCACAAATCTTTGCCTCTAGTTTGGGATCAGATGGGGCTCAAATGGAAGCGAAAGAGCTTTCCCTCAATGGATCTATGGAGGCATTCTTCGAATCAAACCCTCAGCTACATGAAATAACTTTTTTCCTGGTGGATCATTGTGGAAATATGGTTTCTTCAATAGATCTAGGGGAATTTAAACAAATCCATCTAAACTTCCAAAGTCGAAGGATACCTTAACATATTTGAAGGATCCCAATTGCAAAAATCCATATTAGGCACTGAGAGCACATATACAATTTTTTGTCAAAACCCATACTGGGAAATCAGTAACCATGTGGGTCTGGGATGAGGATCGGGTACAAGATCTTAAGATGAATATTCAAGAAATATTCAAGAAAGGTTGGGTATTCCAGTAAAGTTTCAAAATTTGATTTATGCAGGGAAATCAATGTCGGACACCAAGATGCAAAACTATGACATTAAACGTGACTCAACTACCATCCTAAACGTGAGATTACACGAAGGATGTCCTGGATCTAACAACATTATAGGTCCATTTTCTTTCAAGGAAGCAGTAAAAGGAAGAGTTGATCCACTGAAAAATTCTGATCATATTCCTAATATCCCTGGTCCCTATATTGTGGATCAGATGAAACAAGTGTTGATTATGACAGTTAATCTATCAGAGGTCTATGATCTTTATTCTGAGTTCCATTCTAAAGCAGTTATTTGCAGATTTAACAGTTTCTGGCCCAAGCCGGAGGCCCTTCATCAATGGATCTTTACAACATGGACTGAAAATTGTGATATTCATTTGGGTTCCAAGGGTTTTCTTGTTGTAAAATTTGATACAACTAAATATCCGGATTCTGCCTTAAAGGGGGGTCCATGGTTCTGGGGTAGTGCAAGTCTTTTTATGATTCCATGGTTTCCCAGTTTTGATGCTAATACCATTGTGGTTTCGAGAAGGACAATGTGGGTCAGGTTGCATAACCTCCCATTGCATTTTTGCCATCATAATGTTCTAGCAGGAATAGGCAACTCACTGACTAAATTCCTAAAGGTCAATGCAAATAGAGTTACAAAAGGAAGTTTTACTTTTGCTAGGATATGCATAGAGGTAAACCTTAGCAAAGGTTTACCCGATTGTATTATTTTGATTCATAATAATATTAAGTGGTCCCAGTCGTTAGACATTGAAAACACTGCATTTAGATGCCATACATGTCTTCAAACTAGACATTTGCAAAATTCGTGTCCTCAGGCAAAGGAGTCCAAAAAAGAAAAAAGAGGCAAGACCAAAAGCCAAAGGGTTGGCATTTTTCAGATCCACACAATATTGAAGCAAAGGAGGAAGAAAATCTAGTGAGCACTACAAATACTTTTGATCAGATTTTCCAAGAAGACATTGTACATCAAGGGGATGAGCAGGCAAGATCGAAGGTCCCAAGTCCAACAAACGCAATAAAAACTACAGCACACCAGCAACAGAATGAGAAGAATATCTCTGAAAGGGAGGCTAGTGGCACAAAAAGAAATCATGCATCAGAGAGTTCTGACTCGAATAAAGAAATCAATGTAAATGAGGAAGAGAATCAAATGGCTATTGTAATTTCCACCCCCAACTCTGATGGTTGGCAAAAAGTGGAGAAAAAAAGGGTAGAAAAAGTTAATTTGGTGTATTGTTTTTATTAGCTTCGTTTATGGGGCCCCAGTCAATGGTTGGTTTTAGCGAATGCCTTTTTAGCATCTTTTTTAATGATTGTTGAGAGATCAACAGTCACTTATTTTGGATGTGCTTTATAGCATCTATAGCTTGTAATTTTCACTAATTTATTAATGGAATTATGATTATTAATTGGGGAAAAAAACATTGACTGGATGTGAGTACTATGTGACCTTCATTGATGACCACTCGAGGAAGAACTGGATTTTCTTTCTGAAGACCAAGGATGAGGTCTTCAAGAGGTTCCAAGAGTTTAAGGCTCTTGTAGAGAACCAGACGAGGAAGAAGATCAAGGTGTTAAGATCTGATAATGGGGGCGAGTATACCTCCACGGAGATGAAGGATTTTTGTAAGAGTGTGGCCATCAAGAGGGAGTTTATAATGCCATATAACCCCCAACAGAATGGGATGGCAGAGAGGAAGAACAGGGTCATGGTGGTTGCAGCTAGAGCGATGTTGCAAGATCAGAGTTTGCCTTTCTTCTTGTGGGCTGAGGCGTGTAACACTGTAGTATAATTGCAGAACGTTAGCACACACGGAGTCTTGGGGAGTAAGACTTCTAAGGAGGTGTTTACTGGCAAGAAGTCGGAGGTGGAGCACATCAGGATTTTTGGGTGCCTCACATATTCACTCATCCCTAAGGAGAAGATAACAAAGTTGAAACCCACTACAGAGAAGGGTATCCTAGTGCGTTACAATGAGACCTGTTACCCACCATTTTGTGGGTGATATCCCTAAGAGAAAAAAAATTCCCATGATAGTCCTCAGCTGGCAGCCAACAGTCCCCTGTAGCCACCAACTAGCTTGTTGTGCCATTTCCCCGCCACCTGAGCCAGCCATGTGGTCCCTCACCCATTTGTCATGATCATATGTTTGAAGGTGAGCCTCCCAAACCTAAAGGTATGACTTGTCATTTGGTAATTGAGTATTTTAGTTTACTTATCACGGAAACTATTGGGCATGGACTAATGGGGGGATTCGGCAAATAAAGTGGGCTAGGTCTATGCTCTTGTCCCCTAAATCTCTTTCAGGATGTTAACCTTGAACCCTAGTCCTGTGGTATCTCTTTTACTAGCCTTTGAGCTTCTGGGATGGTATTACATGAGAAACCCCAATTTTGGATGTGTGGTCCCACTCCCCGATTCACATATATCACTCCCCTTTCGCTCATTATAAACCCTTTCATCACTTCTCCCACCTAGGTCCACATAGGGTCAACCACCCGCCTCCCCTTGCCCACATCTTGGGTCGAGCCTGGAATGATGCCCCGAAGGTTGATGCAGCTAAAAAGAAAAGAAAAAGCATAATTGGCCACATTCAAAAGGAAATTGTACCACAAAATCCAAAAGATGGTCAGGACAAACACATTTGACGGGTGGGAAAAAGCCATTACATGAGCTCTACCCCTTTCATTGCCATCATTCTGGTTCCTGTAGGCCCTAGATGAGCCTCCTTTATCATTCAGGAACCCATGATTGTCCCAACCCCTTGGGGGCAATGAAATGTCTCAACTTAAAAAGGGGGTATCCACTACTATACTTTGCACATCATGCTCTCATTCCTTTGGGCCCCGAGCAGTTAACCAAAGAAAATCATAAAAAGGCAAAAAGGCATTCCAAGAAGGGTGGAAAAAGCAAGGTTGAGGTAACTCAAGTACCATAATTGCTCCCTCCTACACATCACTTACCCAAGTGTGGGCTTCCCTTTTATTAGCTTAATAGCTACCCTTGTGCCATGGATGTGACCCAGGTTGTTCCCCTTTATCCCCTACTTCATTCAATCATTATATCACAGGCCACCACTATTTGATGGATGTACCATGGACATACCACCCCCTCTAGAAGCAAAAACCACCTAATAGGGTGATTGGTTAACCCCTCTTGGAGCTTGGAGACATTAGCACATGCCAAAGCCCATTATGAAATGGCATGCCATTATGAAGTGCCCACTTGTTTTCCATGATTTGTAAATTCTTTTACTTAAATCCTTTAATGACTTGATATGCTAGAAGGTGCAGGGAAACATTGGCGGCAACAGGAACAATTCCATGGACCCCCAGAGTCATTCAGAGATTGCTTATGGTTCACCTATTGGACGAGGAAGATGCACCTGGTTCACCATGCCCAACCGGCCCCACAGTTACATTATGCACTTGGCAGATGACCCAGGACTTGTATGGTGATGTGGCATCACTTATACCATCATCTAAGCCCTTGCAGATGGTCTACAGGCATCTTCGATTTGATTGGAGACCCATGAGGACACTTGTGTGCCCTCACATCCACTTGGGAGCACCACAGGTTTATTACTTGGAGAACAAGGGGCCACCCCCTTGTCCACTACTTTTGGGAGTCCTATTTCACATTTTGGCACATATGGACTTCATCAGGCCTCCTCTAAGGCCCAACGACATGCATTATTGAGCATTTGACCTCTTGAGAGGCTTATTCTTTTCTTTTTGAGCTAGTTTGGTGGGCTTGTCACCAAAAGTTAGTTATCTTGTACATTATTTTATTGTAGGGGCTTAATTAGGCCTAATTAGCTAAATCGAACTCATTAGAAATGTATAAATACAAATGATGTGATTTCATTTTAGCATCATCACATGGGTTGGATCATATTTTCTTGTGAGATTTTCGCTATCTTTTGAGGATGAGACTTTTTGGATGAATGGATGAATTTCGATGTTTGGTTATTTTTCTGTCTTGGAATTTCTATGATTGGAATATCTTGGTGATTGGATATATTCTTCTTACATGTAAGTATCATTTTAATGCTATTTTGATTCTTTATATTGTTGCATTCATGATATTGGGATTTTCGCTATTCTAGGGTTAATTTGCTGCTTTTCTTGGAACGAAATTGTGGAAATTGAATCTCTAAATAGTGTTGTATCATGATTGGGCCATGTTTGAATGAATGAATGTTCCTAGAGACATCCTTGTCTTGATAAGTCACCAAATATTGTTGAGTGAAGTATAAATGACCTTGAAGCTACTTCCATTAAGCCCTAATGCCCAACGAAGTTGTCTTTTAGGCCTCCTTGACAAGTGGAAATCAATCCAAACCCTAAATCTTCCATGACTCCATCTCTCCCAAAGGATTAGGCACTAGTCCTCCATAGGTGATCACCTTAAAGCATATTTTTCTCACCTTCTCTTTTCTTTTCTAGGCCTAGCCTGCATATGTCACCTAGGGCATTAATTATCTCACAATCTAGCCATCCAAATACTTTGATTTTTGGTCCACAACTGCGTTGGTGTGTCCTCAAGAAGCCCTCCAAATTTCATGAGATTCCGACAATGGGATCTTGAGATATCGCAAGCCCTAGCTCGAAGACCAATTCTTGCCCTTGGTTTCCCTTAGGCTAGAAACCTCACTGGGATCCTTGCATTGCCTTTCATTGAAAATTCATTCCTTGATCCCTTTCCCCTCCCTAATTAGGTCAAGTATATCATTGGTTGCTAAATCTTATCCCCTTGACCTAACCTCGGGTCCACTTGGTCCTGTGTGGTCCCATGCACTATCAAGGTTAATTCTTCAAAGATCACCTGGAACCCAAGTTTCCACAAGAATTCTAGGGCTTAGGGATCTCCTTTATAAGACACATACTCAAAACCTAACCCTTGAAATTCTCCCCAAGCCCTTCCTAGAGAGCCTTCCATCTTGTCTTCCAAGACAAGCAAGCCACAATCTTGAGCCTCTCTTGTGAATAGGCTTCTAGGATCACCCTTCATCCTATCTTTGATCTATTCATCTTTGTGATCCTTATCATACCAGGTCTCCTCCCATCAATGAAAGTTTGTAAAAAGTAGGGACCTTTAGTTGAGGTTACAGTGGACTATTGCTCCATTGTTGCCCTTGACCTAGCAATTGTCCCTCTAGGATCCCCTTCTAGGACCCTTGCTAGTTTGAGCGGTAACAAGACCAACAGGGCTTATTATGTATACATTCCTCCGTAGAGGAAAGTTGTCCAGAGGCGGGATGTGAGATTTGAGGAGTGGGCCTTGAGGAGGTTTGGGGAGGTTGACCAGGTAGAGCAACAGGCTCCGCAACAGGGGGGTACACCACAAGTTTCAAGAGCATTAGGTAGTACATCAAGATCAGGAGGATCATCTACTGCAATGGTGATTGGGTCTCAAACTCCAGTATCACCGAGTGTAGGATCACCTGGCACAGGATCGTCAGGTGCAAGATCTCAGGGTCAAGGATCTCCATTGGTTATAGCATAGACTTCCTTGTCGAGAGGAGAACCACCTGTTGAGGATTTTCCCATACCACCACAGGAGGCTACTATAGGGAATAGGAAACCAAGATGGCTTTGGGAGACCCTGAAGGAGGCTCAAAACGTTGTGAGGAAACCCAAGTGGTCAGTGAGGGAGAGCAAACCACCAAAGAGGTTGGTTGGCTTTGTGGCAAATGAGACAGAGCCAATTAGTTATGAGGAGGCCACCAGTCAGCAAAGCTAGAGGGATGCCATGGTGGAGTATGCTTCCATCATGAATAATGAAGTCTAGGAGGTAGTGTCGCGACCTGATGGGAAGTCAGTAGTGACTTCTAGGTGGATCTACAAGATCAAACATGTTGCAGATGGCAATGGAGAAGTTCAAAGCTCGTTTTGTGGCGCGGGATTCTCACGAGTAAAGGGTGTTGACTATAAGGAGACCTTCGCACCAGTTGCTCATTATACTTCCATTAGAGCAGTTATATCTATAGCAACTGAGATGGGTTGGAGGATTCACCAAATGGATGTGAAGATCTCCTTTCTCAATGGTGTTATATAGGAGGAGGTGTACAATGAGCAGCCACAGGGCTTTAAGGTGCATGGGAGGGAGTCTAATGTGTATAGTCTTAAGAAATATGGACTGAAGCAGGCGTCGAGGGCATGGTACGAGAGGATAGATGCCTACTTGCAACAGATTAGTTTCCAATAGAGTGATGCAAATTCAAACCTCTATTTCATTATGGTTGTTGACGATCCACTCATTCTAGTTATGTATGTGGATGACTTCTAGGTGGCTCTACAAGATCAAACATGCTGCAGATGGCAGAGTGGAGAAGTTCAAAGCTCATTTTGTGGCACGGGGATTCTCACGAGTAGAGGGAGTTGACTATGAGGAGACCTTCGCACCAATTGCTCCTTATACTTCCATTAGAGCAATGATATCTATAACAGCTGAGATGGGTTGGAGGATTCACCAAATGGATGTGAAGACCGCCTTTCTCAATGGTGTTATATAGGAGGAGGTGTACATTGAGCAGCCACAGGGCTTTAAGGTGCATAGAGGGAGTCTGATGTGTATAGGCTTAAGAAATATGGACTAAAGCAAGCGTCGAGGGCATGGTACGAGAGGATAGATGCCTACTTGCAACAAAAAAGTACTTCCGGTGTTCTTTCTCATTAGGCTCAGCAGTTGTGTCATAGTTTAGTAGGAAACAGAGGTAAATGGCATTGAGCAGTGCAGAGACAGAGTATATGGCGGCTAGTTAGGCAGGTTGCGAGGCAATTTGGCTTCGCAAGATGATATATTTGGCTTATTTGGTCAGAGGTTGAGACCAACAACGATATATTGTGATAATCATAATTGTATTAAACTCTTTGAGAATCCAATATTTCATAACTGGTCAAAGCATAGAGATCAGATACCACATCATCAAAGATTTGGGTTTAGAGGGGAGTCGTGAAGCTTGAGTATATATCCACTGATGAATAAGTAGCAGACATTCTCACCAAGTCATTGCCAAGGGGCAAGCATGTATTTTTCAAAGATAGGATGGGAGTGGTGAGAGACACCTTCCTCAGTAAGAGGGAGTGTTGAAAATGGTACCAAGGAAGTGTTTCCTAAGCATTTCTCCTTTTGGCCTAGGGAGACACATAAATTACCTTTTGTCTAAGTGACAAAAGTACACTTTATTTTATTAAAGTGACTTATGTTTTAAAAGTCACTTCATGAGAAAAAGTGACCAAGGTACTAAAACATCAAACGGTACTAGGGGGGCTCATTAATAGAAAGGGGGACTACATGAGGAGGGGTCAAGTAGGCGACTAATCTCCACCCTTGATCTAAAGGTTTGAGATTGAATCTCAACCATTAGATCTTAGGGATAGGGTTCCTATCTTATTCGAAAGTCAAAAAGGGAGAAAAGGAGAGTGAGATCATTCATTATTCTCATGAGAATATTGACCAAAGGAGAGAACAGCTGAAGGGAGGAAGATGGCTATACATGGGAAGAGAAATCGAATGCTTGGAGAGGCTACCAGTTCGAACTACAGCAGAGATACCTTGCACAAATTTCCAGTATGTTCCAGCATTCAAGTCAAGTTTGCAGTGGTGCTTAGCCTTAGATTGCAGTTGTATCTTTCGCTGTGATTAGACTTCAACTGAGGCCAAGTTTTGTGGGAGAATTTAGGCAGAGTTTAATCCTAAACTTCAGCAGAAATTTGGGCCGAGAATTTCAGGTGAGCAGCTCCAGATTTGAGGTCGAGAATTTCGGGAGAGTAGAGCCAGTTCTGAGGCCGAGAATTTCAGATGTGAGAAGACCAGAACAAAGGCCAAGAATTTTGTGTATGAACAGACCCAGAACTTGTCACTGTCAGCGAAGTTTTTGGAGGCCACTTCAATGGTTCTAGCTAGAGTTTAAGGCTTGAATCTCAAGGAGAGTATCAGCTATCTTCGGGCACTAAATTCATGGTACTGGCACAGAGAACAAGCTAGTGTTTGAAACAGAAAAATCAGTCTGAGCTAAGGACTGTGTAGAGGATACAACTTACTTGTATTCTCACTGTGTCAGCAGCAAACTTACAGAAGGGAGATAAGTTAACCTTTCTCTGTTGTACAAATTCCTTTAGAAGAAAACTAATAGCCTCCTTCCAGCACTGGTTTTCCCCATTGTGGGGTTTTTCCAGGGTCTAGTTGACCAAAATAATTGTGTTAAATATTTGTGTGTGTTTGCTACTTTTCTAGTGTGTTAGTTGTGCAAAGAGAAATAGTAGAGTAGCTCTAGTGTTTTATGTAAATGCAATTATCAGTCTCATATTTCATGATGGGTTTGGGCATTAAACCATGCAAAACATAAAACTGGGTTGGGCTACAAGCTAGACACAAAATTCTCTCAATAAAATCTACAGCTAGTAGAGGGTTTTCCCAGTTGGGTTTCCCTAGAAAAAATCTTGTGTTTTTGCTATCATGTGATTGTGTTTTATTTTTGTTTTATTCCGCTGCAAATTGGTAGAGAAATTATGTGACTTGGTGCAATGATTAGTTTCAGATTTGTCACAACTGCAAGGAAATTTTACATGGTAGCAGAGCAAGGAACATAATAAAGACCAGCACAAGTTGATTAATACATCACAAGTGTGATACATCAAAAGGGAGTGTTGAAGAATGTAACTAGTATCGGTCTTCATAAATTGTATCTAAGTCATGATGTAATTATCAAAAAGATGAAAAGGAGAAATTTTTATTGTAAAGGAAAAATGACTTATTAAAGCATGGGTTTCATGCTTGGGTCATTGATCAACAGGTCAAAGCACCCATTGTGTGCTTCTAGGGTTTGTGTCTAGAGTCCTAGTACTTGTCAACATGTAAGAGACCCTTATTGGGCTTTGTAAATCAAGAAAAAAATTTCTTATTAAATCAAAAATGTCATTTTTGCCTTCTCCACCAAGTCGACCACAACAGAGAACAAGTCAGCCTCATGAAGAGATACGACCAGCTTGAAGAAGACTATTTATACCCAGCTTGAAGAAGACTATCAAAACAAAAGACATTCTAAATTGCAGAAGTTGCAGAGAAGAGCCAACATTCTGAATGACTTCATTGATTTGTGTTAAGGGCTGACTTGGCGGATGAAGGGAGTCTATGTTTTGGTCAAAAGATCAAGATTGTCTCAATTTGATTTGAATCTACTAGTGAAAGAGTTTGACTGCATTTTCCACTTCATAGGGGTTTTTCCCTTGCTGAGTGCCTACATATTCTGTTCTCATGTTTGGAAATTGTCTTGATGATGAAAAATATAATAACAAAGAAGAAGACATATTAACTAATCACAAGAAATTGTCAAGTAAAAAGAAATCTAACAAATCAGGAACCCTAATGTTTCCCTAATGGATTTCTCAACATGGTATCAGAGCTAAGGTCAGTGAAACAAGGCAGCTAAAGAGATCACTTTTATGTTAAAGGAAAAAGGTTTCATACCTACTTTTGAAGGTCGAGTTACCTAGGAGAAGAACCATCTGATATAGTATATTTCTGGGCATAATTATGAGTCTATATCCCTGCAACAAGGCCGCAGACCAGAATTTGTGAAACGAAATAGTTAAAAGGTCAAAGAAGGTTTTCCTTAAAGATCTGTGAGGCTAGAACAATAGTCTTAACAAGGCCGAGTCCATAATGAAATAAAGCAAAGTTCTGTACTTGAATATTAGTCTCTGTCATCAATCTTGAAATTTAAAAGTCACCCAGTTCTGTGCATCTGAAGTTACCATAAGTACTATGCAAAATCAAGATGACCGAGTCATAAATTTTGAAGAATAAAAGTAGTCCATGAAATCAACAAAGAAAGGATCAAAGGCTGAATTGTTTAGAGATTTTGTAGACCTACTTGAAAGGACTATTACAGAGCTACGGTCACCCTTAAATCAAGGAAGTCGAGACACCTTTAAAGGACGAGAATCTGTGAATCCGAGCCTCAATAGTCACTTAAAAAGCCGAACTGAAAGGATCACTTGTGCTTGATAAGACCTTTTTTTGAGAAGTTTGATTCAGTGGGACGTAATTTCAAATTGTTGAACAATGAAAAGAATCAAGGTCTACATAGAAAGTGAAAGAAGACCTTTGTGCATTGTGCTGAGAAATATGGGGCAGCATATAGACTAGGTTCTTTAGCTCAATTTCTCTTATACTTTGACAAGTTCTTGTGATTATTATATTTGTTCTTCATTTTTAATATTATGTTCCTTTCATCATCAAGACAAATGCCAAACATGAAGATCACAAAGACACCAAAGATTGGCACTCAACCAGGGAAAAACCCCTATTTGAGGGGAAAACCCAATCAAACCTTTTCTTCAACAAAATCATATCGAGTTGTAACAATCCAAGACCCTTTGACTTAGACCAGGACCTCCCTCCATCCATCAAGTCAGCTAAGCAGATAATTCATAAATCAGCGTCAAATAGTTCTAGGATCTCTGCCCTTTTTGTCATCCTATACCTTCAGCTCATGTATCCATACTTCAGTTCTGCACTCATAATATATTTCGGTCCTGCAACAATACTGAATTTCAGTCCTGCAACAATACTGAATTTCGGTGCTGCAACAATACTACACTTTGGCCCTGAAACAATACTACACTTTGGTCCTTTCTGTAGCCCTAAGATTTTCAGTTCTTTCTGCAACCTTGAGATTTTCGGCTTCTTTTAGGACAGTAGACTTCTCTTCTTCACTTGAACCTTCTTCTTCCTTTTAAGCTTAATTTGCATCCTCTTCTTCACTGAGAAATTGCAGATCAAGTCACTTGTCTTCTCTGCTCCAAATTAGGTTGAACGTTAGGGTATATATAGTGGTTTGTCACTCTACTTGAAGGCCGACATGAACAGTAGGCAGAGCTGACTTTAGAAGATGTAGCTGATTTTGTAGACGATGGAGCCAACTTGAATGATGGAGGCTTATCATATACGTTGACTCAAATATATTTATCAATGTGGAAAAAGTCAAAGTCGGGATTACATCGGCAAGGGTCCAGAAATTGAAAAAGTCGTTAAAATCAGAAGGTTTTTGAAAAAGTGGGCAAAAAGTCGGCAAAATTTAAAAACTATAAAAATATTCATTTTTTTTAACAACTTTTTCAATAAAATCCAAAAATTTTCAAAAATAAAAAAATAAAAAATCGTTAAAGAAACTACCTCATACATGATTGTTTGGAAAAAAAAAATCCCAATTTAATCCTGACTTTTTCAACTGGGAAAAAATTGCCAAAAAAGTCTGCCAATTGTACTAGTAAAAAGAAAGAAAAATAAAATATTTATTTATAAAAAAAAAAAAAAAAATTATTACGAAATGGGTTTCTTGCTCATTGTAGGTCAAGCACCCATTGTGTGCTTTAAGATTTGTTGAGTCATGTCAAAAGAGTCAAAGTCATGATGTAATAGCCCTTGTGTGGCTCAAGAAACAAGAAAGGAAAATTATTATTGTATAAAATTGAGTCTAGAAGCCACCAAGAGAGTAAGTCGGCCAACCCCTTCAAGTCGGCCTAGAAGAGGCCTAATCCGCCCTCAAGAAGTCTATATAAAGGAGAGATGCTCAACCTCATAAGCATCATCACACACATCTTCTCTAATCTGATCCAAGCGAAAGAAGGAGAGCAAAAGAGGAAGAGAAAAGCAGCAAGAAAGGAGAAGGTCGAAATTTCTGTTCTTGGGACTTCTACAGCTCACATGTGCGAGTTTGCTGGAGGAACTAGGGTTTCCTCAGTTCTGATTTTGCAGAAATCTTGTTGGGGTTTGGCTGGCTTATCTTTTGGGTGGATGGTCTTGGGTCTAGGTCTTGGAAGTCTTCATTGAATTGATTCTATAAGGAAGAGTTTCTGGGTTTTCCCCTTATGGGATTTTGCCCTGGCTTGGAGCCTATTTCTAGTGTCTTCTTGTTTGCATTATGATCTTCTTACTGGCATTTGTCTTGATGGTGAACATATTGAAATTATAATAATGATGCCCTGATCTAATATCACAAGAAAGTGTCAAGAATTAAGAGAAATCAAATTAATAATTACTCTAACTACTCTGCCCTAGATTTCTCAACAATAAGAAGCTCAAGAAGGGTCTTTTACATAATGATTTTGACTTTGACTCAACACAAAAATCCTAGAGCACACAATGGGTGCTATGACCTATTGACCATTGACCCAAGCATGAAACCCATGCTTTAACAAGTCAATTTTCTTTTATAATAAAAAATATTTTTTCTTTCTTTTAACAAATACAATTATGAAGACAGACACTAATTACATTCTTCAACACTCCCTCTTAACTAGGGAGGTATTCATAATTACATATATACATAGGTGCATGGATGAACTCAAAATGATATGATTCTACGAAGAGTCATAGCACACGCAATGCTATGCTATACATTAGATACTTGACCAAGGTATCTAACCTATTGGGACTATAAGGTGTGTTCCAAGCTTTAGCCACTATAGGTGCCATCAGGCTTCAGCTCTAACACCAACCCAGTGATCTAGGTATCTTATCGAAGGTCAGAGCTCCACAAGACCAACAATACCCTCCCTACTAACGGATCTAGACATCATCACAGGTCGGCCAGATGTCCTCCCAAACATCTTGTCACCCCAATATGTTTCATCCCCCCCTCAACTATATCAAATATATCCACTAGTCCAAGCATGCTTCAAAATTTTCAACCTTCTTATGGAGAGATCTGCCTGTACAATCACACAACCCCAATTAGTAAGAAACTTCTAAAGATATACAAGTTAGCACAAACCTCTGCAATCTTCAACTATTCTGATGTTGCTTAGGTCATCATCATATTTATTCAAACACATCTCGTCGGAAGCTTCCTACTTCAGCGTTTCTAGCAGCACCAAACTCAGCCTCAACACTTCTTCCAAAACATCCAAGTCTTGTATCAATCACGAATAACCATTTGTAATGCTTTAGCCATTCTCCTATCTCAATCATCCCCATGGTCTTTACATCAAGTTATTAACTGGAGGAGATTCACTTTTAAACCAAGCTCCCTCTCAACTAGGGAGATATACACTTTTTCCTTTATCCAAGTTTCTTCTTAACTAGGGGATAAGTCCATCAACAATTTATTCTTCCAGCCACACAAGATCTTTCTTTAGCATCATCATTTCATCGGAGAACTTTGATCTTCCAAAACTTTATTTCATCATTCCTTCTAACTTCACATGGCAACAAGGTCATCTATCAATCATTAAGATTCTTACAGCTCCCTCTTTCCATCATGCTCAACATTATCATCATCAAATATGAGGTAGGTAAGCATCTTCAACATCTTGAAGACTATGTACCTACAAACGAGTATATATGTACAAGAGCATGAAGTCAATTTTATCAATATAAGGTTAGCATGTCAATACAATGGGAGCATCTAAGATTATCAAAACTAAGAAATCATACTTTAGATAACAAGGGTTACATCTTTCATACCTTATACTTTCACAACCATTTATGCTAGAGTTTTTGTAACTATATCAAGTTAAAATTTCAATCATAACGAAAGCATTTTTCATCTAGGGTTTCATCATCAAGCCCTAGGAACATATATCAATCTTTACTAGGGTTTTGTCATAGACCCTAGGCACAAACATTAAAATTTTAACGTTAGATATACAACAATTCGACCAAGCTAGGGTTTCAAACATACAGAAGCACATACACCTAGGGTCTCATTTTTAAGATCTTAAATTACCTATGACAAGGGTTTTGTCATAAACCCTAATTCACCAAGCCCTAAGAATCTAGGGTTTTGTCATAAGAACTTGATATCAACAATAAACCCTAAAAGGCTAAGGTTTCATAACATTAACAAACCCTGAACATTAATAGAGTAGGATTTCACCATAGGTTCTAGACCTTATCAACAAACCCTAAGTAGACTAGGGTTTCATTATTGACATCAATATACCCTAAGCATCAAAAGGCTAGGGTTTTATAGTGAACCCTAAAAGTTAGGGTTTTACCAAAATGAACAAATAGCAAGAGATAAATAAGGGTATATTCAATCTAGAGATTAATCACCCTAACAATATAGAATCTTAATGATTCTACAGCAAACCCTAGACATGAAAGAGTTAGTAATATAAAGCAAAGTGATCATACCTTCTTACAACATAACTTACAGCCGTATACATACCTTGAGTTGTTCGTTAACAAACCTTGTAGTCTTCTTTGCAACAATCTTACTTTACAGGTCTTACCTTTAATATTTTCCTCGGAATCTAGCCACAATCTACATGCCTGCAAACTTAGCTCTTCCAAGGAAACTACTCAGAGAACCATCTAAGATCTCTTCTTGAGTAAAGTCATCCCACAACGGCTCTAGTCTAGAAGTTTTTCTTGACCCACCACACACTTCACAAAGAAATCCCACTCTTTGGTTAAGCCCTTTAAGGTTATCTGCATCAACTCTAAGTCTGAGATGACTTCTCCTATAGCTGCAAACTCATCTTTTACTTGAGTCACTCTGGTAGGGTAAGAAGCCACGCTCTCATCTTTAGCCATCTTCACACTATGCAGCTTGTCATTGAGAGCCATCTTTCTATTCTCATTCTTTGCTTCATATAAATTCTTCAGAGTATACCACATCCCTTTGGTTGTTTGCTTCTCAGCCAAATGAGGGATAAGGTTGTATTTAACTCCATCTTGAATGATCCTTAGTGCTCTAGCTTCATTCACTTCATGAATATCCAATACAATAGGATCAAATGTGGGAAGCCATTCTCTCTCAATTGTTCAATAGAAAACAAACAAACAATTTTCCCCTTCACTTGCAAACTTGTAGGTCACTATGTCGACAGCCTTACTATCTCAATAAGAAATAATGTGTCCATTGTCCTTTCAGAGCCCAAGCCCTGATACCAAGTCGAAAAACTAGACAAAAATGCTAACAATCTCACTTAGTACTTTTTTCAAACACTTCGTAACCTTAGATTTCTGACTTCAATAAAAAATCCCAAAAATGAAAATATTTAGCCCAATATTTCAACAGTATTTTTATAAGCAAAAATACATATCATTAAGTACTTTGCAACAAAAAGAATACTAACTGTAGGCAACCACTAAAAACACAAAGTGATTTAGGACCAAGCCCAATGCAACACCCCAACAGGGGAAAACCCAGAGAAAAGATTTTTATTCTTTAGCACATCTCAAAAGAAAGATACAAATAGCTGAAATAACCAGCAATTAATAAACAGACTTATCTTGCAATCAATCACCCTTATGCCTCGAAATCAATGCTAGTAAAGACTCCTTGATTTCTGCTCACATGCTATTCATAAATTTGTACTTGTACGATCAAGTACAACAATAAATGCTATCACAAACTGCCTCGATATCTATGTTGATCGATTCTGCCATGTAATATGGAACTGTATGGTCATATACAACAAAATATTTCTCAAAAATATGCCTCGGTTTTTATGCCCTTGCAGTTGTACAGAACTGTGTTGTACGACCTCACTAAAACCCTCGATCTCTTAGGATTTGTGCCTTGTACCTGCTGAAATTTGACACACTCTTCTTCATTGCTTACTCTCTTTTATATTTGATGTGTATCTCACACATTAATTTCTTCTCCTCTCTAAATGTCTTTTTGTACTTTATTTCTCATTGACCTAACTATAACCAATCTAAACAACTTTTTCAATGGTTGTGATTTGACTAGATCAAGGGCGCACATTTAACCTTTCATATTAAATATGTTTTAATATTTATTAGATGCACTTTAAGTCACCCACTTATACACTTTAAATTTATAAAGTACAAAAAATCACTTTAAGAATATAGCCTCACTTTATATCAAAAATTACATCTAGAGAGACAACTTAATGTCCCCCACCCCATGATAAACATCACAACATGTAGAAGAACCTACTTCAACAGCATCGCCACTCCATGCCATAACAACAAGTGGTAAGAGTAGGGTCAGCAAAGGGCCTTTAACGAGTTAAAGAAGAAGATTGGTCAAAGGACCAGTTCTGGCATTACCAAAATTGCAGCAGCCCTTTGAAATGGAGACAAATGTGAGTGGGTATGCTATGGGAGAGATCTTGATGTAGCAAGGAAGGCCTGTAAGCTACCATTCCAAAGTATTTCATGGGGCAATTCTTAACTACCCTACCTACGACAAGGAGATCTATGCCCTGGTGCAAGTCGTAAAGAAGTGGAAGCACTATCTTATGGGAAAGGAGACAATAATCCACATAGATCGTTAGCCACTACCGTACTTGCAGGCCCAGAGTAAGCTACAATAGACCAGGCATTACAAGTAGATGGGGTTTCTCCAGCAGTTTCATTTAGTGATCAAGTACAAGAAAAGCAGCACAAAAAAGTTGGTGGACATGCTTTCAAGAATCAAGGCCAACCACATCAAAGATCACAACTTTAGGAACTTTGATGCACATTTAGCCATTCACCGATGATGCATATAGAAGGCATATTCATAGGATGAGGACTTCAAGGAGGTGTTTCAGCAGTTGCAGAGTCAGAGTCATGTGCACGATGGTGACAACACCATTTACTACCATCTCCAAGATGAGTTACTCTAGAGGTTTGATAAGTTATGTGTTCCAAAAGGTGAGTGTTTGTAGTTGATTAGAGAGGTTCACACCTCAAAGGATGTCCGACACTTTGGTGTAGGGAAGACGATGGCCAACTTGCAGAGGTATTTGTATTGGGTCAAGATACAAGAACATGTTTTATAAGAGGATGCATGTTTTTTTGTACCAGCAAGCTTAGTAACAAGAAACAAGGTCAATATAATCCCTTACTCGTACCCATTTCTGGGAGATTTACCAACAACCAAGGGACATGACTACCTGTTTGTGGTAGTTAACAAGTTCTGAAAGATGTGTTTTCTAATGCCCGTAAAAAGACCATCAGTGGGCAACAAGCAATGAACTTGTTCTTTGGACAGGTTTGGGTGCACTTTGGATACCAAGGAGCATCTTTTCAGACAGGGGCACAAGATTTCTCAGTGCATTTTGGACTGCATTATGGGAGAAGATGGACACTAAGTTGAAGAGGTCTACAATATTCCATCCTCAAACAGATAGGAAAATAGAAGTAGTCAACAAAACTTTGGTGCAACTTTTGAGGGGTTATAATTAGAAGCATCCAAAGACTTGGGATGAAAATCTATTATATACACAACACTCTTATAACAGAGCAATCCACACTTCTACTGGTAAGTCCCCATTTGAAACTTGTTATTTTCCACCTTCACCTTTGGATATTGCATATGGGCAGAACGAAGGAGTAAGGGAGGATCTTATAGGGGATGCCTTGAGGGTTGAAAAAATTGTAGAAAAGATCAAGAAAATTCACATACAGGTACAAGATACACTGCAGAAGTCACATGGAAAATACAAGGCCATGCATGATCAGCACAGAACAAAGAAGTCGTTCAAGGTGGGAGACAGAGTATGGTTATAGTTAAACAAGGAGAGGCTATAGGGTCCTGGTAAGAAAATCAAGGCTCTGCGATATGGCCCCTTTGAAATACTGGAAAGGTGGGAGATAACACCCATAGACTCAGTCTACCCACATACATTCACATTTAATTAGTTTTAAATGTGGAGAATTTGAAGCATTATGAGCCTTCCATGCTAGATCAGGAAGAGGAACAAGTCCTACCTTCTGTAGAAGATTTGGCACCAGATGCTCAAGCAGAGTTAACAAAAGATACAAGTTTGAAAAAGAGGTCCAAAAGCACAAGATGGGGGCAGCATGACCTTTGAGAAATTGGGTTGAAAGGGCAACTTTCAAGAAAAACTAAATGGTACACCAAAGAAGGTGGAGGAAAATTTGCTCACCTCATTCAGTGGAAGCTTTTGGGGACCAAAAGCCTCCCAAAATGGGGAGGTGTGATCCAGAATGGATCATTATATTGTTTTTCATCCATCTCGATGATTTTAGAGTGGAAAAAGTGGAGGAATCAACTCACAAAACCATTTTTACCAGCAAGACCTAATTTGGCAAATTGGGGTATGGAACCTTTTGGGAGCATTTAGAGGCATTGAATGATGATTATTAGGGGGTAAATCTTTGTCGCTTTAGCACTGCACATTTTTTTCATATTCTACACACAAATACCTTTCCAATGGCACAAGAATTGCCTCAATCGGAGTCTGTATGCAAAAGTTATGCCACTCAGAAGTTGACCTTCCTATTTTCACCCCATAATTCGAGAGGATGCCACGTCAACCCCCATTATTCATGGAAAAGGGGATAGCCACATGATTATGATGAAGAAGACTCTAGAAGAGTCCATATTGTAACTCTGGTTAAGAATTGAGGTAGTCAAACCTAACCACTAGTAGGCTATCGAGCTATGTTATAACCAGGCCACTAGGAGGAAAAGGGGTTCCATTCTTTTCGAATGCATTCATTCCACAAACAAGCAAAATAGCCAAGAGGGGTAGGGAGAGAGCACACAGAGAATTTGTGCACTATAGTAGCCCACGGGCCACAGGCCTTACTTCTTTGTACTTGTATCCATTTTCAGTTCAAAGAAAGAGAGCAGAACGACCTCCCCTTCCAACTGGGTTTTCTCCCAAAAGGATTTCCCACGCTATATCTTGTGTCAAATCATGGTTTGTGAGTTTTTATTTCATTGTTATCTATTCCATGCATAGTTTTAACGACAATCGTGATTCCTACAGGTGGTATCAGAGCCAAAAGTCTCGAGTTCGAATCACACCCGGTTCGCGGGAGATTGTTGGACATTGGATAAACCAACGCTCCCCACGTGTTTTACGACATGTGCTTAACCACCTCTCATGGATCTGTTAACAATGACAATGCGTCCGTTTACTAACAACTATGGGTTTTGGTGTAATGACAATTGTGATTCCAACATCAAGTGTTAGAGTTAAGAGAAGGCTAAGGGAGTATGCTTGAGTTCATATGAAGTAGAAGTGCAGAGAAGAAGCATGAGCTCAATCTAGCAGATATATTCTTATTTCAAGCTACTATTAAATGGGAGAGAAAAAGGCATACACCTAGTTAACTAGACCACACACTCACTGTCACTGCTCAGTTATCTCCCCACTCATGCATGCGCTATAGTTAACTCCGAGAAAAGTGACAACTCATCCCTAAATTAGTGTATGTGTCCCAGTGGTCTTTAGTTCACTCTTGCATGCACTCCAAACAACCCTTAGTCACTCTTAGTCTTATCCCTACGCATTGATCCATGTGTATGCATCCAAACCCAATGTGGCTCTACATCCTTCTCTTCTTGGGTAAGCCAAGGAAAGGACAATTGATTTGTTATTAGTATTCCTAGTTTGAGTTAGGGACATTACAGTCCTCCCCACCCAAAGAATGCTTGTCCTCAAGAATTCGTAGATCAAGATTCTTAAGAATCTCCTCCCCTTCCCATGTTGTATCCTCCCAGTGCAAGTTTTTCCATTTGATGAGATATTCAGAGATTAATTCATTCCTCAATTGTTTCTCCCTTACCTACAGAATGGTCTCTAGAATAAGTATCAATTTACCTTCTTCATCCATGGGAGCTAATTTTGTTGGAGTCACATATTGCCCTAGAGCCTTTTTTAGGCATGATACATGAAATACATTGTGAATCTTGCTTGTAAAACATAGCTCCAACTCATATGCTACTTCACCAATTCTCCTAATCACCATGAAAGGCCTATAAAATCAAGGTTTAAGCTTTTCCGCTCTATTGATCTTCAATGAAAATTGTCTATAAGGTTGAAGATGCAAAAATACTAGGTCTCCCATCTCAAAAGACTCTAAATTTGATGGCGATCAACATATTTCTTATGTTGTAACCCTATGCAATCTGAATATTCTTCTTGAGTGAATTAAAGACATCTTGGTTCCCTTTAGCCCACTCAAGAGCTTGTGGAGCTCTAGAATAAAAAAGACCAAATCCACAAATGTAGAAGCTTCATAACCATACAAGGCTTTAAAAGGAGTCATGTCGATGCTCATGTGATATGTAGTGTTGTAACAAAATTCTGCCAAATATAACCATTTTACCCATTTTTTTTCTATCCCGACAGATAGTTCCTTAAGTAGACCTCAAGCCATTTATGTACACTTTCAGTTTGACCATCTGTTTGACGATGATAACTAGTGCTATGATCAAGTTTTGTTCCTGACAACTTCATCAATTCTTACCAAAAAGTGCTAATGAATATGCAATCCCTGTCACTTACAATCCTCTTAGGCACACCATGAAGTCTAAATACATGTTCAAAAATAGACCAACAACAGTTGGAGGTTTAGATTCAAAAGGCATTGGCATGAAATGAGCATATTTAGTAAGTTTGTCCACCACAACAAAAATGCAGTCCTTACCATTTACCTTAGGCAGCACCGTGATAAAATCCATTGATATTTTTTCCCACTTTTGGTTGGGAATAGAAAGTGGTTGCAGCAGGCTTACAGGGAAGGAAATTATTGTCTTTTATCATTGGCATTCTATGCATTCCCTCGCATGATTGAGAACATCATCCTTCATACCAATGTTGAAAGCATCAGCATCGAGATAAAATTGGCAAGGGTCTGGAAAACCAAATATCGTAAAAATAAGGAAAATATCAATAAAAATTAACAAACATCGACTTGGAAAAAAAATCACAATTTATGGGTTTTATCGCGATAAAATCGAGACGTCTGCAACACTGCTTCATACCCTTCCATGATAACCTTTCATGAACATACCTATACGTCTTAAAATAACCAAGGTGACCAGCAAGCTAATTCTTATGAACAACGATTAAAATTTTGTGCTTAAACTCACTTTAAGGCACTAGGCAAATTATTTTCTTGTAATAGATGATGTCATTCATCACTTTATACTTTCATCATCAATTTTACCATCTAAAATATCACAAGCATGCTGATTTTTTGCATATTCTACAAGTATGTGATCTTTCCAAGAGGCTGAAATTTCTGAAAGTGAGCAAAATGAAGGATTTCTAAATAATGCATCAACAACAACAATATTCTTCCCCTTGACGAATTCAATGTCAAAGTCATACCCTTGTAGCTTACTTACCCATTATTGTTATCTCTAATTTAATCCTTTTTGCTCCATGAAATACTTGAGGTTGTTATGATAAGTTCTCACGGTAAACTTGTTGCCCACAAGATATTGACGAAACTTTTCAAGTGTGTGCATTATGTCCAACATCTCTTTATCATATGTGGAGAATCTCCTTTCAACGCCATTCAATTTTTGTCTTTCATAAGCAATGGGATGCTTGTCTTGTATCAAAACAACCCCAATACCAATACCTAATGCATCACACTCAAGCACAAAAGGTCTAGAGAAATTTGGTAATGCCAAAGCAGGACAAGTACTTATTACCTTCTTAAGGTGATCCATAATTCCTTGATTCTCATCTCTCCAAACAAAGCATCAGTCTTTCTCGATTTGATCAAAGGAGTGGTTAATGAAGAAAATCGCTTCACAAGTTGTGTATAGTATATGCACAAACCAATGAAGCCCCTTTATTGTGACAAGTTCTTTGGTGGTGGCCAGTCAAGTATAGTTTGAATCTTCTCCCAATGTGTCTGTTACCCACCACATGTGGGTAGTGTATATAGGAGAATTTTTTTCTCCTAGATGGTCCTCAATTGGAGCCAGCAGCCACCAGATAGCTCGATGTGCCATTATCTCCGCCACCTGAGCCAACAATGTGATCCCTCGCTTACTTGTTATGATTGTATGTTTGAAGGTGGGCCTCCCAACCCCGAAGGTATGGCATTTCATTGGTATAGTTGAGTAATTTTCCTTACTTGTCATGAGCACTTTTGGGGACGGATTGTTGGGGGGATTCGCGAAAAGAGTGGGCTAGGTCTGTACTCTTGTCTCCATTACCTGATTTTGTGGTTATCCTTGTATCCTAGTCCCGTGGGATCTCCTTTACTGGTGACTAGCTTTAGGGTTGGCACTACATGGCAAATCTCGATTTTGGTTGTGGTCATGTTTCCCGACACCATATACATCACTCCCTTCCACTTATTTTAGCCCCATTCGTCTCTTTTCACATTCGGGTCCACATGTGTCCACTAGGTCCACATAGGGTTAGCCTCTCCTTCCCCTTGTCCACACTTTGGGTTGGGCCTGGAATGATGCCCGGAGGTTGATGAAGCTAAAAAGAAAAGAAAAAACATCATTTGGCCACTGTCAACGGGAAATGCACCACAAAATGCAAAAGATGGTTGGGACATACATATTTAGCACGTGGGCAAAAATCAAACATGAGCTCTACCCCTTATCCATGGCCATCACCCTGGTTCCTATGGGCTCGAGATGAGCCCCTCCATCATTAAGGAACCCATGGTTGTCCCAATCCCTGGTGGGCAATGAACTGCTCCACCTTAAAGGGGTATCCGCTGCTATATATTACACAACATGCTCTCATCCCCTGGCGCCCCGAGCAATTAAGAAGAAAATCCAATCAAAGGCAAAAGGCATTGGAAGAAGGGTGGAAAAACAAAGGTCGAGGTAACTCATGTACCACGATTTTATCCCTCGTACACTCATATACCCAAGTGTGGGCTTTTCCCTTATTATAGTTGCCCTTGTACCACGACATTTGGTCTAGATGATTTCCTTGATCCCCTCTTTGTTCCATTATTATACCATTTGCCACCTACCACCTGAGGAATGTACCATGGACATGTGACCCCCTTTAAAGGTTGAAACCGCCGAATAGGGTCCTTGATTAACCCCTCATTGAGCTTGGAGACACTTGTACATGCCAAAGCCCGTTATGGAAGAGCATGCCACCATGAAGTGCCCCATTGATTCCAGAATTGTAAGCTCTTTTACTTGATTATTCTAATGATTTGTTGTATTGGAAGGCAAGGGGACACATTGGATCTTATGCAGGATTGCAGGTGAGTCTCCATTTGGGGTCTATACAGAGTCCTAGCCCTCCATAGGGCCACATTGGCACTTGTAGGGTGAGCATTGACAGCCATGGGCCTCCACCATAGCAAAGAGTACTTCATGGATCCCCAACACCACTCATCGATTGCTCATGTTCCACCTTTTGGATGAGGATGATGCATCTATTACACCATGCCCAACCACTTGCACCATACACTTGGAAGATGTTTTTGGGTCCAGATGAGGGCTTATGTCATCATCCTAGCCCCAATAGATGGTTTACAGGAATTTTCAATCTACTTGGAGACCCATGAGGATGTCCTTGTGTCCTTCACACCCAATAAGGGGCACCACAGGGATTTGCTTGGAAAACAAGGGGCCAACCCCTTGTCCACTATGTTTAAGGTAAATTCTCACATCATGGCACACTCAAGACTTCATTACGCCTCTTCAAAGGCCCAACGACTCACTTTATTGATCATTCAACCGTCTTGAAAGGCTTATTATTATGTTATTGAGCTATCTTGGTGGGCTTGTCACCACGAGATGTTATTATTGCACATTATTTTATTATTTCGAGCTCAATTAGGCCAAATTAGGCAAATCGAACTCATTAGTGATTATATAAATAGAAGTGAGATGATTCATTTCATCATCATCCCATGGATTGAGATTTAGTAGCTCTTGAGAATTTTGCATTCCCTTTGGCAGACGAGTTTTGGATGTGATGGATGAATTTTTATGTTTAGATCTATTTCTCTTGTCTTGGAGCTTCATTAGTGGCACAACATGATGATTGGATATACTCTTTTATACATGTAAGTAATGTTTTCATGCTTATTCTTGTTATTTACTTTGTCACATGAATGTTGTTGGGATTTTCGTTATACGAGTCTGAAATTTACTGCTTTCCTATGCAAAATTGTGGAAATTTTGATCTTTTATAGTGTTGCATCATTTGCATGGGCCATGTATGGATGGGTGAATGTTTCTAGAGATTATTTTGTTAAATTACATCTTGACAAGTCATCAATTATTGCATATCGAAGTATAAAGATCTCAAGTAGTTGCTCTCATGCCCTAAGGCCATGCGAAGCCGCTTGAAGACCTCCTTGATTGGGTAAACATATTCCAAACCATAAATTCTCATGACTCCATCTCTCCCAAAAGATAAGGCACTGGTCCTTCCATAGGTGGTCACTTTACACGCATATTTCTCTCACCTCTCCTCTCTTTGTAGGCCTAGCCTCCATAGGTCATCTAGGGCATCACTTATCTCATTTTCTAGACATCAAAAGACTTCGATCTCTTGTCCATAATTGCGTTAGGATTTCCTCTAGAGGTCCTCCAAATTTCAAGAAATTTCGACGGTGGGATCTTGAGATACTGCAAGCCCTAACGGTGGGATCTTGAGATACTGCAAGCCCTAGCTCAAAGATCCTTTCTTGCCCTAGGTTTCCCTTTGTTAGTGCCCTCCCTCATTGGGATCATTGCATTCTATTCTAAGAAGATTTGTCCTTTGATCCTCTTCCTTTCCACAACTAGGTCAAGCCCCTCCTTGGTTGATCAACTCCACTTCCATGACCTAATTCTGGGTCCACTTGGTCCCGTGTGGTCCCATGACTTTACAACTCCAATTCCACAAAGATCACATAAAAACCAACTCCCCATAAGGATTTCTAGGCCTAGGAATCATCTTTACAAGAAACATTCCCAAACCCTAGCCTCGAGAATCCTCTTAGGCCTTCCTAGAGAGCCCATCACCTTGCTTCCCAAGAAAGAAAGCCATACAATTGAGTCTCTCTTGGGAATTTGCCTTGGGAATCACCCTTCATCCTCTCATTGACACATTCATTATTGTGATTCCTCTTATACCAGGTCTCCTCCCATTGGTGAAAGTCCATAAAGAGCAAGGAGCCATAATTGAGGTGACAGTGGGCTATCGCTCCATTGTTGACCTTGACCTAGTAGTTGCTCTATAAGATCCCCTACTAGGACCCCTGCTAGTTTGAGCGGTAACAGTGCCTTCACACAACCTTCCCCAATGACATATCCCAAATATAATAGCTTTGTCGTGTTGAACTCACACTCAAGAGGCTTCGCAAATAGGGAATTAGCTGCCAATGTACTTAACACTTCATCAAGGTGTCAAAGATGCTATTCCCATGAATTGCTTATACTAAGATGTCATTAAAGAAAATCAACACAAATTTTTGCAACTACTTGTTGAACACATGGTTCATTCAAGACTGAAAAGTAGTTGGAGAATTTGACAACCCAAAGGGCATCACCAAGTACTCAAAATGTCCAAGTGGCACCTGAAAGTTGTTTTGTGCACATCCTTCTCTCAAACTCGAATCTAATGATATCTTGAACGAAGACCTATTTTGGAGAAATAGACCGCTCCATGTAGCTCATCAATACGCAGAATAGGATACTTGTTCTTGATGGTCTTCTTATTTAGTGCATGATAATCAATGCATACCCTCATAGTGCCATCCTTCTTCTTTACTAGGACAACAGAAGAAGCAAAAGGACTAGAGCTAAGCGTATATGTCCTACATCCAACAACTCCTGAATAGTCACCTCGTTCTCATCCTTGAATAGTTTAAGATGACAAATACATAACAATTGGCTTCTTGTCCACAAGCTTAATAACATGATCAAAGCCACGATCTTGATATAGGCCATGCGGTAGATATGAAAACACCACATTATTCTTATCCAACAAATCTTGTATGTGCACATGATACCCACGTTGTCCTGTATCGGTAGACCTTTCTAAAATGAAACACTGCACTGCCCACTTGGCCCTAAATGTTGAAAAACTCTCTCCATCCTCTTAGTTGTAATGACTCTAGGAGCATCTAAAGTTAAGCCCCATAATACCAGCCTCTTGCCATTTGTTGTGAAACTTCAATTGCATAGTCTTAAAGTTCATAACAAATGGACTTATAGAATACAACCACTAAACACCCAACACAACATTAGTATCCTTAATTCCAACCACATAAAAGCCATCAATAAGGGTGTAATTACCCAAAATTATACTCAACTACGGAACACGATGAACACAACACAACATCGGGCCACTTGCTATCAGCACCGAAAACCACCATGCTCCTCAACTTGCAAATCACATAAGACGAGTCAATGAAATTGTGGGTAGCCCCACTATCAATCAGCACAACAACTCATTGTCCCTGTATAACACCCTTTACTCTAAAGGCATTATAATGAGGAATGGTAGTGAGGGTTGCAAATGCACCATCTATTTGTTCCAAATCATCCAGGTTCTCATCTATACCTGTCTCTCCATCCATTTGCTCATGTTGCTCATCAGGAACTTGTGTCTCTTCTGACTCATCATCACTAGGCTCCTCAAAGACCTCAATCTAATGGGCCTTGCCTCTGCTTCTACACTTATGTCCAGGTGTCCAAGGCTCATGACAATCAAAGCAAAGCCTTTTTTTTTCTCAACTCATCCCTCGAATCGCAAGATGCACCACCAACTGGCCTAGACATCTCACTTGTAGATCTATTATACTCTGGCTTCTTTCCCTTCCTCTGTGGCCAATTTGGCAACAAGGGTCTATGCGTAAACTTGCTAAGAAACCTAACCTATGGTGTGGATAACTCCATATTCCTTGCACATTTAATAGCAGCCTGCAAGTTTATTGGATTAAAAGCTTTGACCCAACCCCTGAGAGGTTTTGGCAAGCCCTCTGAAGAAATCAATCTCTTCTCAATCACATCAATAACCATGGATGATAATCGTTGAAACTATGAAATATATGCATAAGTGTCCCAACCTATCTCAATTGAGAGAAATCTTCAGATTGTACCTCTGAATCCTTGCAGTCAAACCACTCTATCAATGTAGTGCAGAACTGATCATAAGAGACTATTGCACCATGTCCTTGTGTCACTAAACCGTGATACCACCATTCATGTGCAACTCCCTCAAGGTGAAGGGTAGCAAACTTGATGGCCTCAATCTCCTTCATCTGATTTAGGGCAAGATAAGTATCCAATTTCTGAATCCAAGCCCTAGCTGTACACTTGGATGATCCATCAAAACTTGGTAAGGATAGATGGCCCAACCTCTTCTGCAACCCATAATTTTGCTTCCCTTGGTTCCATTGCTTTTGCTTTGGCTTTGTGCGCTTTGTGACCTCCAAGTAGTCCTTAAAGGAGATGGCTGATTGAAAATTTGCCCCCAAAGCTTGATACTTAGCTAATATTTCAGTGTCCTCATTGTCCTCCATAGGTTCCCCTTGTGTAGGCTCATCCTCTTGTATAAAAGTAGGCATGAAAAGTCTAGATTGTGTTGAACTTGAAGGTTTGCTGGAAGAATGTTCAATGTGTTCTTCAACCTTGCTACTTTCCACTCCCTCTGTATGCACCATATTTCTTCCATTTGTTGTGTTTTGAGCCATCTAACTCAAATAAAGGTTATTCATTTGTAGTTGTTTTAACATTTTTGCTTCCAAAATTTTATTTTCATATAAAAATTAGGAATTATAACTATGAAAATTACTTGTTGAAATAAACACAAATCTAAAACTATCCTCTGAATTATATCTCCAAATCGACCTCCAATCATGAATGACAATTGCAACCTAGAAATGATGATGTGCTAGTGTCTCACAAACTGAAGCTCTTTTGTCGAAACACAGCCTTTTGACTAGGGAGAGCTCATATGTGTCTTTGAAACCAGGGATACTCAAGGTTGTTAAACCTTATGATAAAATTGGAAGCTACGGCCAAATTCCACCTTGGGATAGCTCATTTGATGGAGATGATGATTGCATTAAATTACTCTTTTCGAGAGGACCAAAATTGATATAAAGATCATCTCATTTGGACAAGCAGAAGTGTGATTTTGAATTTATGCCCACATATGTGCAAATTGTTCAGGTCGGCCACATCAACATGTAGGCTCAAAAAGCCTAATCGACATGTCTCTTCACCCTCAATGAATTGTATAAATACAAGTGACCTCACTCCTCATTTGGCAATCTTCATCACTCACACATTCTCTCTCCTTCTCTCATTGATTCGTACATCATTTGGCATTCTCTGTCTCTCCCACGTGTGGCACAAGGGGGATGAAATTTCAGGTCTGAATTACAGGGCCGAAAATTTCAGGAAATTCTGCAGTTTGACCAATGTTGACCAAGACCTTCAAGGCATCATTTGACTTCGATTTCTTGGGGTTATTTCTGTCTCAGCAGGCCACAACTTTTGGCACAGAAACCGAAGTTTTCTGAGCATTTTGACCGCAAAAAAATTCCAACAATTTTCTCACTCCTTTGACCGAGTTTGACTGGACTGTTTTGGCTGATTTTGACCATCAAGGAAGGCTGAGTTTGACTGTGATTGACCAATCACAAGAAGGCAAGTTTAACAGCTGTGTTGACCATGTTTGACTTTCTGGTTAAGGCTGATTTGACTGCAGATTTTGTCAGGGTTGTTTTGGCTTTGAATTTGTCAAGTCAATTTGACTTTTGTACTCTCTCTCTCTCTGCTGAACATTTTGATATAATAATAAGAAGATTCGATCAAAGAATTTTCCCCACATTGGGGTTTTTCCCTGGCATCCGCCAAATCTGGTGTCCTCTTGTCTTGGCTTGTCTTCTGCATTTATTTTATGTTGTTATTGTCAATGTGATTAATAGTTAACGTGATTGCTATTGGAAGACTAAATTGGAAATTGTCATTGGGCTGCTAAAGGAACATTGAAGTAATTGTGTTAAGCATAGAACATACCATTGTTAACTAAATTTAACATGGTATCAAAGCTTAGGTGAAGACAAAGCCCAAGCAAGAGGGAGAAAAGCAATCACTAAGAGTGATCTGTTGGACAAAACTATTGGACTAATGGCTACTACATCCTATTTCAAATCTGAGGATAAGCTCAATGACAAGTCTTACTATCATGCATGGAAGATGACTTTGGATTTAGCTTTTGAAGAGCATGATGTCATGGATTATGTGAAGGGAAGAGTGGTGTCCCATCACTAAAAGCACCTCGCTATTGGGAGGTCATGGGGTAAATTCTCCTCGACACTCACGGGGTTAGGCTATGCTAATAAGCCAACAAGAAGTGATCTATTCGGGTGAATCTGCCCGAATATTTCCCCAAAATATATATATATAAAAGCTTGGGTGCCTACTCACACACCATTCACCATAGCAAAACTGACCACTCGGCAACTGCCTCAGGATTTGATGGTATGATGATACACACACATATGCTTCATGCAGGAGGTCTCGAGGTCTATCCCTAGACTGGTTGCCTCCGTTGTGTGTCTCACTCAATGTCTCTACCAGGTCAGGCGCCATAATCAGTGCCAACTGATGTACAATGGGTCCACTTCACAAAATGCCACAGAGTGCCCAGGAGTTTACCTGCAAAGGTTTCCTTGAATAATAAATGTGTGTACTTTGTATTCATCATTTTCTGACTACTGCAAGATATGGCACAAGTGGTATCAGAGCAGTTCATTCTGCTGGTCTGTAACCAATTTTTTATTT
The DNA here is from genome assembly GCA_031772625.1 of Pinus tabuliformis. Taxonomy (NCBI): domain Eukaryota; kingdom Viridiplantae; phylum Streptophyta; class Pinopsida; order Pinales; family Pinaceae; genus Pinus; species Pinus tabuliformis. The sequence continues at coordinate 934,600,374 of CM062817.1, forward strand.
TTTTTCCATTCGTGGCAGTGAACTGCTACTATCATCGATGACCAAAGTTTTCTAGCCACTTCACAAAATGCAACAAAGTGCCCAGGAGTTTACCTGCAAAGGTTTCCTTGAATAATATATGTGTACTTTGTATTCATCATTTTCTGAGTACTGCAAGATAAGTGGTATCAGAGCGGTTCAGTCTGCTGGTCTGTAGCCAAATTTTCTTTATTTCCATCCATGGCAGTAAACTACTACTGCCATGGATGACCAAAGTTTTCTAGCCAGTGGTCACACTTCCTGTAGGTGAAACTAATCCATTTTAACCAAGAGCCAATACTGATCAAAATAAAATACAATGAGTTTAGAAAGCACAATTCTAAACCTTCTATTTTTTGGACTTTAAGCTAATTATATGATTGTTGGTGAAATTGCAATTTTTGAAATAAATATATGGATTTAGTGCCCTAAAAACCTTTATTATACGGAGAAGGGATTGTGAAATTCTAACAACTAGAATTTCATCCAATCTTCTAAATTTATGGCCAAATTTTAGGGAAAACTGATCGGAAAGATGTTATGAAAAAAGGTTCAAAATTTTAGGCAAAAATGATCGGAAAGATGTTATGACAAAAGGTTTAAAAAGCAAAATGTTTAGACTACAATGTTTGGAAAAGGGCCTGGAATAACATCCATCATTAGCATTGTACATTGTTTTAAACCGAAAAAAACAGAGGTAGAAAAATAAAACATTGTGTAACCTCTCAAAATCAATGTTATAATTTGTTCTGCTGTGTAAAAAAGCGCTGAGAGCAATCGCTGTTAACTGTTATGAACATGAAAACGCAGCCAAAGAAATAAATATATGGATTTAGTGCCCTAAAAACCTTTATTATACGGAGAAGGGATTGTGCAATTCTAAGAACTACAATTTCATCAAATCTTCTAAATTTATGGCCAAATTTTTGGGAAAACTGATCGGAAAGATGTTATGAAAAAAAATTTAAAATTTTAGGCAAAACTGATCGGAAAGATGTTATGAAAAAAGGTTTAAAAAGTAAAATGTTTAGACTACAATGTTTGGAAAAGGGCCTGGAATATCATCCATCATTAGCATTGTACATTGTTTTAAACCGAAAAAAACAGAGGTAGAAAAACAAAACATTGTGTAACCTCTCAAAATCAATGTTATAATTTGTTCTGCTGTGTAAAAAAGCGCTGACAGCAATCGCTGTTAACTGTTATGAACAGAAAAACGCAGCCAAGGAAATAAAAATCCAAAGATAAAAAGGACTATGGAGGGATTGCTACCCTACCTGAGCGGAGAGGTCGTTGAGAAATATCTGAGTCAAAACAACAAAATCCAGCTGCAGCAATCAAATTGTGTCCTCTTAAGCTTTATTCAAAGCAGTAAACACCTGTAAGTTGCAATTATTTGCCAACCCGTAACCATCACACGTCCGACTGACCAACACTGTAACTACAAAAGATTCTCACGCGCCATCAGTTAGGTCAAATAATTGAAATGCCACTGTCGCATTTCGGGATGTTCCAGATGTCAGTGTGCCTAAGAGATTCGATTCCAGGTGAATTTTTTTTAAATATATATTATATCAGGGATATTCAGCCTTTCGTTCTATCATCTTATAATTTCCTGTGATTAGTTTTTTGGGTTTAATTTTCACCTTGGGAGGGAAGCTCCTTCCTTCGAGGAGAGCCATAACTTTTCCTTTAGCTTTTGCTTCTTTGGAAAACCATTCTTGGAGAGTTGGATTACATTTTGCTTTTGCGGAATGTACTTTACCTTTTGTTAATAAAATATGTTTTTTTAACATATTAATATATAATTAATATTACAGTTGTATATTTTAGTATAAGTTTTTTTAATTTTGTTGGTTTGTTTCTTGTTTTTAAATTAAAATAAATAAATATAATTTATATATATATATATAATTTTTTTTTATTTACGTCGATACCTGAAAATAATCCCATAATTTAATGTTATGTTTTTATATTGAGATGAATTGGTGAATTCTAAGGTGAATCAATTTAGGGAATTGAATTTAGAACTTCCATTTTTCACACTCACAGCCGCTATGATAAATTACTGGATTCAATTTTGAAACTCCAACTTTCACAATGTGATCATGGCGCAAATCAAATTACACCCTTAGATGGAAGTATATGTTGCATTTAAAATGTTTATAAATGTATTTTTTTTTCTAATGGGTATAAAAAATAATAATAAAAATTATTTTAAATTGATGAAATTGTAAATCATTAATATTTTTTATTTAAAATTTAAGAATATTCATTTTAAAGGTAGAAATTGTAATTATTAAATAAGTATATTGTATAATTTGGTTATATAGGGATATTTTAGAATGATGAATTTATTTATTTATTAAACTAACAATTTTATTAATTTAAAATTATAATTTTAGTTCAGATTAATTATAAATTGTTAATTAAATTTAAGGGTGGAAAAATTATTGTTATCTATCTTACTTAAATTTAAGGCTGGAGTATAAAATTTATTAGACAAATTAAATGTGAATTTAAAATTATATTATTATTATTATTATTTTATTAACGGTGTCAAATTCCACAAGGGGACATTTTTGACCTATTGTGATAAGGCTCAAGGAGAGGGCTCCCCAATTTTGGTGGAGTCTCCACTCTTAATGATTCATAAATTCATGATATATGTGACTTAGGATGTTGGATGTACTCTTAATAATATAGTGGCAAACATTATGTTGGATGTACTCTTGATATTATAGTGGCAGTCATTGTGTTTGATCTTGGACCTCTCCCATATTACTCTAAATAATTACATATTCACTATGGTAAAATAAATATATAAATTATTGTATTTTATAAATGTAGATTATTTATTATATTATTAATTAAAATTAAATAAAACCTTTTTTATGATAAAAGGAGAATATTTTCTTGTAATCAACATATATACAATTTAACTAGGTATCTATTAAGCATGGAGAGGGATCAAATCTCTCAATGTAAAAAAATAAAATAAAAAATAAAAAATAAAATAAAATAAATAAATAAAATAAAAATAAAAATAAAAAATAAAATAAAATAAAAACAAAATAAAATAAATAAATAAATAATAAATAATAAATAAAAAAATAAAAATAAAATTCAACCAAAAACTTTGAAAAGGTTTGCATCCTGAGAAATTTGAATCCTCTCAACCCCTAATATATCCATAATTAGAATGAATCTATGTTGGTTCTTAATAATACTATTTATATTTGTATGAGTTTCACATCTCTATATATAGAAATATTCATTTTTTAATTTTAATAAAGCTCTCATACTATATATAATTAGGTGTGTGTGAGGGCATTTTTCTATTACATGTTTTATCACACACACACACACATATATATAAGAGTTCTTTTGATGGAGATGATGATTGCATTAAATTCCTCTTTTCTAGAGGACCAGAATTGATATAAAGATCATCTCATTTGGACAAGTAAAAGTGTGAGTTTGAATTTATGCCCACACATGTGCAAATTGTTCAAGTCGACCACATCAACATGTAGGCTCAAGAAGCCCAACGGACGTGTCTCTTCACCTTTAGTGAATTGTATAAATACAAGTGACCTCACTCCTCATTTTACAATCTTCATCACTCACACATTCTCTCTCCTTCTCTCATCGGTTTGTACATCATTGTGCATTCTCTCTTTCTCCCGCGTGTGGCATAAGGAGGACAAAATATCAGGTTTGAATTGTAGGGCTGAAAATCTCAGGATACTTTGCAGTTTGACCAACGTTGGCCAAAACCTTCCAGGCATCATTTGACTTCAATTTTTGGGGGTTATTTCTGTCTCAGCAGGCCGCAACTTTTGGCATGGAAACCGAGGTTTTATGAGCGCTTTGACCGTGGACCAAATTACAGGTTGACTACAGTTTGACCCCATAAAATTACAACAATTTTCTCTCTCCTTTGAATGTGTTTGACTGGATTGTTTTGGGCTAATTTTGACCATCAAGGAAGGTCGAGTTTGACTGTGATTGACTGAGCTCAAGAAGGCAAGTTTGACAGTTGCATTGACCATCTTTGACTTTATGGTTAGAGCTGATTTGACTGCAGTTGACTGCAAATTTTGTTAGGGTTGTTGTGACTTTGAATTTGTCAAGTCAATTTAACTTGTGTACTCTCTATCTCTACTGAACATTTTGATATAATAATAAGAAGATTCGATCAAAGGGTTTTCCCCACATTGGGGTATTTCCTTGGCATCCACCAAATCTGGTGTCCTCTTCTCTTGGCTTGTCTTCTGCATTTATTTTATGTTGTTACTATCGATGTGATTAATAGTTAATGTGATGGCTATTGGAAAACTAAATTGGAAATTATCATTGGGATGTTAAAGGAACATTAAAGTAATTGTGCTAAGCATAGAACATACCACTGTTAACTAAATTTAACATGGTACAGAGCTCAAGTGAAGACAAAACTCACGCAAGAGGGAGAAAATCAATCACTAATAGAGATCTGTTGAACAAAACTATTGGACTAATGGCTACTACATCCTATTTCAAATCTAAGGATAAGCTCAATAACAAGTTTGACTATAATGCATGGAAGATGACTTTGGATTTAGCTTTGGAAGAGCATGATGTCATGGATTATGTAAAGGGAAGAGTGATGGAGCAGTTAAAGTATAAGAAAGGTGAGGTCAAAGTTAAAAGAATTATCATTGATTCCATTCAAAAACATTGATTGCCTATATTTCTGATTTGAAAACACCTAAGGAGATGTATGATAAGCTGGTTGGGATGTTCAAAGTAAACAATTCAAATTAAATCCTCTTTCTCAAGAACAAGTTGAAGGACATCAATATGAATAAAGAGGAGTCAATTCAATCCTACTTCATGAGGATCACTCAAATAAAAAATGACCTTCTATTTATTGGAGAAGTTGTTGCTGACAAGGAGCTCACTCTCATTGCACTTTGAGGTCTTCCGAGATCATGGGATGTGTTTAACACAACCATTCTCAACAATGATATGATACCTGGTTTCGATGAGTTATTGGCTAGGCGCACTCGAGAAGAGACAAGGATGATGGAGAGAGATAATTCTTCAAATAGAAATGAACCTACTGCTTTCTTCGCTCATGCAAAGAGGAAGAACAATGTTGGTCCAAAGAGACAAGGTCAAGGATTCAAGCAGAGATTCAAATAAGGAAGAAAAGGAAGGTGCTACAATTGCAACAGGTTTTCCCACTATGCTAGAGAGTGTCCTCACAAGAAGGATACTCCACGAGATGATGATAACAACAACAAAAATCACAACAATTTCAAAGGCAATGGCAATCAAAGGAACAACATGTTCAACAATAAAGGAAAGAGGAATGCTCTCGTTGCTCGATATGGTAATGGTTGACCTCCCAAAAGGACGTGAAACTCCAAGTATGAGGAAACTAATGTTGTAGAAAAACAAAACGAATTTTATCTTATTTCCGCCCTCACTACTACCTCTCGTCTGGATACTTTGGATTATTGGTTGATTGATAGTGGTGCCACAAGGCACTTCACTGGGTACAAGGATGCTCTCTCAAATTTGATTGAATAGAAGACTAATTTGGAGATCATACTTGAAGACAATGCTACCTACCCCATAAAATGGATAGTGATTGTCACTCTTCACTTAAATCAAGGTCAAACCATTCATCTACAAGAAGTATTATATGTGCCCGATTTAAAGAAGAACTCGGTGTCTACTTTGGCAATGGAAGATAAAGGCTTCAAGGTAGAATTCATTAATGGAAAGGTGCATATTTGGCAAAGAAACCCGAAAGATGCATTTACACTTGGATTTAGGGTTGAAGGTCTTTATCAAGTTGAAGGAAATCCTTTAGGAGATTTGACTTTTGATACTTCTCTTCAATCTGAATTATGGCACCGAAGATTTTCCCACCTTCATTACGAAGCCTTACTCAGGGTAAGGAAGACGGTCACAGATATGCCTGAGTTCAACACAAATCATTAAGGTGTTTGTCAGGGTTGTGTAGCTAGGAAACTTACAACGGGACCATTCCCTTTGAGTGAAAGTCATGCTATTGATATTATTCAACTAGTTCATTCTAACCTATCTGATATGTTCTCATAACATCATTGGGAGGATATTTATACTATGTTAAATTTGTGGATAACTTCACTCGCAAAACATGGATATATTTCTTGAAGAAGAAGGATGAAATGTTCAAATGGTTATGTTCTTTCAAACCCTTGGTTGAAAATCAAACTGGGAAGAAGATCAAAATATTAAGGACCGACAATGGAACTGAATATGAATCAAATGAATTCAATAACTTTTGCACACAGGTTGGCATTAAGAGGGAGACATTCGTTCCATATACTCCTGAGAAAAATGGCATTACTAAAAGGAAGAACCCAACAATCATGGAAGCCGCCTGTGCCATGCTCCATGATCAAGGGTTACTAAAGTTATTATGGGGGCAAGCTTCCAACACTATCATGTATGTTCAAAATAGGTGTTCGTATCAAGCATTAGAGTTCAAGACACTTGAAGAAGTTTTCACTAGTAAGAAACTTGATGTTTCTCATTTTAGAATATTTGGTTGTCCCATGTATTTTCATGTGCCTAAAGAGAAAAGAAACAAGTTAGAAGCATATGGGAAGTGTTATCACCCCAAGAAACTCTCCTAGGTTGTACCTCAAAGATGCTCGGGAACATTACAACTTCAACAAAAATGTTGGAAACAGGTGGATGAATGGAAGGAATGATGCATATTCAAGCCAGATAACCACTTCTACTATGCTTAACCCCAGACATGGGCGAACATCCCTAGACTACAAGGCTTTAGACCACCAATTACTCACAGTTTGAGGAACAGGTGAAGATGGAGAATACTGACCACACCAGCAGATGCATAGGACCCTGTGATGGCTGGCTACAACCAGTTAAAACGTCTGCAAATCTATTTCTCAATGCATAGACAGGATGACAGCTCTCTGGCACCAAGAAAACAAAAACCTGCATACACATTCAATAATACATACTAGATTTTAACACAGAGGTGGGATGACAACCCCTCTAATGCTAAACATCAATAACACATGAAAAATGCATAACAGGCACAGCTTGGAACAAATAAGAAGTGGAAAGTGAGCAATTAACAGCAAAAGAAGCTTGTATTAGCTGAAAATGAAGACCATATGCTACAGGTAACACCGTAGTTACAATCTCCAGAAGTTGAACCTTACATCAAAGCAACAACCATCAACCCTCATTACATCTGTTTTCTAGGTATATATATAGAGTTTGTTACAAAAGTATGTTGTTGTGCTATGCGTGGAGGGGTCATAATGGACCACCAACCACCTTAACTCTTTGGAACGGGCCTTTGTTGTGATCTGTTGTTTTAATGAATGAATTTGACATTCTTTGGTGCTGTGCAGTCCTCCTCTGAGCAGGTGGCATGAAATATGAATGAAACCCATAACCATTGAATGCTTTTAACTGCTCGAGAGTGGTCCTTTCCATCCTCGGCCATGTTGCTTGTTAAATGCAGTTGTTGAAGATTTAATACGCCAAACATTGATAGATGCTCGCTTCTGTCCTTCGGGAGCATGGCGAAAGTACGAGCAGGTGGAAAATAAGTATCGACCGTTGGATGGCAGAGATCGACAGTGGAGATCTATCGGCGGGAAACATCGGGTGGAGGCGAAGGCAGAGGCGAAATGACTGTGAGCCGTCAGATCTAGCAGATGGACGACGGAGATCATTTGTGGAGGGTATCGGGCAGAAATCGTGGAGGACAACCGTGAGCTGTTGGATCCCGAGCGGGCAGATCCAACGGCTGACAGATGACTAACATGCACAGGCGATAATGCGCGGGGAACGGGCGAGAAGGTGGTAAGTGGTTTCCCCACACCGCTTATCGGAGGTGGGCGGTATCCGCATGCGGGGGCGCGATGCAATAAAATTGTGACACATGGCGGATGTGACGGTGGGGAAACCACTTTCCCCGCGGGTTAAAACATGGGAAGCTTGCACGATCGGGGGGAGCGACTACCATTGGTCGTGCGACAGACGATCGAACGGCGGGGAACGTGCACGAGGTTTAACGTGCGGGTGGAAAACGCGGAGACCATTAGATCAGGGCGATCAATGGCGGAGGAGCGATCGCAGAATCGCATCGGCGATAGACAGGGGGCGGCTTTATAAGGATTTACGCGATTTGCCGCTTTACGATGAGGGAAAAGGGATGTAAGAAAGGCGCACGGTCACACGATCACAGTCATATGATCATTTGAACACGGTGCTCGAGGCTTAAGAAATATGGACTATGCAGAGTTTAGAGGAATAAAGCAGAGGTAGTGGGGTTAAAGGAAATAAGCGGGGAAATAGGGAAAGGTGAAGAATGAAGAGGTTTTAGAAGAAAAAACAGAGATATGGAGGGCTAAGAGAAAATGAGGAAGCTGAAGGAGGAGGGAAGAAAAGACTGTTGCAAGCTCTCTTTAAGCATCAACAACACGGCCAAGCTGTCTTTGACCCAACAAATACTGAATTATGTAGCAGAGCTGACACTAGCTCCTTCCGGGGATGAGATCCTCCTTGTGAGGTCTCAAGAACTGTAGACCAATGCCTTCATACAAAACCAGCTTAAAAACATTGCCTAGTATCCATTGGGCATGGAGTCTAATTAAGTCTATACTAAAAAGAACACAATTACAACATTAAGGCTTGAAAACTTAAAACTTCAAAAACTGCCCATTTGTTGGGCCACCAAAATTGTTTTGCCTGTCAGCCGGTTCATCAAAAAGATGCAAAACTGGATTGATTTGATCCTCTACCTCAAAAAGTTTAGGACATTTGAGCTTAATAGGTAGATAAGGATCAAATTTCATCCCCTCTCTGTATGCTCTCTTCCTTGGATGCTCTTCATGGGAGCCTCTATACACCTGTTGAATAACCACTGTTGTTGTGTACTTATCTTTGTCACCTGTGACCTGCACAATTAATATGAATGGTGCACCAATGTGTTCATGTGTGGAGGACACAAAGACATCATCTGCTCCTTTATTTTTCTTAGAACAGTCCACATCCAAGGAGGAATTCCAAGACTGTGCACCCTCTTCCTCTATCATCTGACAAGCTGCCTTTTCAATCTGTGTGGAGGCCAACTGAGCAGGTTTTAGGATATCAAGACTGAGATGATCAGTATCAGCCTTGAGCATTATGTTATGGTCTGCCTCAGTGCCTAGTGGGCAACTATGAGGGATTGTCACTTGAGCAGGTAGAGGGACAAAAGATGATGGGGAGATTTCCTCTCCCTTGTTGATTACTGGGTTGGGAACAAAAGCAGGTTGGAAAATTTGCAGATTTGCATAGCCATGTGAAGATGAGTTGGCTTCGGGCACAGATTCTTGGAGGTTGGTAGGACCTGCTACTGACTGCTTCTACTGATCAGCTTGTTGTTTTGCAGCTACAACAAGCTCACGAGCATTTCCTTTTGATATTTCTTTCTCATAAGCAACCCTTGTCAAGAAAGGGGCACTGCGCTTATCTTCCAAACCATGGCCCTCCTCCTCTTCTTCATATTGCTCTTCTTCCATGACTATATTCTGAAAAAGGGTCTTCACCCTTTTGTCTTCATTTGTAACTTTATTTCTTTGCACAATCTGCAAATGCTCACTTGCTCCTCTATATGGATTTGGAGTTGGAAAAGAAAAGGAACAATGAGCTCCTGCTTCCTCAGAATACTAATCAGCTTTTAGTTTGGAAACTTCAGAGGTTAATAGCTCTATCATCCTGGCGAATTTATCGATCTTAGGATCTGAGGATGATGAGGACTCTCCTCCCCGTCTTCTCCTTTCAGCGCCACCTTCGAGACTTTCTGCAGCAATGATGTTTGCTTCTACTTCAAAGGCTGCATTTTGCATATCAGCTAAAGAAGCACATCTTCTTTCTCTTAACAGCAGGCAGAATTGAGAATCAAAGGCATTGGCATAGGTGAGCATGGCAGAAGCGGGGGTGGGTCTTACTTTAGCTGGCATTCTGCTGTACATATGATTGAATCTGATGTTGAAATCAGACAGCAGCTCACCATATTCTCTCTACAAGTTCCCAAATTCAGTATAATAAAAGAGCAGATCTTTATTATTCCCCCAGTGCTTTAGGAACACATCATCTAGGGCCTCAATGTCTACAATAGACCTAGGGGGTAATTCTCTAAACCATTTTCTAGCTTCCCCATCTAGGCTTTGGACAAAAACCCTCATCCAGACATCCTCTTCATTGATATCCAGGTTATCAGCATAGCTATAAAAGGCCTCAAGGTGCTCTTCAGCTGTTACTCCTTCTGCACCAGTAAACTTAGGCATATATTCTTGATAATCTCCTGCAGGCATGGCATTCAAAGGGATAGGCAAGACCAAGGGTCCATACCTGGCAGCTACGATTCTTTCTATCTTTGTAAGGGCTTGCTGACCTGCCATGACTAGGGTATATGAAAGGATACTGGTGGACTGAGTGGTATGAATCAATGAAAAGAATGACAGAAACAGAGGAATATGATGGACAACATGGAAAGCTTCTTTCTTTGAACTGGAATCGAAAGGGAGATGAATGACTAAGGAGCTTTATGAATCTCTAAAGGTGACTTTCACTAACAGAGATACATGGAATTTCTAAGGCTTACCTAGTCCTGATGCTCCTTTATATGATACTTTCTTCTGCTGAATGATCTTCTCAGGATTAGGCACTGATTCAGCTAGTGATTTCTGTAGATATCTCTGAGCATGCCTCACAAACTAAGACAGAACTGTAATGTGGAGTCGCCAGATAGATGATTACAACCAGAATATGTGTCCAAACCTTGTCTATCATCAAAGCTTGGAACTGTGTCGTTCTCCCAGGGAAGCTGAGCTTCAATCTCCTCTCCCCGGCAATGGCGCCAATTAATGTTATCACCCCAAGAAACTCTCCTAGGTTGTATATCAGAGATGCTCGAGAACATTACAACTTCAACAAAAATGTTGGAAACAGGTGGATGAATGGAAGGAATGATGCATATTCAAGCCAGATAACCACTTCTACTATGCTTAACCCCAGACATGGGTGAACACCCCTATACTACAAGGCTTTAGACCACCAATTACTCACAAGTTGAGGAACAGGTGAAGATGGAGAATACTGACCACACCAGCAGATGCACAGGACCCTGTGATGGCTGGCTGCAACCAGTTAAAAGGTCTGTAAATCTATTTCTCAATGCACAGATAGGATGACAGCTCTCTGGCACCAAGAAAACAGAAACTTGCATACACATTCAATAATACATACTAGATTTTAACACAGAGGTGGAATGACAGCCCCTCTAATGCTAAACACCAATAGCACATGAAAAATGCATAACAGGCACAGCCTGGAACAAAGAAGAAGTGGAAAGTGAGCAATTAACAACAAAAGAAGCTTGTATTAGCTGAAAATGAAGACCAGACGCTGCAGGTATCACAGTGGTTACAGTCTCCAGAAGTTGAACCTTACATCAAAGCAACAACCATCAACCCTCATTACATCTATTTTCTGGGTATATATATAGAGTTTGTTACAAAAGTATGTTGTTGTGCTATGCGTGGAGGGGTCATAATGGACCACCAACCACCTTAACTCTTTGGAATGACCCTCTACTGTGATCTAATCCTTTAATGGATGAATTTGACATTCTTTGGTGCTCTGCAGTCCTCCTCTGAGCAGGTGGCATGAAATATGAATGAAACCCATAACCATTGAATGCTTTTAACTGCTCGAGAGTGGTCCTTTCCGTCCTCGGCCATGCTACTTGTTAAATGCAGTTGTTGAAGATTTAATGCGCCAAACACTGATAGATGCCCGCTTCTGTCCTTCGGGAGCATGGTGAATGTACGAATGGGTGGAGAATAAGTATCGGTCATTTGATGGTAGAGATCGATGGTGGAGATCTATTGGCGGGAAACATCAGGCAGAGGCAGAGGCGAAATGACTGTGAGCCGTCAAATCTGGCAGATGGACGACAAAGATCATTTGCGGAGGGTATCGAGTAGAAATCATGGAGGACAACTGTGAGCTACTGGATCACGGGTGGGAAGATCCAATGGCTGACGGACGGCTAACATGCGCAGGTGATAACGCGCGGGGAACGGGCGGGAAGGTGGTAAGTGATTTCCCCGCACCACTTATCGGAGGTGGGCGGTATCCAGATGCGGGGGTGCAATGCAATAAAATTGCGACGCGTGGCGAATATGACGGTGGGGAAACCGCTTTCCCTGCGGGTTAAAACGTGGTAAGCTTGCACGATCGGGGGGAGCGACTACCATTGATCACGCGACGGACGGTCGGATGGTGGGGAACGTGCACGAGGTTTAACGTGCGGGTGGAAAATGCAGAGACCGTTAGATCAGGGCGATCAATGGCGGAGGAGCGATCGCAGAATCGCGTCGGCGGTAGACAGGGGGGCGGCTTTATAAGGATTTACGCGATTTGCCGCTTTGCGATGAGGGAAAAGGGACGTAAGAAAGGTGCACGGTCACACGATCACGGTCATATGACCATTTGAACACGGCGCCCAGGGCTAAAGAAATATGGATTATGCAGAGTTTAGAGGAATAAAGCAGAGGCAGTGGGGTTAAAGGAAATAAGCGGGGAAATAGGGAAAGGTGAGGAATGAAGAGGTTTTAGAAGAAAAAACAGAGATACGGAGGGCTAAGAGAAAATGAGGAAGCTGAAGGAGGAGGGAAGAAAAGACTGCTGCAAGCTCTCTTTAAGCATCAACAACACGGCCAAGCTGTCTTTGACCCAACAAATACTAAATTATGTAGCAGAGCTAACAGGAAGAAAGGTACATTTGTGGGCTACAGTGAAAACTAAAAGGCATATAAAATCTATGTGCCTGGTCAAAGATATGTGGAAATTAGCGATGTTGTCACCTTCGATAAAGATATTGCCCTTGGGAAAGCTAGAGATATCCCCATTCCGAAGAAGGAAAATAATGAGGATGCTACAAGAAAACAAGATGAACCTTACCTCAAGGAAAAGACCTTTGTGGCTCAAAGATAGTCTCAAAGATGTTGAAAGACATACTGCTCCAATAAAGACATTCCATGAAAGCAAGAAGACAATCACGTATCAAGGGTACTTAGTTTCTATGAGTAATCTTGTTCCATCTTAGTGATGATCCTCAGTATTGCAACAAGAACGTTGCAACTCCCAAGGCTACCACCTTTAATTATCAACCCGAGGTTCGTACAAACTTAAGAGGTATCGACACTATATGTGCAACTTATAATGTGTTCTTACTTTGTTGTCATGATGTAATGGAGTGCATGTAAGGAAATTAAATCCTAAATTAATTTCATAAATGGGAATTTTACTTTGGAAAATAAATTAATCATAAGCAAGACCAACCAATTGTAATTGAAATCTTAAGAGCGTGAGTTCAAATAAATAGGCCTAATCTACATTGGAAAAAAGGCACGTCCTAATTGGTGTTTATTCTTCCTCAACCATTGATTTAGAACCTAGGGGTTATGATTCAACCCTAAGGGACCAAAACCAATCTTTTTGAGCAAATCTGCGCAAGTATATACACATTGGAAGAGTGCTACATGAAACAACAGATTTACTACAGGAAACTATAATTCACCGAATGACCAAGCAAATCAAATCCAAATTGGATAGCACAATTTTTTTTATTGACTAGGATGTCTTAAGACTCCATTCCAAGAGGAATCACTAAATAAGAGCTCTATTAACCCATGCTAAAAAATAGCAGAAAATTACTAGTCTAAAATCTAGAAATTCGAGAACTAGTTAGCTAGTAAATCTGTCAAATGCCTAACCTAATCAAGTCCAAATGCAATGGGGCAATTTTTGTTATTAACTATAATTTTTTTTTTTTTTTTGTCTAATGCAAGTGGAATCAAATCGTTGAAGCTCGTTAGCATGCTCTAAAAAAAACAGAAATTTACTGTTATTTGCCACAAAGGACTTCCAGAAATCTAGATTTGGGAATAGGCAAACTAATCCAAGTAACTCAATGATTACTATGACATTCTAAAGTTGTTCCAAAGATGAAATGATGCTTGTGATCCTGCAAAAGAACTTACTTCAACCATTTAACCCAATCCTACAACAAGAAATCATCAATACTAAATGCAAAAATAGTAAAAAACAAGAACAAGAGATGCATGTGAATAAGAAGTGAAAAGAAGAAAAGTAAATGATACAAAAGGGCTCTCAGGCTCCTAGGATGGCCAAGCCCAAGGAAAATCGGAGTCCTATGCAAGAGACCAAGATTTAGAAGTTGAACATATCACCAATCTTCATTATTTCCATCAATGCAATTATATCCCTGCAAGAAATGACAGTGGAGCTCAAAAAATATGAGTTCTCTCCACAAGAAGACTAATAAAAATCAACCCCTAGAGGAAAATTTGACTTGGTACTTATACAAAAATTTTAGGAAACACTCCCCATGAAAGGAGGAATCGTTCCCCAACAAAATCCCTTGATTAGTGGTTTTGGCTCCCAATACTAGGAATCTGCATTAAATGGCAAGGAACACATTCCTAGATTTTCTCAATCACTGGAGCTCCACAATCTGTGTCATAATTCCATGATATCTTGTTGATTTATTATTTAATATTGGTCCTCCTATAGTAGGGAGCAGGTCCTTAGATTATCTCCTCCTCCAAATCTCCATAATCTGGCAAATATTCTCATAATATTACATAAAAATAAAAAATATTAGGCACACATATGCAATTGTCCATAAACCTTCCTAATGAACATATTAAAGTTAAAAATACATTATCTAATGCAAAAAGAGAGGTTTAATGTGTTGAAGGATGGTCATATGGGCCTTAATTTATGTCTAATTTAGAGGCATGTGTCTTAATTTATGCCTAATTTAGAGGCCCATCATACCCCCTTGCTAACAGTGTTGCCCATCCTCTGAGAAACTTAGTGAATTCATTATGCCTCATTCATGGCCGTGGTGGCCTCTCTCTTGTGCATTCCTCAGTGCTTTCTCTTAAGAATCTTGGTTGTAAGTTTTGCAAGGACAAGCACAAAAATGTAGTTGTTCTTTTCATGATTGTTTATCAGTCTTTCAAGAAAAAAAACATAACTTTCCTCTTTGTAAGTGAACTCTGTTGGCTTGTAGATCCATTTCATTTATATCCTCTCCCTTGAAACCTTCATTCCATTTTCACTCATTTTTCCAAAACTTTTTATGCATAGAAAAAAATCATAGTGTTTCTTGAGACCATTTTCCTACCTTCTTTCCCTTCTTCAATATGGGTTCTTGAATATTTTTCAGTTTGGCAAGGTCTTCCATGTTCTTTTCCAACCTTCTGCTACCTTTTTCCACCATTTGGACACCTCTGAAACCTTCAAAACGCCTTTTCATGAGAACTAGGACATCCTGTAGTAATTCTTGTACTAACTACAGGAAACCCTGTAGTGGTTCATGTAGTACTACAGGAAACCTTGTAGCACTACAGGAAACCCTGTAGCACTATAGGAAACCCTGTAGCAGTTCTTGTAGTACTACAAGAAACCCTGTTTAACCCTGTTTTGAGCAGAAATGATAGTCTAAGCTTAGGGTAGGCCCTCAACTTGACTTCCATGCCTTTCTCCCTTTTCAATAACATCTTTTAGGCCTTGGACAACAGCTAGAAAGAGGTTAGAGACCTCTTGGAAAGGTTATTTTTATCATTGCAGTTTGAGTTCTATTTTGATGGTGAATGCCTTATTTCCTTTTGTTGCCTTCTTCTTCTCTTTTGTGGCCTAGATGATTGCCTAATGGCCTTGGAGTTCTTTGTTTTTATTAGGTCTCTCTTAGGCACTACCATTTTGGGTTTTAACACAATTTGTTCCTTTCTTCCTTCTTGTAGCATCATTCTACCTTCCTATAGGAGTCATTCCTCCTCTTTCAGGGTCTTCTGATTGTATTGGAGTGATGAGAAATGATGTAGAGGGTTTGGAGATGATGTTAGGGCTAAGAGGGAGTAGTGTAGGTTTGTGAAAATGGAGAGGATGTACTCTATGTGTTTTTTCAAGAAATTTTCAGGGTGAGATAGAGTGTAGGGTTTGTTCTTGAAAAATATTAATTGTTTTCTTATGAAATGGGATGGATGAATGATGGATAGATAGTGGATATGAAGTGGATGGTGGGCTTGGAGTGTTGTGGTGACTTGGTGATCAGGTGCTCAAAATTAGGCTCAAAACTGAAAGTGTCAGAATCTTGATAAACTTAGCTTCAGATCCAAGAGCTAGTCCTTTTGATCCAATAGTGCGAACGGCACTCAAATCCGAGCTCGTATGAAGAAGTTAGAGCAAGTTAAAGTTCAGGTTTGACTTGGACAGAAGGCAGGAAAAGATGATGTGGAAAGGCCCTTCAGCAAATGGGGAAGCGCCAAGTGGCAGGCTTCCATTGGCCCCCGCATTTCACAAATCACATATTGCAGGCAGGTTGTGTTATAGAATCGGCCCCAAGCAATTTAGGGTTGTGACGCGATAAAGCGCAATCGCACTTCACAACAGGGAAGGCATTGCAGAAATCGGCCCCCAGCATACCCGGGTTCTGATGCAATAACCGCAATTGCACACCACAGAAGGCAGAGTTCCTCATTATGTTACCCGTTGGTTCTTCACCGATTGCGATTTGCAAAAGGATCCCGGATGCGATGCGACTAAGGGTTACAGTTAATAGCATCGTCGGGTCTGTCATATCGCAAGCACACATCACCCCATCGCATTCATAGACCATAAGACCACCGATTGTGATTTTCGATGGGACAGTAGGTGCAGACAGACTATGGACTGCCCCTTGACAAAATTTTCGCTCAGTTATCACTTTTGGGAGCTAATTTTTAGAATCATGCTGGAAATGGGGCAATTGGTGGAGCGAATATTAGGAAAACAAGGGGATGTCATAACTTCTTCAGTTTTCCACCAAATTGGATGCAGAAAGAGGCTGAAGAGCCATTTTTGGATATTTTGGACTGATTGGAGCAGTTTTAGAAACATTTGAGCATTGTAAACACACTTTTTTACACTTTTGAGCATAATAGAGAGGCCCAAGCCATTGGAAGCTGGACCAAGGAGACATAGCCCAGGAGGGGTGAACTCCTTTATCATGTTCATGTTGTAATGTGTTTTTGATGATGTTCTATACATGTTTATGTTGTTGTCCAATCTCTTATTTACATTAAATTGCTCATACGATTAACATAAAAACTCATCATTTCACTTGCAAAAATTCATGAATCCTTAAGGACAATGAAAGAATTTTGTTTCTAATATGAGGAGGATCTTAGCACAACAATCTAATATTCTAAATCAGATAATTTTGGTATCAGAGCCTAGGTTTTCTTTGTGAAAGAAGGATTTAATTGTTTGCAAGTTTATGTCATGCTTACAAGATTAAAACTCAAAAGAGGAGAAGGAATGCATGTTGGAAGCCCTGAAGTTGGGTCAAGGGGAAGGAATGCAAGGTTGCCACAATCTCCAACACCAATTTAGCCTAAAGTTGAGGTGAGACTCCAGAGATCATGTCTCATGAAGGACAACCTACAAACATGACAGAAGATGAGAAGACCTTCAGAAAGGATTTCTTTGGTATGACAAAGATGGTGAAGGTCCTCTATGAAGAGAGGAATACCAGGGTGCAAACAGAAAGTTCCAAACCTCCCAAAGGAGAAGGTTCTTCAGGACGAGGTAATGGAAATGGAGACAAACCTCCACCCTCTCCACCATCTTCTTCATCTTCTTCTTCACAAGCATCTTCATCCTCTTCCACTAACACAACCCTCACTCATACTCATCATCATACTTCAAAAGGAATTGGTAAATCACCTTTTTTAAAACTTGATATTAAATTTGAGCTGCCCATGTATAATGGTGAAGTGAATGCAGAGAAGCTTGATAATTGGATTCGTTAGTTGGAGGTCTATTGCGGGATTCAAAACCTTCAAGAGGATGACATTAAGATTCAGTTAGCTTCCTTGAGAATGGAGAGTGCAACACTAGTATGGTGGGAATCAAAGACCCAAGAGGAGATTAAAAAACATGGTAAGATCTCAATTTCTTGGAATGATTTCATTGCTGCAATCAAAAGATAATTCTACTCTCTAGCTTATATGCAGAAAGCCATCATGAATTGGCAGAACTTCAGACAACTTAAAGGTCAAAATGTGCAAGATTACACCAAAGAATTTAGAAAAGGTCTTTGATGTTAGGTGTAGATTTGCAATCACATGACATATTGCTGAAGTACATAGGGGGTTTACACAATTACCTTAGGCATACTATCATAATGTTTAATCCCAATAATCTAGATGATGTGTGTGTACAAGCCACTCATCTTGAGGTGAGAGGGAAAAGCACCCCATAAGAAGGTAGTAAAAATTCATTTAAGAGTAAAGGAAAGGAAAAGGATTTCAAAGGGAATTAAAAGAAAAATGCATCTATTAAAACAGAAGGAGAGAAAAATACATGCAAACATTGTTCCAGAGAGGGTCATAATGAATCTCATTGCTGGAATCTTCATCTCGAAATGAGACCAAAGAGAAACAACAACAAGGGAAAACAAAATACAATTGCAACCACTCAACAGGATTTGGGATCCGATTCGGGTGATGACACTAAAATCACAGCGACGGGGTTAAAAGGAAAAGAATCCATTGCCAACACTAGTTCTTCAGACTCGCAAAATGAAACTCCAAATGAAAATAGGAGAATAGAAATTTTTCACATGAGGGTGATATCAAAACACAACAAGATTGATACGCTTTTCGATAGTGGCTCTCAAGCCACTATCGAGGGTGATATCAAAACACAACAAGATTGATACGCTTTTCGATAGTGGCTCTCAAGCCAATCTTATCTCTGAAAACATTGTCAAAAGTTTAAACTTGGAAACCATTCCACATCATAAACCATATCTACTTGGATGGGTGTGTGACAATGCACAATTGCAGGTTACTAGAAAGTGTAAACTGAAATTCACTATTACTACAAATTTCATAGATGAAGTGGAGCTTGATGTTGTGTCGTTAGATATCTGTGGCATAGTTTTGGGCAGCCTGTACCTTTATGAAAGAAAAGCTATCTTCCATAGACATGAAAACAAATATCATTTATTCAAAGGTGGAGTAGAATATATTGTGAGAGCTCATAGCAAGAAAATAAATATTTCACTTGTTAATGTAGGGCAGATGAAAAGACTAGTGAATTCGAGCAAGAATTTTGTGCTTCTAATGATCAAACCCAAGGATGATGTTGATAATGAAGTTTTTAAAGGTTGTGATTTGAATTTGAAATATGAATTGGTTGACGTAGTTAACCAATATGACGAGATGTTTCAGGAACCAAAGGGATTACCTCCCAAGAGAGGAATCCAACATGAGATACAGCTGCAACAAGATTGTCCTCTTCCTAACATTGGCATGTACAGGATGTTAGTGATGGAAAGTGCAAAAATTAAGAAGCAAATTCAAGAGTTGTTTAACAAAGGGATCATCAGACCGTCTTCCTCGCCGTGTGGTTCACCTATTGTCTTGGTGCCAAAGAAGGATGGAACATGGCACATGTGTGTGGACTTTCGTGCATTAAACAAAATTATGGTAAAGAACCGTTACCCACTGCCCATAATAGATGATTTAATTGATCAATTGAAAGATGCAAAGTATTTTACTAAGTTGGACTTAAGAAGTGCCTACCATCAAATTGGAATAGCTGAAGGAGACATTTGGAAGACATCATTCAAAACAAAACAGGGTTTGCTTGAATGGCTAGTTTTGCCGTTTGGTTTATGTAATGCTCCCACTGCATTCATGCATGTGATGAATGATGTATTGAGGCCATTCCTTGATGAGTTTTTCATAGTCCACTTAGATGACATCTTACTTTTTAGTAAATCTCATGATGAACATGTCATGCATGTAAGAAAAGTACTTGATGTCTTGAAAAAAGAAAAATTGTATCTTAAGATGTCAAAGTGCGAGTTTGGAAAAATTTCTTTAGTTTTCTTGGGTCATATTGTTGGAGGAGGTGAGTTGAAAATAGATCCCTCCAAGTTTGAGGTCATTGTGAATTGGCCAAGGCCCAAGACATTTACGGAGGTAAGAATTTTTTTGGGAGTAACCCAATATTGGAGGAAATTCATTGCTAATTTTTCTCTTATAACAACCCCTTTGCATGCGTTGACAAGCGTGAAAAAGGTTTTTCATTGGGGAGGCAAACAACAAAAGGCCTCTGTGCATTAAAGGAAAAGATCAATACAACTCTAGTACTTGCACTTCTAGACTTGAGACAATCGTTTGGGATTCAGACTGATGCTAGTGATCACGCTATGGGTGCATTCCTCATGCAACATGGTAAGCTTATATGTTTTCATTCGGAAAATTTTAATGGTGCAGTGATTAGCTATCCTATACATGACAAGGAATTGTATGCATTGGTGCAAAGTGTGAAAAAATGTAAACACTACTTGATGGGTAAGGAAACAATGATTCACATTGATCATCAACCATTGCAATACCTACAATCACAATCAAAGTTGCAACAATCAAGGCACTTCCGATGGATGGGTTTTCTTCAACAATTCCACTTGGTAATCAGGTATAAGAAAGGTATCTACAATAAAGTTGCTGATATGCTTTCTAGGCCTATTATTAGTGCAGCTACTTTACTAAAGCATAATGTTTTACATGAAAGTTATATTGAGCAATATGCAACAGATAATGACTTTCAAGATGTTTATGCAAGCTTGAGTCAAGGTAACCAAGTAGAGGAATTGGATTATCATTTGCATGATAACTTGTTGTACGATCTTGACAAGCTTTGTATTCCACAGGGAGAAAGAGTTAACATCATAAGAGAGGCACATACTTCTTTTGTTGCTGGTCATTTTAGTGTAAGTAAGATGATGGCACATCTACAAAGGTATTTTTATTCACCTTGTATGCTTGAAAGTGTGTCTTGTTTTATTAAAGGATGTTCATTATGTGCAATCAATAAGCATAACAATAGGAATTTAGGATTGTACACACCACTTCCGGTTCCTTGACAACTGTGGGAGAGTGTTTCTATGGATTTTGTAGGAGGTCTTCCATTGTCAAAAAGAGGTCATGATTATTTGTATGTAGTTGTGGATAGGTTCAGAAAAATGCGTATTTGATGCCATGTAAAAAGCAAGTTACCGTTGAACAAACTACTCAGTTATTCTTTCAGAATGTTTGGGTGCGTTTTGGATTTCCCACATCCATTGTTAGTGATCGAAATTCTCACTTTGTTGGGAATGTTTCGTCAAGCTTTTGGGGATTCAAGGACACCAAATTGAAAAAGAGTACAACTTTTCATCCACAAACAGATGGTCAAATAGAATTGGTGAACAAAATAGTGATACATTTTCTTCGTGGGTATTGCAGCAAGCATCCTAGGTTGTGGGATGAACATTTGCACTATATCTAGCATGCTTACAACTGAGCCAAGCACTCTTCAACTCAAAATTTATCATTTGAGGTATGCTTTGGATACTTGCCTAAATCTCCTTTGGATTCTATTTTTGGCAAATATGCTGCTATTGAAGGTCGTAGAGACATAGACAAAGCAAGAAAGTTCATTGAACAAATCTAATTAGTACACCAAAAGGTTCAAGAACAACTTGAGAAAAGCCAAGGCAAGTACAAAGCAAGGCATGAAAAGCACTGTCAAGATCACAAGTTCCAAGTTGGTGATGAATTTTGGCTTCACATTAACGAAGAGAGGCTCCAAGGAGAAGGTAAAAAGCTAAAACCAATTGGATATGGTCCATTCAGAATTTTGGAAAAGATTGGTAACAATGCCTTCGGGTTGGATTTGCCTTCATATATCCAAATTTATGCGGTTATTAATGTTGAGAATTTAAGATTGTATGAGCGTCTTTTGATTGAAGATCAAGGAGAGAATATTCAAATTCCATCTATTGAAGACTTTTCTCGAGAATTCCTTGATGAGCTTCAACAAGACACTATACTTGACAGAAGAACAAGGACATCAAAAAGGGGAAGTATCAATTATATTCGAGTGGGGCTCAAGGGTACAAATCCTTTAAAATCCAAATGGATAGAGGTTGGAAAGGGGAGGGAATTATACCCTCACCTGTTGGATAATTGAAAGTGATCCTTTTTGGGTCCAAAAGGCTTCTAGTGGGGAAGAGTGATCAGGTGCTCAAAATTAGGCTCAAAACTCAGTGTCAGAATCTTGATAAACTTAGCTTCAGATTGAATAGCTCGTCATTATGATTCCAATGGTGAAAACGACACTCGAATCTGAGCTCCCATGAAGAAGTTAGATCAAGTCAAAGTTCAGGTTTGACTTGGACAGATGGCAGGAAAAGATGATGTGGCAAGGCCCTTCAACAAATGGGGAAGTGCCAAGTGGCAGACTTCCATTGGCCCCCGCATTTTGAAAATTGCATATCATAGGCCGGTCGTGTTAAAGAATCAACCCCAAGCAAGTCATGGTTGCAATGCAATAAAGTGTAATCGCACTTCGCAACAGGGAAGGCATTGCCGAAATTGACCCCCAAAGTACACAGGTTGCGATGCGATAATCAAAATCGCACACCACAGAAGGCAGAGTCCCACATTATGTTACTCGCCGATTCTTCATCGATTGCGATTTGCAAAAGGCTTCCTGATGCGATGCGACTAAGGGTTATAGTTAATAGTATCATCGGATCCGCCATATCGCAATCGCACATTGCCCCGCCGCATTCACAGACCATAAGACCGCCGATTCTCCACTGGTTGTGATTTGTGATGGGACAGTCGGTGCCGATAGATTATGGACTACTGCACGGTGAAATTTTTGCTCAGTTACCGCTTTTAGGAGCTAAATTGTAGGATCATGCCGAAAATGGGGCAATTTGTAGAGCGAATATTGGGAAAACAAGGGGAAGTCATAACTTCTTCAGTTTTCCACCAAATTGGATGCAAAAAAGAGGTTGGAGAGCCATTTTTGGACATTTTGGACTGATCATAGCAGGTTTCAGGAGCATTTGAGCATTGTAAACACATCATTTTAAAATTTTGAGCATAACAGAGAGGCCCAAGCCATTGGAAGCTGGACCAAGGAGACGTAGCCTAGGAGGGGTGAACTCTTTTATCATGTTCCTATTGTAATGTGTTCTTGATGATGTTCTATACATGTGTATGTTGTTGTTCAGTCTCTTATTTATGTTAAATTGCGCATAAAATTAACATAAAAACTCATAATTTCACTTGCAAAAATTCATGAATCCTTAAGCACAATGAAAACATTTTGTTTCTAATATGAGGAGGATATTAGCACAAAAATCTAATATTCTAAATCAAATCACTTGGCTTTTGCCAAAATTTCTTCTTTTACTTGTTGTCCCCATTCCTCGAAATCATCACCCTTCCTAATTTGGCTTTTCCACATTGCATGAGTGAAGGAGTGAGCTGCAATTAACTAGTTGAAGGTGGTCGAGACTGCTGACCCATCCTTAGCTTATAAAACCTCATCTCTCATGCATTGACAACAAATTTCTAACTATAATATGCTCAAGAGAAGAGGTCAAGAATATTGCATACATGTACCTACCTGATGGTTGTTGGAGAGACATGCATGTTGCTACTAAGTTGATGATCGATCCATGGTCCTCTGGAGGTGATAATTTCCTTTGTTTGCTTCTGCACAGGTCTTCATAGCTTGGTGATTCTAAACCTTTGTCTTCCAGTTACCATGAGCAAGCTATCTTAGTCAAATCCGGCCTTCTTGGAGTGATGGGCTTGGCCATGGGTGATGTTCACCTTCCCTATACCTTATTCCACCATTAGACACCTTTCCCACACTTTATTTCACCTTTCGTACCTTCTTATATCTTTCAACCTATTTCCTGTAGTAAACTAGGACATAGTCCTTTTCCCTTGGCCTCGTCCTTGTCCTTCTTGTCACACCAACTTGTCACACTAGCACCAAGTAATTATAAAGATGAACGATTGACCTGGTATAACCTAGTCATACCTAGTGTAACCTCGTCCTTGCCCTTAGTACTGAAAGCGCTAGAAGGAAAGGTAGGCGTCTTTTAAGCGTTATCAACTTTTTCTTATATTACCTCGATCTTATATTTCCTCGGGGTGAAGAAGGGTAAGGCAAGCAGTTCAGACCCTCCTTTCATCCCACAGGAAACCCTGTAGCAACCTTTTTTGTCCATATCTCCCAAATGGTAGAATGGATTGACCTAAAAAAATTTGAGCGTGTTGTCATCATCCTTATGCACCTCCCCACAAAAATAATTTGGCCAATGGATGCATGAATCTCGAGAAAAATAAAAAATGACTGAAGTTGATGGAGGTCGATTTCTTGGAAAATGTGCATTGGAATTTGCTAAAAGTGTTTGGGCATGTTACCATCATCCATATGCATCTCCCCATGAAACAACTTTTTAAATGGATGCACGGATATCGAGAAAATTCAAAAATGATTGTAGGTGATGGAGCCCGATTTCTTGAAAATTGTGCACTGGAATTTGCTGAAATCGCTTGAGCATGTTACCATCATCCATATGCATCTCCACCTGAAACAGATTGGAAAATGGATGCATGGTTGTCAAGATATCATAAAAATAATTTTGTGCTCTATGTATTTATGTTTCTTGTAGTAAAACAGAGCATTCCTGTAGTATTTTAGGATAGCAAAGAAAATGAATGGGAAAAGTTTGGGAATGATGGGTGGATGGTGGAAATAGATGAGGGTGATGGATTGGCATGGCCTTGGTCCTTCTGGAGCATATAAGCAAAGGAGGAGAAAGTCCAAGTTTGAGTTCTTTTGACTAGAATTTTGACCATTTTTTCTTTTTTTGGTGCCAACTTATTTTTGTTGCTTGCAAATGTTGGAGAGCACCTACATTCATTAGAGAGATACACGGAGCAAAGTTTCTTTAATTTTAATTTTATTTTTATTTTTTTCTTCTAGGCCTACTAGCCGCCTCAATGAAGTTTTCAACTAGTAGGTCTCCTTATGCGCCTCAAAGGACGTTTTCACCTAGGATCTTTCCTTTTTCTCTCCTTTTTTCTTTTTTCCAACCCATTGATTACCTCGTGGAGGTTTTCAATCAATGAGCCATTCTCAGGCACCTCAAAGGAGATTTTCACCTGAAATTTTATTTTTTTTCTCTTTTTTTTTTTTTTAATTTCTTTTCCTATCCTACTCTACTTGAAAAACAAAATCATTTTCAAGTGTAGGAATACTTCCAATGGAGCCATGTGCACATCAAGATGAGAGATAAACTTATGTGTAGGATTGCAATATATGATTTGACATGTACCTGAGTTTCAAGGACCAAATGCTTTAACTTTGAAAATATCAAGCACAATTGAAGAAGAGAGTGATGCTCCATCTTGTTGATTTTCTGGAACCAAACCTCAATGTAACTTTGATGCCTTTGCTTTGCTTGCTTATCTGGATCATTCTTCATGTATTCTTCTATCATGACCTTGAAATCTTCCTCTTTTTGTTGATTGTTCTCTTGTATACATGGAGGATTTGATGGTAACCATGAGGTGGCTTTCTCAATATCTGATTTTGATGTCTGCTCTTCATCAAGTGCAACCCATGATTCTTTGGTCTTCTCATTTGATTTTTTTTATTTGCATGTTGTTCTTCAAAAACATCAAGAGAATCTATTTTTTGTGATACTCTTCATGAGCTAAGATGAATACCATTTAGATCAAGAGGATATGTTTGGAAGTGGTGTACCTCATCATTGTAAGTGGGTCGAGCTACTTCATCGTGTGTGTTTGGAAATGGTGGTACAGGTAGTTGAGTGGGAGTGGATATTTGAAATGGATGTGGTTGGGGTTGTGATTGTGGTGTTGGTGGATGGTAGGGATAACATGGAGTTGGGTATGGAGGATATTGAGGATATTGTGGATGAATCCCATAAGTTCCTTGCTAACCTTGTTGCCAAGATCGGTTTCGGGGTTGAGATGGCCAAGGTTGCCAAGGAAAGGGTGTGTTCCAATTACTTCGAGATGGATGTGCATAAGCTTGAAATTGTGAATTAGGCTCTTGCCTCATATAAGGTTGAATAGATTGCCATGGTCCTCTTGGAGCTACATAACATAGCTAAATTGGCAATTGACATGCTCCATTGTCCTCTTAGTAAACTTCCTTCAACCTTGGTAATGAGGGGAAATATTTAACATCATGTGATTTTGCATGGACAACACAAATATCAACATCTTCTTTTTGCTCATTTTGTATTCTTAACATTTCTACTTGTTCACTTAGATTGCTAAGAATTTATGTTTTAAAGTTATCAAGCAAATTTCCAAGTTTAGCTTGACTTACTGATCTTGATGTTGATTGACTTACTCTTGCCCTTCCTCTTGATATGTGTTTGCATGTTTCACAAATTTCTTCAAATGATAATTTATATACATCTCCTCTACTTATGAAATCAAGGAGATCAATCCACTCATCCCTAATTGTTCTAAGTAAGAGGGTCTTTAGTGTGACGGATCCTAAATGATGTAGTTTTTCCCCCTTAACGTTATACATGAACCTCTCTATTAGATCCTCAAGGCTCTCATCTTCTTTTTGATTCATTCTAAAGATTTCTTCCTTAAGATCATGATCTTTATATTTTTCTAGAAATATATTTTGCATATCATTCCATGATCTTATTGAATTAGTCCCTAAACTCATGAACCATTTAAGAGCTCTATCCTTCAATGTCACCAGAAACAATCTCAATTTTTGAGTGTTTAATAAGTAACCATAAGATCTACAAACAATTTCAAATTCAAAGAGAAAGGTTTCCGGATCCTCTGACCTCATACCATGGAAGTTTGGAAGAAAATATGGAGGGATGTTCTTCATATGCACACTGATCTCAATATCTTGAATGGGAAATCCAATATGATCTTCTTCATTGTCATCATCTCCATCCATTTCTTCTATCTTCTCTGCCATCTCTTCTTCTTCTACCTGCAAAAGTGGATGGTGGTGTGGCTCTTACTGCACCACGTGATCAAATGGGGGGGTTGGTGTTGGAGATTTTTTTTTTTGAATAAGAATGCTAATGCATTGCTATATTTTGTTCTTGAAATGAAAGATGCCCAATGCATTTTTTTGTTTTTGCAGAAAGTAAAAAGAAATGAATCAACTAGGGAAGAAAACAATGTATACTTTGACACCTCCCCGGCAATGACGCCAAAAAGTGATGAGCCTCGATATTGCAACAAGAACGTTGCAACTCCTAAGGCTACCAACTTTAATTATCAACCCAGGGTTCATACAAATTAAATAAGTATTGACACTATATGTGTTGCATACGATGTGTCCTTCCTTTGATGTCATGATGTAATAAAGTGCATGTAAGTAAATCAAATCGTGGACTAATTTCATAAATGGAAACTTTACTTTAGAAAATAAATTAATCCTAAGCTAGAACAACAAATTGTATTTGAAATCCTAAAAGAATGAATTTAAATAAATAGGCCTAATCTACATTGGAAAAAAGGCATGTCCTAATTGGTGTTTATTCTTCCTCAACCATTGATTTAAAGCCTAAGGGTCATGATTAAACCCTAAGGAACCAAAACCAATCTTTTTGAGCAAATATAGGCAAGTATATACATGTTGGAAGAGTGCTAGAGGAAACAATAGATTTAATACAGGAAAATATAATTCATCGAATGACCAAGCAAATCAAATCCAAATCAGATGGGACAAATTTTGTTATTGACTAGGATGTGTTGGGTCTCCATTTCAAGTGGAATCACTCAAAAAGACCTCTATTAACCCATGCTAAAAAATAGCAGAAAATTACTAGTCTAAAATCTAGAAATTCGAAAACTAGTGAGCTAGTAAATCTATCAAATTCCTAACCCAATCAAGTGCAAATGCAATGGGGTAATTTTTGTTATTACCTAGAATTTTTTTATGATCTAATGCA
The DNA here is from genome assembly GCA_031772625.1 of Pinus tabuliformis. Lineage (NCBI taxonomy): Eukaryota > Viridiplantae > Streptophyta > Pinopsida > Pinales > Pinaceae > Pinus > Pinus tabuliformis. Next base: position 934,628,377 of record CM062817.1, read on the forward strand.
AGTGGAATCAACTCGACTGAAGCTCATTATAATGCTCTTAAAAATAGTAGAAATTCACTGTTATTTGCCATAAAGGACTTCCAGAAATCTAGATTTGGGAATAGACAAACTAATCCAAATAACTCAATGATTACTATGACCTTCTAAAGTTGTTCCAAAGATGAAATGATGTTTGTGATCCTGCAAAATAACTTACTTCAACCATTTAACCCAATCCTACAACAAGAAATCATTAATATTAAATGCAGAAATAGGAAAAAACAAGAACAAGAGATGCATGTGAATAAGAAGTGAAAAGAAAAAAAATAAATGATAGAAAAGGGCTATGAGGCTCCTAGAATGGCTAAGCCCAAGGAAAATCAGAGTCCTATGGAGGAGACCAAGATTTAGAAGCTGAACATATCACCAATCTTCATTATTTCCATCAATACAATTACATCCCTGTAAGAACTGATAGTGGAGCTGCAAAAATATGAGTTATCTCCACAAGAAGACTAATAAAAATCAACCCCTAATGACAATTTCAACTTGGTACTTATACAAACTGATTAGGAATCATTCTCCATGAAAGGATGAATCTTTCCCCACCAAAATACCTTGATTAGTGGATCTGGCTCCCAATACTAGGAATCTGCATTAAATGGCAGGGAACACATTCCTAGATTTTCTCAATCATTGGAGCTCCACAATTTGTGCCATAATTCCAGAATATCTTGTTGATTTATTATTCAATATTGATCCTCTTGTAGTAGGGAGAAGGTCCCTGGATTATCTCCTCCTCCAAATATCCATAATCTGTCAAACGTTCTCACAACAATCCACAAAAATAAATAATATTAGGCACAAATATGCAATTGTCCATAAACCTTCTTGTTGTCTAAGTAAATCCTCTCAGCGGACAGAGACAATCCCTCTAGCCCAATGAGTGGGACTAGCAACCTACGTGACAATCTACAAGACACTTTCCTAAATTACAATTGAAATGAGAGAAGAGGAAGGAGACCTACCTCGTTTTGATGCTATAACACACTCCTTTGTTGAAGATCTTAATTGCTCGCTCCTCATGCATTAACACAAGCATTTATGGAAAGTGAACCAGCGATTGTATATATTAATGAATAAAAGAGGAAGCATACAACCAAGCCTTGATGTCAATAAACCCTCCTTGAGTGAATGTCCAAGTCCAACCTCAGGCTCTCCAAGCATTCATTCTTCAATCCAAATGAATAACATGTAGGCATTATCTCAGCAGAAGGGTGCAAATAATCGAAGACCAACCATTTGGGAATGGAAGAGGATGAATATCTCATGCAATTGTGAGCGAGAAGGTGAGTATAACAACCATCAACAATATTCCCTTGAGGAAAATTCTACACACCATGGCCCATAGAGCTGGGGTACAGGCGTTACATGAGATTTCAAATTCACAATTCCAATACATTGGATTGCCTTGCTCCAAAAATGTTCAACTGGTGCGAGGGAATGTTGGTCAACATGAAGAGACAACTGACTAACGGAAAGTTAGGAAACTTGAAGTAGTTTGAATTTGGATATATTTTGGTCACTTTCTTTTTGGAGCGTGTGCCCCTATTTCAATACCAGTGGGTAGAGGTGGATGACCCAGCTCCACAAGATCTGAGGCTGCTCAGATGGAGTGAGATCATGCCTCGAGGGGGAGGAGGCCAACGGATGCATTTCCCTCTGCAGTTCTTTGGTTGGATATGCTAACAACTTATCATTGTGGATGATTATGCCTATGCAAGCACGAACTTCAGATGAGATCCATATCTGCCTCCTGATGTAGGTAAAACTTGTTTTTTTGGAATTTTTCAAGTTTTATGGTTTTTTGTTTGAAGTGTATATGAGAGTTACTTGTGGTAATTGTGTAGGTGTAGGATTGGAAAGGCCTCTTGGCATGTTGCCAATATCACGACGAGTAGCATGTCAGATATAAGATGCTCCATACGAAGAAGGAGGAGATCCTATGGTAGAAATGGAATGAAACCTAGAAGTGATTAAATGGGGGATTCCAGAATATGCGACTATAGACGACGTACCACTGCGGTAGCAGAGGCATACAGTAGGAGTGTCTGCGAGACTACGTCGGTTATTAGGTCGAGTGATCAGAGTGGTCTCATGCTATCGTAAGCCTCATGTGGGTGAATAACGTTTGATTGTGGGAAAAACTCCACAGTTAAGCGCGCTTGAGCCAGAGGCGATCTGGGATGGGTGACCTCCCGGGAAGTCCTGGTTACCAGGTGCAAGCCCTGGAAGTGATGATTGATGCTATGTGATTCATTTCACTAGTTTCAATCCCACTTCTTCACCCCTATGAGCATCACCCGATGCAATGAGTGCTAAGTGAACTATTCAAAAATCATGAGAAATTAGTTAGTTACGACTACCTCTCATGGAAATGGTCATACGTGAATGACTTACTTAACGAAGTTGAATCCCAAAATGATATCTAATGTTTTTCTAGTCGTGTTTTTCTGCACTATTATAGGATTTGAAAGCCATGCGTCCCAAAACACTTATCTTTTGAGATTTTGATGAACAAACTTTGAGAGACTCGATATATATATATATATATGTGTGTGTGTGTGTGTGTGTGTGTGTGTGTGTGTGTATTCTAAGAGAGAAAGAGAGAGGAGATTTTGTGAGAGCGAAGAGGGAATTACAATGGATTTGTTGTAGGTTGTATCTCTTCATTTTGCTGGATAATATAAAAGGAAGGACTTGTTGTTTTTTTGTGGACGTACCCTAAATTGGGTGAACCACATATATCTGTGTCTTTCTTGTTTTATGTGTTTATATTTCTACAATTTTTTATGTGTTCCATTGCTCTGTAATATATAATTTTCTAACACTTATGTGTTCATGTATCATGATGATGTGATCGTTTTTATAAGTTACGCAAATTTCTATCTAAAACATAATTTGCTAATGCATATATTAGTGTATTCAAATCTTGTGGAATGTGTTGATATGTGATACAAGCAAAATTTCTTTCCAGTAATCGAACACGTAGATACATACACAAAATTTGTGGATTTCTTACTGAGTAATGACTTTTCAATTGTAACACAACAAATTGTGAATCCAACTTAACTAAATTTTTAATGCCAAGAGCAACTGCTTCTGATAATAATTCAATAATTGCACTATACTCGGCAATATTATTAGTTGTTCGTCCCAGGCAAATACCTTGCAAATTGATCAACTCGCCATCAGGGGCAAAGAGTGCCCAAGATGCGGAGGATAAGTTCTGTGTGCTATGACAAGCACCATCAACAAAACCAACATAATGGTTTGACGACATCTGCGAACCAAGTGGAACACAAGGTAAGCATAGGAAACATGTATGCAAAGCAAACATTCACACCAATGAATTCACACATTAATGTAAAAAAGCGTATTTACACGGATTATCACACGTAAAAAGTTTAGATGAAGCCCATTTTCGAGCTCAGGTAATTGATCAACAGAGAATGAAAACAAAGTTTCACCGTTGGTATGACATGTAAGCATTGACTCGGCCAAATAATGGAATAACGCACATAAATGGCTATGCCCCCATGCCCTGGATCTTTTCACATAGTCCTTTCTATCTGGATGGTTGCGTCCATACCATGGATTCATGTTTTGATATCAGATATGTATATGTATATGCATCCTTGATTTGCAGGTCTTCTAACAATGTTTGTTCTCATCCTTGCAAAAGCTCGTAAAGCATCTCAACCATCACTCCACGTTCTGCCTTCATGCTTTAGGGGGCATATGTTACACAATAATTTGTCACGCCCCCACACTTCCCTGTGTCATACCCCGGAGTGCCTAAAACTTTCCAATTATGCAATGTACCCATCCTGATATCCAGTCCAGATCCTCCTTGAAGACTTAATGAAAACATGCCTTGAGCCTTCCCTGAAGAAGTATGCTCTAAAACCCTAATTTCAGGATCAACACGACACTGACACTGGAAAATAGTGTTGATGGCAGGTTGCGTCATACTAGCCTAGTGCTGCCAGCGCACCTTTTACTTGGATACTCACGCTGATCCCTAAAAGGCAAGTTTTCCCAAAGAGGACAAGAATATTCGTGATCTAGAGGCTTCCAGAATGACGAGCTGGAGGTTGTTTGTTGTGGATGTGGTCGAATTCTCGCAATATTTCCCTTTGACCTTATCCCTTTGAGCTTCCTCCTTGAGATGAGGGCATTCCCCTATATTTGGAGAGATCCTAACTCCCTCTTCCTGCCTATATATTCATCCTCTTCCATTCCAAAATGGTTGGTCTATGATTATTTTCACCCTTATGTTGAGATAGTGCCTACATGCTACTCATTTGGCTTGGAGAGGGGGTGTTTGGAGAGCTTGAGATTGGACTTGGATATTCACTCAAGGAGGGCTTATTAACATCAAGTCTTGGTTGTACGCTTCCTCTTTTATTCATTAATATATAAACTGCCAGTTCACTTTCCATAAATGCTTGCGTTAATGCATCATTTATCTTAATGCTCCCTGATATGTTAATTGGATTACTTTCGATTATGCTTGTTGCACTTGTATGTTTTGTTGTGTCTTTGATCTCTTGTGTAGGTATTCAAACATTGTGAGAAATAGAATTGAACTTGAGGAGCGAGCGATCAAGATCTTCAATAAAGGAGTGCGTTATAGCATCAGAACGAGGTAGGTCTTCTTCCTCTTCTCCCATTTCGATTGTAATTTAGGAAAGTGTCTTGTAGATTGTCAAGTAGGTTGGTAGTCCCACTCATTGGGCTAGAGGGATTGTCTCTGTCCGCAGAGATGATTTACCTAGACAAAAAAATGGCGACTCCGCTGGGGATGGCATAGGGAAGTGCAGGAGGCATGAAAAAATACTGTGTAACACTTCCTAATGAACATATTAGAGTTAAAAGGACATTAACTAATCCAAAAAGAGAGTTTTAATGTGCTGAAGGATGGTCAAATGAGCCTTAATTTATGTCTAATTTAGAGGCATGGGCCTTAAATTTATGTCTAATTTAGAGGCCCATCACTAAGCCATGTACATTCAAAGAAACCGTAAAGCACCAAGTATGGAAGGATGCAATGAATGAAGAATATGAATCCATTATGAAAAATTATCTCTGGGATGTGCCGCCTCGATCAAAGGACAAGTCTGTGGTCATCTCAAAACCATTATACAAAATCAAACATGGAGTTGATGGGAGTGTTGAAAAATAAAAAGTCAGGTTCATTGCTCAAGGCTTTTCTCAAAAGGAAGGAGTGGACTATGACGACATATTTGCACCTATTGCCCGATACACCATTATCTGATCGATTATTACTCTCGCTACCTCTCAAGGATGGAGTCTACATCAAATGGATGTTAAGACTACTTTCTTGCATGGCTCGCTTAAGGAGGAAGTCTACTTGGAACAACTTGAGGGGATTGAAGTACAAGATCGAAGCACACACATATGCAGGTTGAAGATGTAACACCCTCCTCCCACATCTACCTAAGTAATCAGCCAACCGGGGTAAACATGTGACAAGAAGTTACTATGATATGATTCGACCTCCTAAGTCACCTTAAGGAAGTGGAACTGATGGAAACACACCATATAGACCTTCCACATCAGCAACAAGACTCCTAGGAACCATCCCAACCTCTCAGGTAACCAACCCTTGGGTCCCACTGAGTTTTTAGACCAATTAACCCTCAGACGCTCCCATGATATGGGCATGCCTGCGTCCAGAAGGCTCTGGACACTCCCACAACATGGTATGCTAGCATCCAGGGACTATTTTGCTTGGTGTTGTGCCAGCGTACCTGGGATTTGAGCCATTTTTTCAAGCCCAGAGCCTAGGTCACTGCCCATAATTCAATGATACCTTCAAAACAAAAAGATAACAATGGAATGATGATACAAATGCAATTATTTGAACAAGGCCTTGACTGGACCCCTACTAGCCATGACAAGCATTTTATCAAACATATCACAAATATGTAATCTACAAGTGTAAACAATAGATCTAAGCATAGGGGTCTCATACTCATCTAAGAATCGCTAAGAAGCCTTGATGCCTCAACACATTAGCTGCAATTTCATCCATTATGCCATATATACATTGTTTGTTCATTTACAAGTAAAAACATGATGAGAGCCATACATAACCACTGTCATAATACATGTTCATAACCAACATAACAGAAACAGAAATACCACGGAAACAACAACTATATAATCCACATATAAACCAATATAATACTCATGAAATAATAAGGATAAATAACCTCATATTAATGATGTAAAGGCCAACCAGTTGTGCGACTTCCACGAACCACCTGACCATAGACATGGTTGAACCAAATCTCCCTTCAACCAATCACCCTCATGCCATATTCCAAGCATGAATGTGGGATCTCATAAAACACATCAATCAAAACAATCAAGGGCTTCCAGAGGCAAAACCACCTCAACCCATCAAACAGTGATTCCACCTCACGGTCAGACATCACAACCATCACTAGATTGGTCTCTACCGAAGCCTTCCAGGGCTCAAGAGCGTTTGTCCCAACCAAGGCTTCCAGGACTAGTAACTCAACCCATATCTTATACAGGGCTCTAGAGCATTTTTTCGAACCAATGCTCAAGGACTAATAACTCAACCCAACAACTAACCCTAGCGCTGAGCTGCTGCGCGAGCTCCTGCTCCCCGAGCGCCCTGAACGACCTCCTCCCTGCTCCGCGGCGGCCTGGGCCTTGACCCTCGCCATGGCCCCTCCTGATTCACCACGGGAAATCCCTGATCCTCAGAAAGCTTTTGCAGATCTTGTGAAATCTCTCCCTCCTCAGCGCCCCAGACCCGCGACTTCGAAATTTGTTAAGAAGCTAGATGTTCTTCAAGAAGTTCAGCTGCCCCCAACCCTTCCTCGCATGGCAGCATTATCTCTTGCTGAAAAAGGTCTAATAGGACAATTCACAGGCCTCTGGCCATCTCCAAGAACAATCCAAAGATGGGTTGAACGAAACTGGTCAGATAAAATCCAAGGGAAAATATCAATTAGGTTTTGCGGAAAAGGATACTATACATTCCATTTCGAATCCAAAGAGGACAAGGATTTGATCTTCAGGAACGGGCCGTACTTCATGGACTCCAGAGGCCTTTACCTCAATAAATGGACCCCAGATTTTGACCCAGAACTGGACATCCCTAGTGCTGTTCTGGTTTGGGTCCGTCTTCCCCATCTCCCTCTCCATTGCTGGGGAGATGAGTCCGTCCGAGCCATTGGGAATGCTGTAGGCCAATATATCGATCGTAGCGAGCTGAAGGACAACATGCAAGCCTGTGCAAGGATCTGTGTCGAAGTGGATCTAGGACGAGGATTGCCCGAAGCAATAAAGCTGAAAGTGGATGACTGGAGCCATGTCCAGCAACTGGATTATGAGCAGATACCATTTAAATGTAAGGTATGTCACGAATACGAGCACTTTGCTAATAGATGCACTAAACTTGTTAATGCAGAGAGTGATGAGCAGGATGGTCAATGGGAAACAGTCAAAAAGAAGAAATCAACTCCTTCATCTAAGCCTCCTCTGGAGTCAGATAACCCTGGATCTTCTGTTCTTCGCCTTTCCTCTTCCTCCCCCTCTCCTTCTGTTCCCCCTCCGCCTGATCCGCCCCTTCCCTCCTCCTCCAACCCCTTTCTTGTCCTCTCCTCTCTTGATTTCCCCCTTGATGACCCTCCTTCTGAGCCCTCTGACCCCCATCCAATCCAAATCGCCTCATCCCTGCCCCCCTCCGATCCTCCTCTCTCAAGGATTACTAGAAGCTCTTCGAAAGAACATGGAGCAACCAGCGACACTTATAAAAAACCAGGACCGGGCAGAAAATCAGCTAGACAACATAGGGATGAGAATGCCTAGAAAGACATAGCTATGTGCACTCAAACCCCAATCAAATCCTTCATTCAAGGGCATCAAGAGAAAGAGATAAGCCACAAAGATCAAGAGAGGCGAGCACCTCTCCACACGCCCAATACATAATGATGAAAATCCTATCTTGGAACAGCAGGGGCTTAGGGCACCCCTCTAAAGTTACTGCCCTTAAAGACCTAATTCACAGTGAGAAGCCAGAAATTATGTTGATCCAGGAGACAAAACAAGATCAACAGGAAATGAAAAAATTTAGAGCAGCAGAAACAGTATATAGGAAGCATCAGTGGCTCAAGAGGAGCCTCCGGAGGAATTGTCACCCTCTGGGACAATAGTAAATGGAACTGCACCTCTACCGATCTCCATCAAAATTGGATCAGAACAGCTCTTGAAAGCAAGACAGGCAACCACCCAGTGAACATATACAACGTTTATGTTCCCAACCATTACAGAGGCAAGGAGATTTGTTGGAGCGATCTGAAGACAAGCATCGATGAGGAGACAAATACAAACATAATTGTCGCAGGTGACTTTAACTTGGTCCTGCACGCCAATGAAAAAAGGGGAGGATCCTTCATCCCAGATCCCTTTAGAGGCCGTTTGGAGATCATCGCTCAGGAGCACGAGCTAGTTGATGTCGTGCCCAAAAACCGCAGGTATACATGGAGTAATCGAAGGATTGGCACTGGTAACATAATGGAACGACTTGATAGATTTTTAGTCAGCATTGAGTACCTTTCATCCTTCACGGTAGGATACGCCAACATCCTCAACACCTCAGCCTCTGATCATTACCCCATTACTCTCACCTTAGAAGCACACTGTCCTCTTGGGCCTATCCCTTTTAAATATAGTCCCCTTTGGAATTGCATTCCAGCAGTTGGAGACATCGTCCAAAAAACCTGGATCCATCATGTTGAGGGCTCCCCAGGCTTCATCTGGGAAACCAAGCTAAAAAGATTCAAATAGGTTATAAAGGAATGGGCTAAGGAAAATTACCAAGAGCCAAAGAAAGTCAAAAAGAAAATCAAGAGTGAATTAGAGAGTGTACAAATAAGGATCGAAGAACATGGATTAACGCAACAAACCAAGGAGCAAGAAAGCGTATTATACGCACAGCTGAGTCACATTAATAGGGAGGAGGAAATCAAGTGGTGCTTAAAATCCAGACAATTATGGCTCCAAGAAGGAGACAAGAATACAACCTATTTTCACAAACAGGCCACTGCTCGAAAGCTCAGGAATAATGTTAGTACAATCTTGGATAATGAAGGAAATTTGCACAGCACCCAAGAGTCCATAAGAAAAGCTGCCTCCAAGCATTACAGAGACCTCTTATCTGAAACCAAAGGGGAAGAAGACTACTCTGACTTTCTCCAGCATTTACCCAAAGGAATCACAAAGGAAATGAACGGCAATCTCAACAAGGAAATTGAAGAAGAGGAAATCAAAATAGCAATTTGGAATCTGCATCCTGATAAGGCGCCAGGGCCCGATGGATTCCCCATCTGTTTCTATAGGAGATTTGGAATCTCATTAAAAAAGACCTGGTCAAGATGATTCGATGGGCTCAAAGGAGAGGGAAAATTGGTGGGTACACCAACGCCACCTTCCTTGCCCTCATCCCCAAAGAAAATCGGCCTTCTTCCCTCTCCAGATTCAGACCCATCTCCCTCTGCAATTCTTCCTACAAAATTCTGACCAAGATTCTAGCCACTAGACTTAAACCCCTCCTTTCCTCCTTGATCTCCGAAAATCAAGGAGGCTTCTTGCCTAATAGGCAAATCACTGATTCCATCCTCCTTGTTCAAGAAGCCATTCACTCGAGCCTCTCTAGGAAGGAAAAAGGATTTGTCCTCAAGCTTGACCTGGCAAACGCCTTTGACAGAGTTAGGCACTCTTTCCTTATTGCTGTCTTAAAAAAGATGGGATTCGAGACTCCCTTCATTAACATCATCGTTGCTTGCATCTCTGGTCCCTGGATTTCTCCCCTGATCAACGGCAGACCTGGTGAAGCATTCCAGTCCTCCCGGGGTCTGAGACAGGGCTGCCCCCTCTCTCCCTATCTTTTTATTCTCATGGCAGAATCTTTCAGTCGAGTTCTAGATCACAATCGGAGAGTAGGTCTAATAACTGGCATCAAATTCGGGAGTGGAGCCAAGAACATAAATCATTCACAGTTTGCTGATGATACTTTATTAATTGGAGGAGCCTCCACCACAATAGCAAGGCGATTCAAGAAGCTTCTGGATCAATTTATGGGGTACTCTGGAGGACTGGTCAACCAACTCAAAAGCTGTATATATGGATGGAATTCTTCAAATCAGGTTATCCACAGCATTGCAAATATATTTGGCGTCACCTGCAATCTGGACTGGACCCACTTCTCTTATTTGGGTATGCCAGTGAGTCTTGGTCCTTTGAAGGCTGGAACCTGGAATGAAATTATTGACAAGGTTAAGAGGAAGGTGCAGCAATGGGGTTCACTGTGGCTCAACCCAGTAGGTCGCCTCATTCTCCTCAAGACAGGTATCACCTCTCTTCCCCTATATCGCTTCTCCCTCCATCATGCTCCTGCCACTTTCCACCACAAATTGGAAGTTGTTTTACGCCACTTCCTTTGGCAAGGAGGGAAAAATGACAAAAGCAAGTTTAATCTTGTCAGTTGGAAACAGGTTATCCAAACTCAAGAAAGAGGAGGCCTAGGTATTAGATCGCCAAAACTCTTGAATCTAGCCTTTGGTGCGAAAATTATCTGGAGATTTGTCACGGGACCCTCATCGTGGTGGAAAAGGGTGCTGGAGACAAAATACCTCAACTCCCCCAGGCAACAACTCTTTGAATCCAACATACCAAACAGAGATTCCTCCAAAATTTGGCGACTATGCAAAAAAGTCCTTCCACTTATGATCCAAATTATTTCAAAAGTTCCTGGCGGGGGAGATAGCATTAGAACAGACAGAATCATGGGACAACAGCCCATAAACATGTATCAGGAAGCCAGCCCCATCATTGAGTTTCTTAACAACAGGGGTATCCACCACCTGGCTCAAATATCCTGCTGGGATCCCTTCTCCCATATTTGGACAGGATGGTCCTTCCCGGAAACCCCCAGCGATTTAAAGCCCAATCTAAGCTATCTTCAGACCCTCTTGCACAATAAAGCCCCCATTAAGAAAAATGAGAGTGATGGATATCGTTGGGACTCAACTGGAACAAGCTATACAGTCAAAGCAGGCCATCAATTTTTATGCAACAACACCTTCCCCACGAATTTATGGAATCAATGGAAAATAGTTTGGAGATCAGAAGCGCTTCCAAAAATAAAATTTTTTATATGGCTTCTGTTAAAAGGAAAAATCTTAACAGCGGAGAACCTCAAAAAAAGAGGCATCAATGGCCCATCCAGATGTCCCAACTGCTGCAAAGTTGAAGAAACTATGCACCACCTATTCGTAGAATGTCCCTTTGCAATTGATTGCTGGCAAGGGCTGTCTACCACAGGTAATTTAGCTTGGAACTCTCAGCAATCCATAGCTGAGACAATCCACATTTGGAGAAAATGCTGTCCATGGAAAGAAAAAAGAAGTAATTTGGTGAGGAGAATATGGAACACTCTCCCCTACACCTTACTATGGCGAATTTGGCTAGCAAGGAATAAATAAAAAAATCCAAGACAAAAGCTCAACAACAAGAATGATCTGCAACAAGGCTAAGAGTCTTGCCCTGGAAACTATCTCAGTCAAGACTACAGGGAATATAGATGCAACGAAGTACAGTGTGGAAGAACGAGACTTCATAAGTTACATACTGGAGAAAAATTACAATGAGCAGAAAGGCAGCATGAAGGAGACATAAAGCAGGGTAGAAATCAGTTCATGGAAACTCAGATTAAAAGAGGAAGAGTTTGCTAATTGGATCCAAAATTGCAACTATTTTTATCTATTTTTTGATGGGGCCTCCAAGTCAAATCCCGGCATAGCTGGAGCAGGGGGACTCATCATCAATGCCAATGGGAATCACATCCTCCATTATGAGTGGGGTCTAGGGAAGGCTTCGAACAATAGAGCTGAAGCATTAGCCCTGTATAATTCAGCTAAAAAAATGGGGATAAGATCGGCAAAAATCTTCGGGGACTCTTCCATTGTCATCCGCCTCATGGTCCACCAAAAGGATTCGCCTAATATTCATCTACAATAGATCAACAAGAATAATCAGTTGTTGCACCAAACAATGGATGATATACAATATTTTCACATTCTCCGCAACCTCAACAGGCAGGCCGATGGTTATGCGAATAAAGCATGTGACAGGTCACCCGGCATCTTGTGCTGCAACACCGAGGAATCCTACCAGCCCCTGCCATGATCCACATCATTCATCTTAGTACCAATCTGGTCAGCTCCGTCAGACAGGATTGGAATCAGGCTTCACAAGTTTTCAGCAAAAATGCAATCTTCAGAAGGATTTGGCAAAGATTTCGCCTGCCCTGCAATCTAGTAATAATGATCAGTCCCGCCGGCATCTATCCTTTCAGATCAGCCTCTCGGGCTTCCCAATATTGGCCTCCGATCTCCTCGAGCCTCCCTCAAGATTGCCCCATCTTTCCCGTGACTGACTCTTCCTTTATATGTTCATGCCCTCCTCATTGCTTCATCGCCTCGCCCTGCTCTTTTCCTCTCTGCTCTTATCTTTGCCTTCGTAGTCAAGAGGTCTCGAGCCCGCTTCTCTGGGCTCTCTCCTCCCCGTCCCTCTGTCGCCCTCTTCTGGGTAGACCTCTATTGATCGGCCCTCAGCATAGCAACTCTTCGCTCGCCCTCGCCTCTGTCAAAGTTTCTCTCTGCTTTTCCCGACTCTGTCCCCTAGTTAGTTCTGGCCTTTCAGTTCTTTACAGTGCGTTGTCGCTCTCCGACCCTCTTCTGTGGTTTTTGGCATCGAAAATCTCAGTATCCCGAGCAGTGAGATCCTATCCTTGTTGGTCCTTTTCTATTTGCCCTTGTTTGCTATCCCTTCCCGCTACAACAAAAATCATGGCGTGCCTCGAAGACTGTTTACATTGCGCAGCCCCTAGCTCATCAAGCCCCAAGCAGGCAGCAGAGGAAGAAAAACCGGAGGAATCAATTGCAAGACATATCAGTAAGCAGGCAGCAGAGGAAGAAAAACCGGAGGAATCAATTGCAAGACATATCAGTCATATAGAAATAGATTAAAATGTTTTGCAAATGTTTAAATTTGTTCTTTCAATATGTAAGAATATATAGTAGTCTAGATAGTTTTAGAAACAGAACAAGAAGGAGCAGGATCAAGGAGAGAGATATGTTTTGTAACTTCTTTGATTCAGGCAGCCTCCAACACCTAATGTATCTCAGGAGCTCTGACTCCCATCTTTTTTTCAGCCACTAATACAGGCATCCGACTTTGTTAAAAAAAAAATAACTCAACCCACCAAGGGCTTTAGAGAGTTTGTACAACCTAGGCTCCAGGACTAGTAACTCAACCCAAGCTGTTATAGGGCTCCATAGCATTTGTCCAACCAAAGCTATAGGAACTAGTAACTCAACCCAAGCTAAAGGAAAATATGAGAACCAAATAGAAAACAAAGAAATAAACCCACAATGCAATGACTATCCAGGAAATGGAAAGGCTAGGCAAATCCACTGTCAGTCCAGGCAATCATCCATGCCAGTGACAGATCATGACTAATAACCCACATGCATTTTCCATGCATGGCAAAACTAGTGAGGAAAACATACAGGGAACTCGGTACCTGCAAGAAAAATCCATTGTAGCTGCTAATCCCGATGTCCTCTTGCACATTCCTGCTCTTCCTTTGCCTTCTTGCTCCAAAAATCTAAGTATGTCACACTCTCCAAGAGGGATCCAAGAAAACTATAAGTGTCCGAGAGTATGAGAGAGAGAGAGAGAGAATAGAAGAGAGATCCACCAAAACCTGTCAAAATCCTGCCAATTGATCCTCAGAAGCCTTTTTATCAATGAGGCCTCTATTTTCTTCATTTTCCATTATTTTCCTTAATTTTCCTCCTCACATGCAACTTGTGACCTTTCACCTTCCTTTTCTCCTAATTTCCTTTATTTTCATAAATAAAATGCCAATAAATGCCTCATGCCTTTCCAGAGCCTTTGCCATTGCCTTTGTTAATTTCCTTAATCATAATAAACCAAATGAACACCCACTAGGATGTTTTTCCCACCATTCAGCTTGGAATACATGTCCCATGATCATGGTCTTATATATTTTTAAATGGATTTTTAAACAGGGTTGTTACGAAACCCTCCCCCTTGGGGAACACCGTCCTCGGTGTTCAATGACACCTATAACCAACAAGATTGCTGAAAACAAAACATACTTCCCACGGAGCTTTATAAATCTAGCTCGATACAGGATTTGCAATAATACACACATATACACATATGTACATTTGCTCAACCAAAAAATAAAAGGATACGATACCTGCATCTGCAACAAGGGAATTCAGAGGGTCACACCTCCACCCTCAAAGTAATACCAGGGTTCAACTCCTTCCTAGGAAGTTTAGAACCCACTACAAGGTCAAATCTACATCTAATGTCCAACGCTATAATGTTGAGCGACTTCTCCTCTCAGTGAACATTTACCAGCTCATTTTTCTAGGGCGCACTCCCAATGTGCATTTGATTCCATTTGGCAATGCTAATGATCCAAAAAAATTCATCCCCGGCCTTCACTTCTCTATTACACAATCCCTTGGGAAATCCGATCACCCCCTTCAGTGCAATCACACACCTTCCAAGTCTCACTGGCACCCCCATCCTAGGCAGTCCATCCCTTAGCAAGGTTTCCTTACATCGGAAAGTCTAGAAACCAAGGAATATCCCTGCCTCAAAACCATCATAACGGTCATAACATGGTCATGGAAATCAATGGATACTATTGGGTACCAGTGTCCCACAATGGCTTTGCTCCTGAATGCTTTACCAACATACTATTTCTTGTTCCAATTTATTTCACTGTCGTTGCTAATTCTTGCAGTCGATTTCAACCACCCAACTAGGCATTTCATGCTTTCCTATACCAAGCACATAATTTCCATTAGACTCAAAATGAATTGAAGTAAATACAAATCATACCTCATCGATGGCCTATCAATAAGGTACACTTGCAATCATGTTTACTTCCTGTCACAACAAGTCAAACTAGTTGTTTGATCAAATCATCATGTATAAACATATCACATTCGGTTGGCTCAAACTCAACAATCATACTATTTCTCCTGGTGGTTGCTCCTGAATGCTTTACCAACACACTATTTCTTGTTCCAATTTATTTCACTGTCGTCGCTAATTATTGTAGTTGATTTCAACCACCCAACTAGGCATTTCATGATTTCCTGTACCAAGCACATAATTTCCATTAGACCCAAAATGAATTGAAATAAATTCAAATCATACCTCATCGATGGCCTATCAATAAGGTACACTTGCAATCATGTTTACTTCCTGTCACAACAAGTCAAACTAGTTGTTTGATCAAATCATCATGTATAAACATATCACATTCGATTGGCTCAAACTCAACTATCATAAATTAACATCACGAATCACATGAAATCATCATAAACCATAATCATAGATCACATGTAACCATCATAAATCAGAATCATAGATCACATGCATAATAAAACTGAAATAAAATACTGATACTTATCCTTTAATCAATCCTTAGCTTCTACCTTTGTCCTTATTCTGTACGAACACCCAATCGGTTGCCACACCCGACAAACACCCAGTACCTTCTCATCAACCATGTACATATACACATAGTGTGCATTCCACACATAAAACCACACACGACATACATCACCATGCAATACATGCACCTACACCTGACATACAACACATACACCTACACCCAGTGTACAACACAACACAATACATATGCTTACATGTGGTGTACACCACCACACAATACATACACTTACATCTGATGTACAACACAATACATATACGTACACATTGTACAACACAATGAATACACATGTCACGATGCCATGACTATACAATGCACATACATAGTACCGTATGTACACAACACAACATGTATGACATGCGCACAATGCCACATGTACACCACTACCATTTTCACAACATGTACATAGTACCACCTATACAAAGCACCACCTGCGCAACACGTGCACAACATCACATGTACATGACACCACCTGCATAAGGTGTACACAACGCCACATGTATATTGTACCACCTGTACAATGTGTACACAACACCACATTCATATGTATACGACACCACATGTACACAACACCATATGCACGACATGTACATAACACCACCTGCACACAACACCACATGTACACGACACCACATGCTCACATCACGACTTGTACAATCATGCACACCACACCATATGTACATAGCACCACATGTACAACAAGGGCTTGACTCGACCCCTACTAGCCATGACAGGCATTTCGTCAAACATATAAAAAATATGCAATCTACAAGTGTAAATAACAGATCTAAGCATAGGGGTCTCATACTCATCTAAGAATCGCTAAGAAGAATTGATGCCTCAACACATTAGTTGTAGTTTCATCCATTAGGCCATAGATACATTGTTCATTCATTTACAAGTAAAAGCATGATGAGAGCCATACATAGCCACTGTCATAATACATGTTCATAACAAGCATAATAGAAACAAAAATACCAAGGAAACAACAACCATATAATCCAGATATAAACCAATACAATACTCATGAAATAAAAAGGAGAAATAACCTCATATTAATGACGTAAATGCCAACCAGTTATGGGACTTCCATGAACCACCCAACCGTAGACATGGCTTAACCAAATATCTCTTCAGCTAGTCACCCCTGTGCCATATTCCAAGCGTGAATGTGGGATCTCATAAAACACATCAATCAAAACAATCAAGGGCTTTCAAAGGCCAAACCACCTCAATCCATCAAATAGTGACTCCACCTCACGGTCGGACATCACAACCATCACCAGATTGGTCTTTACCCAAGCCTTCCAGGGCTCAAGAGTGTTTGTCCCAACCAAGGCTTCCAAGACTAGTAACTCAACCCATAACTTATACATGGCTCGAGAGTCTTTGTCCAACCAAGGCTCAAGGACTAGTAACTCAACCCACCAAGGGCTCTAGAGTGTTTGTCCAAACAAGGCTCTAGGACTAGTAACTCAACCCAAGTTGTTACAGGGTTCAAGAGCATTTTTCTAACCAAGGCTCCAAAAACTAGTAACTCAACCCAAGCTAAAGGATAACATGAGAACCAACCAGAAAAAAAATAAAATAAACCCACAACACCATGGCTATCGAGGAAATGGAAAGGCTAGGAAAATCCACTGTCAGTGTAGGCAATCCTCCATGCTAGTGACAGATCATGACCAATAAACCACATGCATATGCCAGGCATGCCAAAACTAGTGAGGAAAACATACATATAACTCGGTAAATGAAAATAAAATTCACTGTAGTTGTTGATTTTGATGTCCTCTTATGCTTTTCTGCTCTTCCTTTTCCTTGTTGCTCCAAAACTCCAAGTATGCCACACTCTCCAAGAGTGCTCCAAGAAAACTATAAGTGTCCAAGAGTATGAGAGAGAGAGAGAATAGAAGATCGATAAAATTTAGATTATTACTACATAACTGTCATCAGTTCCTCCTAATGATATCAATCATTTACACAAAACAGACATACTGATAAAAACCTGTTGAGATTACTGAAATTTTAATCGCTACTTGTTGGGAACTAGTGACATTAACGCCATCGGTATACGGACTATATTGAGGGTTAACGATACTTAAGTCGCTGACTTCAACAAGGCTGGATCCTTCAATTTCCTCCTCACATGCAACTTGTGACGTTTCACCTTCCTTTTCTCCTAATTTCCTTTCTTTTCATAAATAAAATGCCTCATGCCTTTCCAAAGCCTTTGCCATTGCCTTTTGTTAATTTCCTTAGCCATAATAAACTGAATGAACACCCACTAGGATGTTTTTCCCGCCATTCAGCTTGATATACGTGTCCCATGACCGTGGTCTTATATATTTTTACATGGATTTTTAACTAGGACTGTTACATAAGAAAGCCCTTTATGGGTTGAAGCAATCCCTTAGGGTTTGGTATGAGAGGAATGATAGTTATCTTATGAAGCTGGGATTTACAAGGAGTGAAGTTGATCCTAACTTATATTTCAAGGTTGAAAAGGACACGCCTCTCATATTGGTCCTTTATGTAAATGATCTCTTTCTGACAAGTGCAAACCCTCTCATTTTTCAATGCAAGAGGGAGTTGGCTTCCGAGTTCGAGATGAAGGACGTAGGTTTGATGCACTACTTCCTGGGCCTGGAGGTCTGGAAAAATCCAGGTGATATTGTCCTTTCTCAAGGAAAATACATTGTGAAGTTGCTCGAGAGATGTGGGATGGTGGATTGCAAGTCTGTGTCTACTCTGATGGAACTCAACTTCAAGAAGCTATGTGGTATTGCTGTTGGGCCCAGGTTGGCAAACCCTTCCGAATATATACAGCTCGTGGGGGGCCTGATTTTCTTGGTAAACTCCCATCTGGACATATGCTTTGCTGTGAAAACGTAGAGTCAATTTATGGTCGAACCTCATCACATACATTGGATTGTTGTTAAGAATCTCTTGAGATATATCCATGGCATAATCAACTATGGACAGAAATACACTATTGGGAATTTGAGGCTACATGGATATACTAATGCTAAATGTGATGGTAGTGTGGTGGATCGTAATAGCACATTTGGATGTTGCTTCTCATTGGGGTCTGCTTCAATTTCTTAGATGAGCAGGAAGCAGAAATTGGTTGCTATAAGCACTGCCGAGGCCAAATACATTGTTGCTAGTATGGCTTGTTATGAAGTTATTTGGTTGAGGAAGCTCTTTAGTGAGATATTTGAGCATGTGCTGGATACCACCGTGATCTACTGTGACAATCAATGTGGGATTCTCCTTTAAGAGAATCCCATGTTCCACGACTGCTCCAAGCAAATTGATATCAGGTACCACTTTATCTGGAATATGGTACAACAGGGAGAAATAAGACTCCAAAACATCAGGACAAATGAGTAGGTCACAAATATCCTCACGAAGCCCTTAGGGAAGGTCAAATTATTAGCCTTTCATGAGAGACTTAGAGTCGTGGAAAGAACCACCCATGAGGGTCCCGCTTGATTTGGACATTGTGCTTTGAGAGATCCTAGGGGCTTGGGGTACTTCTTGGAGATATGAGTGGCCATATGGTTAGTGGTTCACCTTCCCCTAGTGGTGCGCTATGTAGAGGGTGAGTGGTTCACCTTCCCCTATGATACCCCATGATGGTTGACATGCGTGTAGGGTGAGTGGTTCACCTTTTCCTACGGATGCCCCAACATATATCCTACCCATGTAGTTCGATACTCATGGGAAGTACCTCTCATTTGGACAATGAGTTGTAAAAAGTATATACTCCCTATGTCTAGGATGCATAGTGTTCAAAAAATTGATCTGGGATGAATTCTAAATGAGGTTCTACCTCTGGACTGACTTTTGTCAGTGGTGGAGAGTGGTAAGGTCTTGTGACTCACTCTCGATCGATTCTTCATTAGTGTTCAACAAAGTAGAGATGAGATGAGATACATGGATGGTTCATGATGACAAGATGGCATGATGATCGAAAAATGGATTGGTAGGTGGAATTATCCCTATTTGAGAGGGAGTGTTAATATTGGAAACTAGGGCCAAATTCCACCTTGGGATAGCTTATTTTATGGATATGATGATTGCACTATATTCATCTTTTCAAGAGGACGAAAACTAATATAAATATCATCTCATTTGGAAAATCATAAGTGTGATTTTCAATTTATTCCCACACATGTGAAAATTGTTTAGGTTAGTCACATCAACATGTAGGCTCAAGAAGCCCAATGGACGTGTTCTTCACCCTCAACAAATTGTATAAATATAAGTGACCTCACTCCTCATTTGGAAATCTTCATCAATCACACATTCTCTCTCCTTCTCTCATTCGTTCGTACATCATTGGGCATTCTCTCTCTCCCGACATGTGGCATGAAGACGAAATTTCAGGGTAGAAATTCTCAAAAAATTCTATAGTTTGACCACCGTTGACTGAGACCTTCCAGGCATCATTTGAATTCGATTTTTTGGGGTTATTTCTATCTTAGTAGGCCACATATTTTGGCCTAGAAGCCTAGGTTTTCTGAGCACTTTGACCACAAACCAAATTACAGGTTCACTGCAGTTTGAACACAAAAAATTACAACAATTTTATCTCTCCTTTGATCAAGTTTGATTGTACCATTTTGGGCTGATTTTAACCATCTAGGAAGTCTGAGTTTGACTGTGATTGACCAAGCTCAAGATGGAAAGTTTGACAATTGTGTTGACCATCTTTGCCTTTCTGGTTAGGGCTGATTTGACGGTAGATTTTGTTAGGGCTGTTTTGAATTTGTCAAGTCAATTTGACTTTTGTACTCTATCTCTCTACTAAACATTTTGATACAATAATAAGAAGATTTGACCAAAGGGTTTTCCCCACATTGGGGTTTTTCCTTCGCATCCACCAAATTTGGTGTCCTCTTGTCTTGGCTTGTCTTCTACATTTATAGTATGTTGTTATTGTCAATGTGATTGCTATTGGAAGACTAAATTGAAAATTGTCATTGGGTTGCTAAAGGAACATTGAAATAATTGTGCTAAGAATAGAACATACCATTGTTAACTAAATTTGACACCTTATGCACAACAACATAGTATATAAAAATCACAATGTATATCTTACTTAGCTACCAAAGCAACCTTCTCCTCTTATCAATTATGGAAGTCAAATTATCCATGCAAGACTCTACCTTCAACCTATGCACATTAGTGAGAGTCAAGGTGATGTGGAAGTGTGCCTTGTCGACTTGAGGACGACCTAAAGTAAATGTTCAAGTGCTGGAGTTAAGAAAAGGCTAAGGGAGTATGCTTAAGCTCATCTGAAGTAGAAGTGGAGAGAAGAAGAATGCAGTCAGTCTAGTTGAGATATTCTTATGTCAAATTGTTGTGAAGTGGGAAAGAAAAAGGCATGCACCTAATTAATTGGGCCACACACTTAGTTATCTCGCCATGCATGCACACGTTGCAGTTAACTCCAAGAAAAGTGCCAAATCATCCCTAAATTGGTGCATGGTTTCGAGTAGTCTTTTGTTGCATGCACTCCAAATAACTCTCAATCATTCCCAATCTTATCCCTACGCACTTTTGAATTTTCTACAAGATGAACAGTAGAAACCAATCTTCTGATATGATATTTACTACCTAATGATCTTCAAACAATTTATCTCATGCCACTAATATCATTGAGCAATTATACATAGAAAATATCAACAATAAATTCATCAGAAATAGTAAAGATCATAAAGAGACAACGATGCGTAATAGAGACAATATTTTTACCCTAGGAATCCCAAACTTGGGAGAAAACCCAACAACTTTTCTTAGGATAAATTATTCTTCAGCAAGGTTTACAAATAAATAATTTGTCTATAAATTCGTGCCAATACCCAAGTCAAAATACCAAAAAAATTTGATCAAACTCTTGCAAGTCAAGTCTAGTAAAATTATCCAAAATAGTCAGAGGTCAACGTTGGTCAAATTGCCCAAAATCTGTAGTCAAACTAGCCCGATCAGACTCAGAAATGCGATCAAATCTAGGTTAAATTCGGCCTTGCGGCTCCTACGGCCAAATTCAACCTCTTGCAACTCAAACAGTTGCAGTCAAACTTGACCTGCTATAGCCCAGTTAACTGCAGTCAAACTTGGCCCAAAACAGACTTCTTGTAGCTCGTCAAACGTGGTCAAACTGCCCTTTGCAACTCGATCAAACTCCAGTCAACTCAACCTCTTTCTATCACACGCATAGTTTCTCTAGGAGAGAGAATATGCAATGAATGAATTGAGCAAAATGAAGTGTCACATCACGTATATATATTGATCAAATGGGTGTGAATTTTCTCAAGGAACACACCCTTTCATGGTGGGGTCGACTTGTCCTTTTGAGCCTACATGATGCTCCAAAAATGAAAGTATTTAATTTCTTTTAGGGTAACTTGGAGATTTCCTTTAGCAAGACAAGAATACCTTTCGATGCTACACAAAAAATCAACCTAATCCACGTGCATGCATCCAAACCAATGTGGATTTGTGTCCTTCTCCTCTTGGTTAAGCCAAGGAAAGGACAACCAATTTGTTGTTAGTATGCTTGGTTTGATTTGGGGACATTAAATAACCATATATATATATATATATATATATATATATATATATATATATATATATATATATATATATATATATATATATATATATATATATATATATATATATATATCTATATCTATATCTATATCTATATCTATATCTATATCTATATCTATATATATATATAGATATATATATATATATTACCTATGAAATTGGATTCGCTGAAAAGGGTCGATGTGTTGCGAATTTGTCGAATCCGACATGATTCATGCCAAATTGTGTCCGGAAATTGTGACACGTCGTGTCTGATTGGGACACGATCGAATCCGGATCGTGTCCCAATCGGACATGACGTGTCACGATTTTTGGACACGAATCTCGAAAAAGTCACTCGCGCGGCATAAAAAAGGCGATTTGTTGTTGTTTTAATTCACTTTCACTTCTCTCTTTTGCTATGGGTTTACTCTGAGGGGTTTGGAGCAAGGAGATAAGGGTGTGGGAGTGTTTTCAAGGAGATTCAAGCAACATGTAAGTGCATTTCCTCTCTATTTTTTTTTTGTATTTTTATTACAACAGTTTGCATATGCATTTCTTTTACAAATTTGTGCATTTTTTGTTTTTTTTTACAGTATTCATGGCTCAATCAAGGGTAGTAGGGAAGGGGCAAAGGAAGGGGAAGAATGTCCCCATTGGAGATGCCCCTCCTCCCCCAATTTCATCAGAGTCTGCTGCAAGTATTCCCTCTATTGCAAGTAATGTTGAGGGAAGACTTCCTCCTCAATGTAATGTTGAGAAATATCCCTTGTGGAAATATGTCACAAGAGAGTAAGGGCCAAGAAACAAGGTGAAGGGAGGAGGCAATGTGAATTGGATATGCAAATTTTTCCACAATACTTTCACGAGTACATATTTCCATGTGAAAGGCCATTTGTTGGATTTACCAGGTTGTGGAGTTAGAGCTTGTATGAAACTGGGTTTACAAAAGAGGAAAGAAATGGAAATAGAGTCCAATGTTGGTATGGCAAATGTGGCTGCAAAAAAAAAAAACCAAGAATGATGACCTCCTTCCATTTTTTAGGAAAGGCAACAACAAATTCCCATTTGAGAGTTCTAGTGGGGGACAAGAAGCAAAAACAAAAGGAAATTTCACTTGGTCCAATGGACATGATTTTTCAAAAGGAGAAACGGGAAGAGCTTGATCTTGTTGAGCTTTGAAACTACATCTCTCCTACACATTTTCCTAGATTTTTTCCCCTCACCATTACCCCATAAGCTATCAAAGAACATTGCATATTGATTCTAAAAGAGCATTTAAGTGGTTTTCTAACTATGTTTTTGTGTTTTCTGTTTGACTTAGACTTTGCTCATTAGCTGCGGAATGCAGCCACTTTCCACAGCTGATTCAACTTTCCGCAGCTGTTTTTGTTAAACTCTAGGTTGCAGGTGTCATCGGGAAAAACAGGACACGTGGGTAGATCAGGAATGACCTGGACATGGATCAGGTCCTATTGGTTTAGCCGGATTCATTAAGGAAAGCCGTGGTCAACGGTGGTTAAACGAAGGAGTCCTACGGCAACATGACTTTGTTTTCAAACATGTGAAGGATTCGTGGCCGTTCCTAGATCCCTGGGGTCATGTTGACAGCTTTAGACTGCCCCACAATGCGAATCCAATAGCCACTTTTGATAGATTGCATAATCTCGGCAACCAGTATGCTAAGTTTATGGACGCTGTCCTTTTACGTGTCAGTAGTTTCATAGGAAAACAATTATGAAGTTTTTGTTATAAATAACGTGTTTCCAAATGCATAGAGTTAGTCTTTGTTGATGTAATTTTGCTGTTAAAGTTTACTGTGCCGTGACACTAGTCCCACTGTGGTAACAAGAGGATTATTCCTCTGTTTTGAAATATAAAGAAGACTCTGTTTTTATATGACCGTGTGAGAATAATTCTGGACTGATAGCCTGTTGACCGAGGCTGTGTAGAGGGCCCCTGCACGCTAAGGTTTCATTTTCCTTGTTGCTGTAAAGTTTTTATGCATTGTTTCTCTATTTCCATTGCACATATTTCATAGTTATCCACCTGTGTATATTTCATTTGCTATGGTATTAACATTTCATTCCTGTACATGATTTTTCAAGTTCTGTATATTGTTGTTAACACTGATCAGTGTGTGTGTGTTTCAGGATAGAGTAGGCTCGGGCATTTTCCATACAATTTTTGCAATAACTAGTGACATGAGATTAACCTCTCTGCTGACTTTACTTTTCTTAGTTTTTTTAATTCCAGTTATGCTTTGATTTTAGTCTTATTCACTTGCTTTGTTAGCTAGTTTAGATATTAGATTGCTCATATCATTGACGTTATCTCCTAAAGCCATAGCTTAGACTACATGGCGAGTTATCGGACTATGAGTGATGAGATTTGATTTTAGCTTTATTTTTCTGCAATTAGACATCAATTTCCTCATATCATTGACATTATCTCCTAAAGCCATAGCTTAGACTACATAGCGAGCTATCGGACTATGAATGAGTGAATTGATTTTATTTTTATTAGTTTGCAGTTTTTGACTTGTTTGAGTGCAGTAGCTTAATTTTTTATTTTTTTTTAGATGAGCAGCAGAAGTAGTGATTTCATGATCAATAGTTCGTCATTTATTTGATTTTACTAGCAGTACATTTCCATTTTTGTTTAAGTGACAGTTTCATTACTAGTACGTTTTGAGATCCTCTGAAATGTTAAGCTATGGAAATCAGCATAAAGGACATAATTGCCTTAAAATATATATCCATACTTACCTTCTGAAGTATTCTTAAAATTTAGGAATAGGATTTCCATTCACATTAGGAGATAAACGAAGATAAAACCCCCAAAACAAAACAAAAATTGAAAATAGTAAAAAGTAAGAAAGAGGTTGTCTTGCACATATAGTGTGCCACACTTCGTTAGTTTACGACTCCCGGTCGATAATTAATGTAGCAATTTAGGACATACTAAATTGACTAAACATTTTGGCGCCGTTTCTGGGGAAGTGTAACTAGGTAGCCGATCTCTTACAAAAAAAAAAGGGGGGGGGGGGGAAATTGATAACTTCTTGAAGTATGCTCTCCTCTTGCACCTAGTGTGATCTGGAGGATCAGAAAAAAAAAGTTATTAGTTCAATAATTTCTTGAATATGCTCTCTTCTTGCACCTAGTGTGACCTGGAAGATCAGAAAGAGAATTATTAGCTCGACTTGAAAAAAAAATAAAAAAAATGACATGCATAGAGCAAGAGATTCTAGGGGAAGGTTTATAGCTAGGGCCAAAAGTTCGATTTTCACAACTCCAGCTACTTTAAGGCATAGACAAGATACACCTGCATCATCTCCGACTCATACTCCTAGCCTTAGGATTCCTGGAATTCAAGGGGCAACAGCCGAATTAGGAGACTCTCCCACACTATTCGTTAAATCTGATCTAGGAGAGGAACCTTTCTTCACTTTTACAGGGGAACATATTGTAATCAAAGAAGTAGAAACACCTGAAGAAGAGGAGAGAGAAACTCTTCCTCGTTCACCATTAATAGAAGAGCCAGAGGACTCTGAGGAAACTATCATGACAGAGGAAGTAGTAAATGGATTTGAAGGAGGGGGTCAAGGTAGAGGAAGAGGAAACAATGGAGGAGGTAGAGGTAATAATGGGGAAAATAGGGATGGAGATAACTCATTTGGATTCCCTATAGCCAATGAGGAAACCCATACAACAATGAAAAACATTTCACCATCTGTCCTCCCAAACTTTTATGGGTTGCGAAGTGAGGATCCTGAAACATTTCTATTTGAGTTTGAAGTCTTGTGCCGAACCTATGGCTATATGGAAGACTCTAAAAAACTCAAACTGTTTCCTTCAACATTGAAAGGAGCTGCTTTGAAATGGTTCATGGGATTAGTCACTCAATCTATTAGGACTTGGAATGATATGAAACAATCATTTTTGGATAGATACCTGGATTATTGTATGCCCACCAATCATAAGGATGAGGTATTCAAGATGATGCAAAAAGAAGATGAAAACTTGGAGGATTTACTTGAAAGATTTCAATACAACTTAAAGAGAGCAAAAATGAGTAATTTAGATGAGGAAACCTTGAAAGCCCTTCTATTAAAAGCCATTAGAGATGAATGAATAGATATTTTAAACATGATGGGGAAGGGAGATGTTTCTCAACTTCCACTCCATGACATAACAGAACTATGTGTCCATCTCTCAAGGGGAAAATATAAAACTGGAAAAGGGCCTAGAGATCCTTCTCTTATTAAAGCAAACAAATTTGCAACTGGATCAGTAAGTAGGGAAGAGATTGGAAATATGCTTGATGAGTTCAAAACTTATATTATAGGGAGCCTTAGTGAACAACTAGACACCCTTAAAATACAAAACAAACAGAAAGCAGAAGCCGAAGCCTTAGCCATATTTTGTCCAAAATGTAGAAAGAAACATGCTTTAAGGGAATGTCCCTTGGATGCAAAAGTTGTAGAAACATGTGTGATTTGCTCAGAAAGCCATGAGACCAAGGATTGTCCTTCAATTCCTGGGCTCAAAGCTGTCTTTCAGGAAGATCCAAATTCAGTAGAGTCCCTTTGTTTTGTTTCAAGAAGACCATGGCAGGGGCCACAAAATCAAGGATTTAACAATCCTATGAACTTTCAGCTCCCACCAAATTGGAATTCTTGGCAACAACCTTGGCCCTAATCTCAAAATCCATACCAATCATGGGCACAAGGGATGCAAAATCCTTATGGGAGATTTGCTCAATTTTATCAATATCCTCCATCTTTTCAAAATCAACAAAATCCACAACTTCCAAATCAAAACCCACAACTTTCATTACCATTTCTGCAACAACAACCTTCTCAACAAAATCCAAATTCTCAACTCTTGCTTCCATTTCAATAAAAAACAAATCAACTACCAGCCCAACCATTGCCAAATCCCAACAATAAAAATCCTCAGAATGCTTACATGATAGAAGGACAACAATTTCCTACCTATATGATTGTTCCTCTTAATGATGTACAACTCAAGTCTGGTAGAGTTTTAGAAAAACCATCTATAGATGTTCAAGAGCAAGATACTGCTGAGGAGGATTCTCTTAAAGCCAATAAAGGTTCTGAGGAAGCATCTCTTCAAAACCCAAACATTCAAAAAGAAAAAGAAAAAGAGTCAACCCCCACAACTCCTATAGTTGAGCAACCTGCATCTTCATCCATACCTCCTTTCCCTGAAAGATTACAAATTGACAAAGGGGTGGAAAAACAAATCTTGTTGTTTGACTATGATTTTCTAGATGAATTAAAGAATGTCTGTATCAAGATTCCCTTGCTACAAGCCATTAGAGAGATTCCTATTCTAGCAAAAACAATAAAGGAGTTGAGTCTCAAAAGACTAGGAAGGAAACCAAGAGATACAAGAAGAATCCACCTGGTAGGAAAAATTGTAGATATCATGATGGGAAAAATTACCATGCAGAAATATGTAGATCCCGGTAGTCCAATTGTCAAGACACATATAAATGGGATAGAAATTCCAAATACTTTGATTGACTTAGGGGCTACTATCAACAGTATGAGTAGACAGACTATGGAATAGCTTAAACTTCCTAATTTTATTTTTACACCCACCTTAATGCAACTTGCAAATAGATCAATAATCAAACCAGATGGTGTATTAGAAGATATTTCAGTCTCCTTAGATTCTTGGGAATATCCAGTAGATTTCATGATTTTGACTCCCAAGAGTAATTTAGGAGGGCACCCACTTATCTTAGGAAGACCTTGGCTAGCCACAACTGATGCTTTCATTAGTTGTAGATCTGGAGATATGTACATTTCTGATGGTAGTTCGACAAAGAAATTCAATCTGTATCCTCCAGCAAAAGCAATTATAGAAGTAGGAGACAATGAATGGGTCGATGATGAGGACAATATACAACCTGTCTTTACCATTTCTGAAATCAGTGAAGATAGTCAAATTCTGAACACATTGGAAAATTTTGAAACATCTTCAGAATATGACCACACACAATTTCAGTTAGATTCTGATATTGAGTATTTATCATCAAGACAAATGTCTCTTTACTCTATGGAAGAGTTCGGTAGTTCTACCATTGAGATTTTTCCAGGTAAAACATTGAATATCAACAAAAATTTGGAAAAATCACAACAGGAAGAGCTAACCAAAATCTTGCAAAAACATTCTACTGCATTTGCATGGGAGTATACTGATATGAAAGGTATTGACCCTAAGACTTGCATCCATCATATCTATATCGAGGAAAACAGTAGACCAATCAGACAACCTCAGAGAAGGATGAATCCAAATCTTAGGGAAATAATGAAAGAAGATCTCCAAAAACTACTCAATGTAAACTTCATTTATCCAATTTCAGATAGCTGATGGGTTTCTCGTTTGGTTATAGTACCCAAAAGAATGGTAAATGGAGGGTATGCATTGATTACAGGGAATTAAACAAAGCAACTTTGAAGGATCACTTTCCTTTGCCCTTTATCGATCAAGTATTAGATACATTGGCAGGCAAAAAGTACTTTTCATTTTTGGATGGTTTTAGTGGTTATAAACAAATTCAGGTAGCACCTGAAGACCACATTTACCTATCCATGGGGAAATTTTGATTTTTGAGTGCTTCCTTTTGGATTATGTAATGCACCCGCAACATTCCAAAGAGCAGTACTAGGAATTTTTTTCTGATCTAATCCATGATTGTGTAGAGGTTTATATGGATGATTTTACAGTTTATGGTGATTCGTTTGAAGAGGCATTAGAAAATTTGGAAAAAGTCCTCATGAGATGTAAAGAAACAAACCTCTCACTAAGCCATGAAAAATGCTTTATGATGTTTACTGAAGGTATTGTTTTGGGACATCATATCTCAGGGGATGGGATTAAAGTTGATAGATCAAAAGTTGAAGTCATCTCCAAGTTGCCTATTCCAAATTGTCAAAAAGATGTTAGAAGTTTTTTGGGATTCACTGGATACTATAGAAGATTTATAGAAAACTTCACTAAAATAGCATCTCCACTCTTCAAACTACTTACAAAATACTGTGAATTCAAATGGGATCCTGATTGCCAATCAACATTTGAAACTTTGAAAACAAGAATATCTGAAGCGCCTATCTTGAGAGGACCAAATTGGAAACTTCCTTTCCATATTTCTACAGATGCTTCAGATACAACTTTAGGAGCTGTGTTGGGTCAAAAAGATTTAGTTCCTTATGCCATTTACTATACCAGTAAAAATTTAACTCCCACTAAGTTGAACTATACTGTGATTGAAAAAGAGTTCTTAGTCGTTGTTCATGCAATCAATAAGTTCAGACATTATATAATAGGCTATGAAAATTTTATTCATACTGATCATTTTGCAATTATATATCTAATGAACAAACCTATTACTAATGGCAGAGTTACAAGGTGGCTCCTACTTTTACAGGAATTCAATATTACTGTGTTGGATAGACCAGGGAAACAAAATACAGTAGCTGATTTCTTGTCTAGGATTCAGAATACTAAAGAAGATTCTCCTGTAGAGGACAAGTTTCCTGATGAATATTTATTTGCAGTAACTACTAAGACCCCTTGGTATGTAGATATAGCTAACTATTTGGTTACAGGGAAACTACCTCCACATTTATTTCCTGGTGAAAGAAGAAAGATTATTCAGGAGAGTTCAAAATATTCATGGATTTCTAACGAATTGTTTAAAACAGGGCTAGATCGTGTGATCAGAAGATGTGTTAGGGAAGATGAATTGCATGATATCCTCAAAACATGTCATGATGAACCATGCGGCAGACACTTTGCTGACAAAAGGACAGCCTATAAAATCCTCTCTTTAGGATATTATTGGCCATCCCCCTTCAAAGATGCAAAACAATATGTAAAAAGGTGTGACAGCTGCCAAAGAGTAGGGAAACCTACCCTTTCAAATGAAATGCCATTGCAGCCACAGGTATTCATCGAATACTTTGAAAAATGGGCTTTAGATTTCATTGGACCTATTAACCCACCATCTAAACAAAGAAAGTATATGTTGGTATGTACTGATTATGTCACTAAATGGGTAGAAGCCAAAGCATTATTTTCTGCTACTGAGCATTCAGTTGTTAGTTTTCTTTATGAGGATATTTTTACTTGCTTCGGTGTTCCAAGAGAAATTGTGACATATCAGGGAGGTCAATTCACATCCAACGTGGTGGAGAAGCTGATGGAAGAATATAAAGTCAAGCATAGAAAATCTACTCCTTACCATCCGCAAGAAAATGGTCAAGTGGAGTCTACAAACAAAGTTATTGAAGGCATCATCACCAAGACTATTCATCTACACATAAGAGATTGGGCAGAAAGGCTTCCTGAAGCCTTGTGGGCCTACAGAACTACATGGAGAAATACAACAGGACATTCTCCCTATGAACTTGTTTATAGGAAAGAAGTCCTGCTCCCCATTGATTTCCAAGTCAAAACTTTCAAGATGGCAGTTCAATTGGGAATGGATCTATCATAAGCCCAAAAGCATAGAATGGAACAGTTGAATGAGCTAGACGAGATCAGACAAGAAGCAATCCTAAGAACTGATCTAGTTCAATACCAAAGAGCCAAGTGGCGTGACAAATACATCAAGGAGAAAAAGTTTCAAGAAGGAGATTGGGCATTGCTATTTGATTCCAAGTTTAAAGATTTTAAAGGAAAATTTCATACTCATTGGCTTGGGCCATATGAGATTGACAAAATCTTTAGCAGTGGAGCGGTAAGAATCAAAACCATTGATGAACATCAAACTCCTCTTATTGTGAATGGCCACAGATTAAAGATCTATCATAAGCCACTCTCAAAAGATGAATTTGTCAAAATCTTTCAAGATAGTTCTGCAATAAGGTTGGTGAAGAAGAATCCTTCTTCTCCACCAGCCTAGCCTTTGTTATTTTCTGTTTAAAAAAAAAGAAAGTGTATAAGCCTGAAAACCAATCACTGATTGGCAGTCTTATACAGAAAATACAGGGCAAAAATCAGGAACTCCTGACGCCCTATATTTTCCAAAAAAAAAAATCTTTTCTCATTGTATTCATAGTTTCATGACATTTCACTTCACTTCATTTCACTCCTCTTCATTTCATTTCATTCCTCCAATAAAAACCCTCTCATGACCAGTTTTCATTCACTTAGTCATCATTTATCCATCTCCATTCAATAATATGATCACTGTGTCAGTTTCCGCAGCCAAAAGTTAATTCCACAGCCATCACTCTGTTATTCAACACTAACAGTCAGATGTTAGTTAAATGATAATGAAAAACAAATGCAGGTATGGCAAAGGAAGATATTTTGAAGATATAAAGCACCTAGAAGCATCATTAGGAAGTAGACAATCAAAGGTCAGTGGACGGAAGTGGTAAGTTCCAAGGTATGAGCAAAGTTAATTTCAAATAGCATTTTAAAACACATTTTACATAGTTATGAAACCACCGGCTCCATTATATGTAATGATTCTCCTTAATAGCTTCCATAACCACTCCATGGCCTTTACATAATTCCACCACGAACCTTGCATTAATTTTTAACGGCCTCGTGAAACATCTCCGAACTTAACTCGTGTTTAATCGTACTTTGACACTTTATCTGTTAAACCGGGTAATTATGAGGACGTGATCGATTTGGTCACGACTCTTTCCTACCGCACAAATTCCGCAACCATTTTGTGAGCATGCTAACGTCTATTCCGCAGTCGTCTAGTTCAAAAATTTGCCGGGCTCACTCTATTTCCATACTGCCCCATCGAAGTTGCATTTATATTTCTAGTCTGCTCACATAAGCCTTCGTTCTGTGAACTCATTCTAGCCTTCATTCTGTGAACTCATTCTCGCTACCTATTCTTTGTTCCTCCATTTACGACTACTGGTTTTTCTCCACAGTCCTTCTACATCCCCTGCAAGCACAACCGTCTCACCTCTGTCAGTCTATCACTCACGCAGACGTATTTTAAAGCAGGGGAAGGAATGGGTCCTCTATTAAGAGCAGAACCGGAAGGGCCCAAATTTATGGAAGGGTATCCACAATTGAAAAGCATGCTAAGGAAGGCATAGTGGCTACAATTCATTCAGAAATTCAGAGGCTACAACAAAGAAGTTACGAAGACTTTTGCGAGGTCTTTTGATGGCGTGGAAGCTGAGGTTGGAGACCTTAAATTCTCAGTCACAGAGGCATCCATAGCAGCCGCAACGGAACTCCCACAGGAGGGAGAACGGTGGTTCAAAAATAAAATCTTTGACGAGAGAGCATGGAGGGTTATCCTACACAATCCAGGTATGGATATAACCATTTTCAAACGTGGAATCCCTGTCTCTGCTTTAGAAGAAAAGTGGGCCAGTCTATTATTGATAATCCAGAAATTTATTACATGTGAGGGATGATTTGGGTCAATGTATATGTACCACACCCGGTTGCTGATGAATTTTCTAGAAAATCAAACTATTAATTTGCCTTACTTTTTGTTAAATAGCCTAAAAAAGATGTCCATCACCGTCCAAAAGAATCTGGGGGATGTAGAACCCCACTTGTACCATCACGACCTTGTGAAAATTTTGATTGAAAAACAATTGAAGGAAAAGAAGGACACCTGGGAGCAGTTTTTGGTTAGAAACTTCTTTCAAGATCCACATGAAACACCTGAAAGCAGCTCATCAAGGAAAAGCAGGAGGAAGAAAACAAGTGTTAGAATTCAGGACACTCCTACTAACATAGTTAAAGAAACTAGTAGGGAAGAAAAACTATTTGAAAGTAGGAAGGAAAGAACTGAGGGTAAGAAGCCAAGAAAATCAAAAGGGAAAAGAAATATTGAGGCTGTCTATCAAACCCCAGAACCTTCCTCGGAAGAGGACCACCAAATACTTTCTGAAATACTAGTTTACCTTTAGGAGCAGTCAGTTGTAGCAAAGAGAAAAGGGAAAGAAAAACAGAGTGTGGAGAAAGAAGACACTAGTTCACAAAATTTAAGGAGGAGCTCCAGACTTAAAGGAAAATTGAGGAAAGTACAAACAAAAGGGCCCCACTTCATTGATTTAGGAGGGGAAACACCGGAACAACCTTCAGCAATCCCTCCTGACCATGGCCCACACCATACTCCTATTCCTCAGCCAGATTTTGAAAATAGTCCTTCTCGGCCAGATTTTGAGATCAGTCCTTCTCAACTAGATTTTGGGGACAACCCAAGGAAGACTACACCTGAGATAGATCCAATCCAGCAAGAAATGTATGATTATATTGAGACATTGGAGAAAATGGCCACAGACCAAGGCACTTCATCTGCCCAGCCTAATACAGCCCAAGAAGCTCAAATCCAATCACTAAAACAGGAAGTTTTTGAGCTAGAGGTCCTAAATAGACACATCAAAAGAGAAAATGAAACATTGAAAGAACAGGGCAGGTTAGATAATATTATTCACGACAACACCATGTTGCATCTTGGGCTATGGCAGAAGAAAAATAGAAAATTGAAGAAAAAGAACAAGAGGTTGAGCAGGGCTCTCATCAACCTCAAATTCAAGTGCCTAATGAGGAAGCCGAGGATGACAGTGGTCCCAAGAAAGAAGAAAAGAAGGCTGGATGTATTGGCAGAGGTCTCAGAACACATGAACTGAAAGGAGGATGGTCAAAGTTTTGGTTGCATGGGGACATGCAACACCTTCACAGTGGGGGTATGTTGAGCTTTGAAACTACATCTCTCCTACATATTTTCCTAGACTTTTTCCCCTCACCATTACCCCATAAGCTATCAAAGAACATTGCATATTGATTCTAAGAGATCATTTAAGTGGTTTTCTAACTATGTTTTTGTGTTTTCTGTTTGACTTAGATTTTGCTCATTAGTTGCGGAACGCAGCCACTTTTCGCAGCTGTTTTTGTTAAATTCTAGGTTGCAGGTGTCATCGGGCAAAACAGGACACGTGGATAGATCAGGAATGACCTGGACATGGATCAGGTCCTATTGGTTCAGCCGGATTCATTAAGGAAAGTCGTGGTCAACGGTGGTCAAACGGTGGTTAAACGAAGGAGTCCTACGGCAACAGGACTCTGTTTTCAAACACGTGAAGGATTCGTGGCCATTCCTAGATCCCTGGGGTCATGTTGACAACTGTAGACTGCCCCACGATGCGAATCCAACAGCCACTTTTGATAGATTGAATAATCTCGGCAACCAGTATGCTAAGTTTACGGACGCTGTCCTTTTACGTGTCCTCAGTTGAAGTAGTTTCATAGGAAAACAATTATGAAGTTTTTGTTATAAATAATGCGTTTCCAAACGCATAGAGTTAGTCTTTGTTGATGTAATTTTGCTGTTAAAGTTTACTGTGTCGTGACACTAGTCCCACTGTGGTAACGAGAGGATTATTCCTCTGTTTTGAAATATAAAGAAGACTCTGTTTTTATATGACTGTGTGAGCATAATTCTGGACTGATAGCCTGTTGACCGAGGCTGTGTAGAGGGCCCCTGCACGCTGAGGTTTTGTTTTCCTTGTTGCTGTAAAGTTTTTATGCATTGTTTCTCTATTTCCATTGCACATATTTCATAGTTATCCACCTGTGTATATTTCATTTGCTATGGTATTAACATTTCATTCATGTACATGATTTTTCAAGTTCTGTATATTGTTGTTAACACTGATCAGTGTGTGTGTGTTTCAGGATAGAGTATGCTCGGGCATTTTCCATACAATTTTTGCAATAACTAGTGACATGAGATTAACCTCTTTGTTGACTTTGCTTTTCTTAGTCTTTTTAATTCCAGTGATGCTTTGATTTCAGTCTTATTCACTTGCTTTGTTAGATAGTTTAGATATCAGATTGCTCATATCATTGACGTTATCTCCTAAAGCCATAGCTTAGACTACATGGCGAGCTATCTGACTATGAATGATGAAATTTGATTTTAGCTTTATTTTCTGCAATTAGACATCAATTTCCTCATATCATTGACGTTATCTCCTAAAGCCATAGCTTAGACTACATGGCGAGCTATCGGACTATGAATGAGTGAATTGATTTTATTTTTATTAGTTTGTAGTTTTTGACTTGTTTGAGTGCAGTAGCTTAACTTTTTTTTTTGTTAGATGAGCAGCAGAAGTAGTGATTTCATGATCAGTAGTTCATCATTTATTTGATTTTACTAGTAGTACATTTCCATTCCTGTTTAAGTGACAGTTTCATTACTAGTACGTTTTGAGATCCTCTGAAGTGTTAAGCTCTGAAAATCAACATAAATGACATAATTGCCTTAAAATCTATATCCATACTTACCTTATGAAGTATTCTTAAAATTTAGGAATAGGATTTCCATTCACGTTAGGAGATAAACGAAGATAAAACCCCCAAAACAAAACAAAAATTGAAAACAGTAAAAATTAAGAAAGAGGTTGTCTTGCATATATAGTGCGCCACACTTCGTCATTTTACGACTCCCGGTCGATAATTAATGTAGCAATTTAGGACATACTAAATTGACTAAACAGATCTCACCATTGCCTTTTTTTCTATCAAAACATCATATCCTTTAATGTTGCACGCTCACCTCTATTTATTGAGATGTGCCTAGTTCTAACTAAAGGGGCTCCATCAAGATATGTGCCTCCTGGTTCAGAGAAGCTTAGAACTACATTGTTGACAAAGGCAACATAGAGGTGCAAAAAATGCTTGAGCTTATTAAAACATCATGGCCAACATCTTAGGTTAGCATTGTTTCTGATGGATGGACAAATCCAGCATGACACCCAATCATCAACTTCATGGTGTCTTCCTTGAATGGTCCAGTTTTCTTGAAAGTAGTGGATACACTTGGAGAATACAAGGATGCACAATATATAGGTGAGTTGTTTATTAAAGTTATTGAAGATGTAGGTGTTGATTCTCATGTGCAAATAATTATAGATAATGCACCTATTTATAAGGCTGCTGGCATGATTGTGGAAGCTAAATATCCACAAGTGTTTTGGACACCTTGCGTTGTCCATTCATTGAACTTAGCACTGAAATCCATTGCTTCTTATGTGCTTTGGATTGGTAACAGTATTGAGGATGCATCACATATCCGTAACTTTGTACAAAATCATACAAATGCCCTCACTATCTATAATGAGTACAAAAATCTATCATTATTGAAGATTGTGGATACACGGTTTGCCTCTTCATTCATCATGTTGAAGAGGTTGAGGGAGGTTAAGACCGCTCTTGGGGCCATGGTTATTTCAGAGTTTTGGTCTTTTTGGAGAAAGACAGATCAAGTAGCCTCTAAAAGAGTGAAGGACACAATGCTAGATGATGCTTGGTGGGAGAGCGTAGATCTACTTATTCAGATCATGGATCATATCATTTCTTTTCTTCGATTTGTAGATACAGACCAAACCATCCTAAGAGAGGTTTATGCGGGATGGGATTCCATGATTGAGTCTGCGAGGAGCATTATTTTACAGAGTGAGTGCCTCGAGTATGAGACATCACCAGAGGCCTTCTTCACCACTATACACGATATTGTTATCAGCAGATGGGGAAATAATTGCACACCTTTACATTGTTTGGCTCACTCATTGAACCCAAAATACTACAACCATGAGTGGCTGAATGGTGGACCTTCCCACAGATTCCCTCCTCACATGGATGTGGAAATATCACAGGAGAGGAAAGATGCATCCAGGTAGGTTTTTTAAGATAGAGCATTGCTTGATGAGGTGGAGGATGCCTTTCCAGAGTTTTCCATTGGCATTGGTCGATTTGCAGGATATGATCTTATTAGAGATAGGGGGGCTAAGAAGTCCTATTATTGGTGGGCAAAATAATGGGGCAATAAGCCCTCCTCTAGAGTAGTTAGCCAAGAGGCTCCTCTCTCAGATGATTCATCCTCTTGTTGCGAGAGCAATTGGAGCACATATGGGAATTTGTATAGTGTTAAGAAAAGCAGGTTTGAGCAATATAGGACAGAGACAATGGTGTATGTGCACACAAACCTTTGTCTTATTTACAAGCAGAGGGAAGAGGGGTTGAAGGGAAAGAAAAATATCTGGGATGTCTTTCCTGATGGTATGGGTCTAGACAACAGTGTTGAGGTTGCATTGGCCAACATGGATCTCAATGATCTAGTGCTAGAGCCTATCAAATTTGATGATGGTGATACTGTAGAGGGGTCATCCTCCACACCAGCAGATGCAGAGATGACTTTGAATACAGGGGAGGAGGATGCAGCAGAGGAGAGTAGTGGTGACCATGATGATGAGGATAGCGATGCTAATTTTGATGATGACTATGAGGATTGATGACTCATGAGTCATGAGCTACCTACTACCTTGAGGCTTGTATACTTGTAGTTGTTTTGTCTCTACGAAAGCCTTCCAGGGCTCAAGAGCGTTTGTCGCAACCAAGGCTTCCAGGACTAGTAACTCAACCCATAGCTTATACAGGACTCTAGAGCATTTTTCAAACCAATGGTCAAGGACTAATAACTCAACCCACCAAGGGCTTTAGAGACTTTGTAAAACCTAGGCTCCAGGACTAGCAACTCAACCCAAGCTGTTATATGGTTGCAGAGCATTTTTCTAACCAAAGCTCTAGGAATTAGTAACTCAACCCAAGCTAAAGGAAAATATGAGAACCAACTAGAAAACAAAGAAATAAACCCACAACGCAATGACTATCCAGGAAATGGAAAGGCTAAGCAAATCCACTGTCAGTCCAGGCAATCATCCATGCCAGTGACAGATCATGACCAATAAACCACATGCATTTTCCATGCATGCCAAAACTAGTGAGGAAAACATACATGGAACTCGGTACTTGCAAGAAAAATCCGTTGTAGCTGCTAATCCCGATGTCCTCTCGTACATTCCTGCTCTTCCTTTGCCTTCTTGCTCCAAAACTTTAAGTATGTCACACTCTCCAAGAGGGATCCAAGAAAACTATAAGTGTCCAAGAGTATGAGAGAGAGAAAGAGAATAGAAGAGAGCTCCACCAAAACCTGTCAAAAGCTTGCCAACTGATCATCATAAGCCTTTTTATCAATGAGGCCTCTATTTTCTTCATTTCCATTATTTTCTTTCAATTTCCTACTCACGTGCAACTTGTGACGTTTCACCTTCCTTTTCTCCTAATTTCCTTTATTTTCATAGATAAAATTCCAATAAATGCCTCATGCCTTTCCAAAGCCTTTGCCATTGCCTTTGCCAATTTCCTTAACCATAATAAACTGAATGAACACCCACTAGGATGTTTTTCCCACCATTTAGCTTGGAATATGTGGCCCATGATTGTGGTATTATATATTTTTAAATCGATTTTTAACCAGGGCTGTTACGCAACCCTCCCCCTTGGGGGAACACCATCGTCGGTGTTCAATGACACCTATAACCAACAAGACAGCTGAAAAAAAAAACATACTGCCCATGGAGCTTTATAAATCTAGCTCGATACAATATTTGCAATAATACACACATATACACATATGTAAATTTTCTCAACCAACAAATAAAAGGATACGATACCTGCATTCACAACAAGGGAATCCATAGGCTCACACCTCCACCCTCAAAGTAATACCAGGATTCAACTCCTTCCCAGGAAGTTTAGAATCCACTGCAAGGTAAAATCTACATCTAATGTCCAACGCTATAATCTTGCGCCGCTTCTCCTCTCAATGAACATTTACCAACTCATTTTTCTAGGGCACACTCCCAATGTGCATTTGATTCCATCTGGCAATGCTAATGACCAAAACAAATCCATCCCCGGCCTTCGCTTATCTATTACAAAATCCCTTGGAAAATCCGGTCACCCCCTTCTGTGCAATCACACACCTTCCAAGTCTCCCTGGCACCCCCATCCCAGGTAGTCCATCCCTTGGCAAGGTCTCCTTACATCGGAAAGTCCAGAAACCAAGGCATATCCCTACCTCAAAACCATCATAACAGTCATAACATGCTCATGGAAATCAATGGACACTGTTGGGTACCAGTGTCCCACAATGGCTTTTCTCCTAAATGCTTTACCAACATAGTATTTCTTCTTCCAATTTATCTCACTGTTGTTGCTAATTCTTGCAGTCGATTTCAACCACCTAACTAGGAATTTCATGCTTTCCTGTACCAAGCACATAATTTCCATTAGACTCAAAATGAATTGAAATAAATTCAAATCATACCTCATCGATGGTCTATCAATAAGGTACACTTGCAATCATGTTTACTTTCTGTCACAACAATTCAAACTAGTTGTTTGATCAAATCATCATGTATAAACATATGACATTCGGTTGGCTCAAACTCAACCATCATAAATTAAAATCACGAATCACATGAAATCATCATAAACCATAATCATAGATCACATGTAACCATCATAAATCAGAATCATAGATCACATGCATAGTAAAACTGAAATAAAACACTGATACTTATCCTTTAATAAATCCTTAGCTTCTACCTTTGTCCTTATTCCATACGCACACCTGATTGGTTGCCACACCCGAAAAAAACCCAGTTCCTTCTCATCAACCATATACACATACACATAGTGTGCATCCGACACATAAAACCACACACGACATACATCACCATGAAATACATGCACCTACACCTGACATACAACACATACACCTACATCCAGTGTACAACACAACACAAGACATATGCCTACATGTGGTGTACACCACCACACAATACATACACTTACATCCAATGTACAACACTACATATACGTACCCATCGGACAACACAATGAATACACATGTCACGATGCAACGACTACACAATGCACATACATAGTACTGCATGTACACAACACAACATGTATGATATGTGCACAATGCCACATGTACACCAATACCATTTTCACAACATGTACATAATACCACTTGTACAAAGCACCACCTGCGCAACATGTGCACAACATCACATGTACACGACACCACCTGCATAAGGTGTACACAACGCCACATGTAAATCATACCACCTGTACAACGTGTACACAACACCAGGTGTACACAACACCAGGTGTACACAACACCACATGCACATGTACACGACACCACATGTACACAACACCATATGCACGACATGTACACAACACCACCTGCACACAACACCACATGTACATGACACCACATGCTCACATCACCACTTGTACAATCATGCACACAACACCATGTATACATAGCACCAGATGTACAACAAGGGCTTTACTAGACCCCTACTAGCCATGACAGGCATTTCGTCAAACATATCAAAAATATGCAAGCTATAGGTGTAAATAATAGATCTAAGCATAGGGGTCTCATACTCATCTAAGAATCGATAAGAAGAATTGATGCCTCAACACATTAGTTGCAGTTTCATCCATTAGGCCATAGGTTCATTGTTCATTCATTTACAAGTAAAAGCATGATGAGAGCCATAAATAGCCACTGTCATAATACATGTTCATAACAAGCATAATAGAAACATAAATACCAAGGAAACAAAAACCATATAATCCACATATAAACCAATACAATACTCATGAAATAACAAGGAGAAATAACCTCATATTAATGATGTAAATACCAACTAGTTATGGGACTTCCACGAACCACTCGACCGTAGACATGGCTTAACCAAATCTCTCTTCAGCTAGTCACCCTCGTGCCATATTCCAAGCATGAATGTGGGATCTCATAAAACACATCAATCAAAACAATCAAGGACTTTCAAAGACCAAACCACCTCAACCCATCAAATAGTGATTCCACCTCACGGTCGGACATCGCAACCATCACCAGATTGGTCTTTACCCAAGCCTTCCAGGGCTCAAGAGGGTTTGTCCCAACCAAGGCTTCCAAGACTAGTAACTCAACCCATAACTTATACATGGCTCCAGAGTCTTTGTCCAACCAAGGCTCAAAGACTAGTAACTCAGCCCACCAAGGGCTCTAGAGCGTTTTTCCAACCAAGGCTCTAGGACTAGTAACTCAACCCAAGTTGTTACAAGGTTCAAGAGCGTTTGTCCAACCCAGGCTCCAAAAACTAGTAACTCAACCCAAGCTAAAGGATAATATGAGAACCAATCAGAAAACAAAGAAATAAACCCACAACACCGTGGCTATCCAGGAAATGGAAAGGCTAGCAAAATCCACTGTCAGTCCAAGCAATCCTCCATGCTAGTGAGAGATCATGACCAATAAAACACATGCATATGCCATGCATGCCAAAACTAGTGAGGAAAACATATATGCAACTCCGTAAATGCAAATAAAATTCACTGTAGTTGTTGATTTTTATGTCCTCTTGCACTTTTCTGCTCTTCCTTTGCCTTGTTGCTCCAAAACTCCAAGTATGCCACACTCTCCAAGAGTGCTCCAAGAAAACTATAAGTGTCCAAGAGTATGAGAGAGAGAGAGAGAGAGAATAGAAGAGAGCTTCACCAAAACCTGTCAAAAGCTTTCCAAC
Source organism: Pinus tabuliformis (assembly GCA_031772625.1). Classification (NCBI taxonomy): domain Eukaryota; kingdom Viridiplantae; phylum Streptophyta; class Pinopsida; order Pinales; family Pinaceae; genus Pinus; species Pinus tabuliformis. Next base: position 934,670,136 of record CM062817.1, read on the forward strand.
TGATCCTCATAAGCATTTTTATCAGTGAGGCCTCTATTTTCTTCATTTTCCATTATTTTCCTTCAATTTCCTCCTCACATGCAACTTGTGATGTTTCACCTTCCTTTTCTCCTAATTTCCTTTATTTTCATAAATAAAATGCCTCATGCCTTTCCAAAGCCTTTATCATTGCCTTTTACTAATTTCCTTAGCAATAATAAACCGAATGAACACCCACTAGGATGTTTTTCCTGCCATTCAGCTTGGTATACGTGTCCCATGACCATGGTCTTATATATTTTTACATGGATTTTTAACTAGGGTTGTTACAGAAGAAAGCCCTTTATGGGTTGAAGCAATCCCTGAGGGCTTGGTATGAGAGGATTTATAGTTATCTTATGAAGCTGGGATTTACAAGGAGTGAAGCTGATCCTAACTTATATTTCAAGGTTGAAAAAGACATGCCTCTCATATTGGTCCTTTATGTAAATGATCTGTTTCTGACAGGTGTAAACCCTCTCATTTATCAATGCAAGAGGGAGTTGGCTTCCGAGTTCGAGATGAAGGACCTAGGTTTGATGCACTACTTCTTGGGCCTAGAGGTCTAGCAAAATGCAAGTGATATTGTCCTTTCTCAAGGAAAATACATTGTGAAGTTGTTTGGGAGATGTGGGATGGTAGATTGCAAGTCTCTGTCTACTTTGATGGAACTCAACTTCAAGAAGCTATGCGGTAGTGCTGTTGGGCCCGGGTTGGCAAACCCTTCCGAATATAGACAACTTGTGGGGGCCCTGATTTTCTTGGTAAACTCCCATCTAGACATATGCTTTGCTGTGAATACATTGAGTCAATTTATGGTCGAGGCTCATCACATAGATTGGCTTGTTGTTAAGAATCTCTTGAGATATCTCCATGGCATAATCACCTATGGACTAAAATACACAATTGGGAATTTGAGGCTACATGGATATACTAATGCTAACTGTGATGGTAGTGTGGTGGATCGTAATAACACGTTTGGATGTTGCTTCTCATTGGGGTCTGCTTCAATTTCTTAAATGAGTAGGGAGCAAAAATTGGTTGCTATAAGCACTGCCGAGGCCAAATACATTATTGCTAGTATGTCTTGTTGTGAAGTTATTTGGTTGAGGAAACTCTTTAGTGAGATATTTGAGCATGTGCTGGATACCACTGTGATCTACTGTGACAATCAATGTGGGATTCTCCTTTAAGAGAATCCCGTGTTCCACGACCGCTCCAAGCAAATTGATATCGGGTACCACTTTATCTGGAATATGGTACAACGGGGAGAAATCAGACTCCAAAACATCAGGACAAATAAGTAGGTCACAAATATCCTCACGAAGCCCTTAGGGAAGGTCAAATTATTAGCCTTCCGTGAGAGACTTGGAGTCGTGGAAAGACCCTCCCATGAGGGTCCCACTTGATTTTGACATTGAGCTTTGAGAGATATGAGTGACCATAGGGTGAGTGGTTCACCTTCCCCTACGATTGATGATATATGCATAGGATGAGTGGTTCGCCTTCTCCTATCGCGTATGATTAGGATGAGTGGTTCACCTTCTTTTATGGATGCCCCAACATACATCCTACCTTTGTAGTCCGATACTCATGGGAAGTACCTCTCATCTGGAAAATGAGTTGGGAAAAGTAGATAGGGACCATAGCACTACCAATGGACGCATTGTGTATTGCCATACTCCCTATGTCTAGGATGCATAGTGTTCAAAAAATTGATCCGGGATCAATTCTAAATGAGGTTCTACCTCTGGACTGAATTTTGTCAGTGGAGAGTGGTAAGGTCTTGTGACTCACTCTTAATCGATTCTTTTTCATTATTCATATTAGTGTTCAACAAAGCAGAGATGAGATGAGATACATGGATGGTTCATGATGACAAGATGGCATGATGATCGACAAATGGATTGGTAGGTGGAATTCTCCCTAGTTGATATGGAGTGTTAAAATTGGAAAATAGGGCCAAATTCCACCTTGGGATAGCTTATTTTATGGATATGATGATTGCATTAAATTCCTCTTTTCAAGAGGACGAAAACTAATACAAATATCATCTCATTTGGAAAAGAATAATTGTGATTTTCAATTTATTCCCACACATGTGCAAATTGTTTAGGTGAGTCACATCAGCATGTAGGCTCAAGAAGCCCAATGGACGTGTGTCTTCACCCTCAACAAATTGTATAAATACAAGTGACCTCACTCCTCATTTGGAAATCTTCATCAATCACACATTCTCTCTCCTTCTCTCATTGGTTCATACATAATTGGGCATTCTCTCTCTTTGCCACATGTGGCACGAGGACGAAATTTCAGGGTCGAAATTCTCAAAAAAAATTTCAATTTGACCAGCGTTGACTGAGACCTTCCATGCATCATTTGAATTCGAATTTTTGGGGTTATTTCTATCTTAGTAGGCCGCATATTTTGGCCCAGAAGCCGAGGTTTTCTGAGCACTTTGACTAGAAACGAAATTACAAGTTCACTGTAGTTTGAACACAAAAAATTACAACAGTTTTATATCTCCTTTGATCGAGTTTGATTGGACCATTTTGGGCTGATTTTAACCATCTAGGAAGTTCGAGTTTGACTGTGATTGACCAAGCTCAAGATGGAAAGTTTGACAGTTGTGTTAACCATCTTTGACTTTCTGGTTAGGGCTGATTTGACTGTAGATTTTGTTAGGGCTGTTTTGAATTTGAATTTGTCAAGTCAATCTGACTTTTGTAATCTCTCTCTGCTAAACATTTTGATACAATAATAAGAAGATTCGATCAAAGGGTTTTCCCCACATTGGTGTTTTTCCCTGGCATCCGCCAAATCTGGTGTCCTCTTGTCTTGGCTTGTCTTCTACATTTATTTTATGTTGTTATTGTCAATGTGATTAATATTTAATGTGATTGCTATTGGAAGACTAAATTGGAAATTGTCATTGGGTTGCTAAAGGAACATTGAAGTAATTGTGCTAAGAATAGAACATACCTTTGTTAACTAAATTTGAAACCTTATGCACAACAACATAGAATATAAAAATCACAATGTATATCTTACTTAGCACCAAAGAAACGTTCTCATTTTATCAATTATGGAAGTCAAATTATCCATGCAAGACTCTACCTTCAACCTATGCACATTAGTGAGACTCAAGGTGATGTGGAAGTGTGCCTTGTCAACTTGAGGACGACCTAAAGTAAATGTTCAAGTGTTGGAGTTAAGAGAAGGCTAAGGGAGTATGCTTAAGTTCACCTAAAGTAGAAGTGGAGAGAAGAAGAATGCAGTCAGTCTAGTTGAGATATTCTTATGTCAAATTGTTGTGCAGTGGGAGAGAAAAAGGCATGCACCTAATTAATTGGGCCACACACTCAGTTTTCTCGCCATGCATGCACGCGTTGTAGTTAACTCCAAGAAAAGTGCCAAATCATCCCTAAATTGGTGCATGGTTCCGAGTAGTCTTTTGTTGCATGCACTCCAAATAACTCCCAGTCATTCTCAATCTTATCCCTACGCATTTTTGAATTTTCTACAAGATGAACAATAGAAACCAATCTTCTGATATAATATTTACTACCTAATGATCTTCAAACAATTTATCTCATGCCACTAATATCATTGAGCAATTATACATAGACAATATCAACAATAAATTCATCAGAAATAGTAAAGATCATAAAGAGACAACGATGCGTAATAGAGACAATATTTTTACCTTGTGAAACCAGAACTTGGGAGAAAACCAAACAAATTTTCTTAGGATAAATTATTCTTCAGCAAGGTTTACAAATCAATAGTTTTTCTAGAAATCTGTGCCAATACCCAAGTCAAAATACCAAACAAATTTGATCAAAGTCTTGCAAGTCAAGTCTAGTAAAATTATCCAAAATAGTAAGAGGTCAACGTTGGTCAAATTGCCCAAAATCTGTAGTCAAACTAGCATGATCAAACTCAGAAATGCGGTCAGGTCTATGGTTAAATTCAACCCTGCGGCTCCTACGGCCAAATTCAGCCTCTTGCAACACAAACAATTGCATTCAAACTTGACCTTCTATAGCTCAGTCAACTGCAGTCGAACTTGGCCCAAAACAAACTTCTTGTAGCTCGGTCAAACATGGTCAAACTGCCCTTTGCAACTCGATCAAACTCCAGTCAACTCAACCTCTTTCTGTCACACCTGTAGTTTCTCTAGGAGAGAGAAGATGCAATGAATGAATTGAACAAAATGAAGTGTCACATCATGTATATATATTGATCAAATGGGTGTGAATTTGCTCAAGTAACACACCCTTTCATGGTGGGGTCAACTTGTCCTTTTGAGCCTACATGATGCTCCAAAAAAAAAAGTATTTAATTTATTTTAGGGTAACTTGGAGATTTCCTTTAGCAAGACAAGAATACCTTTCGATGCTACACAAAAAATCAACCTAATCCACGTGCAGGCATCCAAACCAATGTGGATTTGTGTCCTTCTCCTCTTTGTTAAGCTAAGGAAAGGACAACCAATTTGTTGTTAGTTTGCTTGGTTTGAGTTGGGGATATTACATAACCCTATATATATATATATATATAACCTATGAAACTAGATTCATTGAAAAGGGCTGACGTGTTGTGAATCTGTCGATCCGACATGATTCATGCCAAATCGTGTCCGGAAATTGTGACACGTCGTGTCCGATTGGGACATGATTGAATCTGGATCATGTCCAAATCGAACATGATGTGTCACGATTTTTAGACACGAATCTGGAAAAGTCACCCGTGCGGCATAAAAAAGGTGATTTGTTGTTGTTTTAATTCACTTTCACTTCTCTCTTTTGTTGTGGGTTTGTTGTGAGGGGTTTGGAGCAAGGAGAAAAGGGTGTGGGAGCATTTTCAAGGAGATTCAAGAATCAGGTAAGTGCATTTCCTCTCTATTTTTTATTTTATTTTTATTACAACAGTTTGCATATGCATTTCTTTTACAAATTTGCGCATTTTTGGTTTTTTTTTACATTATTCATGGCTTAATAAACAAGGTGAAGGGAGGAGGCAATGTGAATTGGATATGCAACTTTTTTCCACAATACTTTCACGAGTACATATTTCCATGTGAAAGGCCATTTGTTGGCTTTACCAAGTGGTGGAGTTAGAGCTTGTACAAAAATGGGTTTACAAAAGAGGAAAGAAAGGGAAATAGAGTCCAATATTGGTATGGAAAATGTGGCTGCTAAAAAAAAAAAAAAAAGGCCAACAATGATGACCTCCTTCCATTTTTTAGGAAAGGCAACAACAAATTCCCATTTGAGGGTTCTAGTGGGGGACAAGAAGCAAAAACAAAAGGAAATTTCACTTGGTCCAACCGACATGATTTTTCAAAAGGAGAAAGGAAGAGCTTGATCTCACCATTGCCTTTTTTCTATCAAAACATCATATCCTTTAATGTTGCATGCTCACCTCTATTTATTGATGACCTCCTTCCATTTTTTAGGAAAGGCAACAACAAATTCCCATTTGAGGGTTCTAGTGGGGGACAAGAAGCAAAAACAAAAAGAAATTTCACTTGGTCCAACGGACATGATTTTTCAAAAGGAGAAGGGAAGAGCTTGATCTCACCATTGCCTTTTTTTCTATCAAAACATCATATCCTTTAATGTTGCATGCTCACCTCTATTTATTGAGATGTGCCTAGCTCTAAGTAAAGGGGCTCCATCAAGGTATGTGCCTCCTGGTTCAGAGAAGCTTAGAACTACATTGTTGACAAAGGCAAAAAAAGAGGTGCAAAAAATGCTTGAGCCTATTAAAGCATCATGGCCAACATCTCTGGTTAGCATTGTTTCTGATGGATGGACAGATCTAGCACGACACCCAATCATCAACTTCATGGTGTCTTCCTTGAATGGTCTAGTTTTCTTGAAAGCAGTGGATACACTTGGAGAATACAAGGATGCACAATATATGGGTGAGTTGTTTATTAAAGTTATTGAAGATGTAGATGTTGATTCTCATGTGCAAATAATTATAGATAATGCACCTGTTTGCAAGGCTGCTAGCATGAAGCAAAATATCCACAAGTGTTTTGGACACCTTGCATTGTCCATTCATTGAACTTAGCACTAAAATCCATTGCTTCTAATGTGCTTTGGATTGGTAACAATATTGATGATGCATAACATATCCGTAACTTTGTACAAAATCATACAAATGCCCTCACTATCTATAATGAGTACAATAATCTATCATTATTGAAGATTGTGGATACATGGTTTGCCTCTTCATTCATCACGTTGAAGAGGTTGAGGGAGGTCAAGACCGCTCTTGGGGCCATGGTTATTTAAGAATTTTGGTCTTTTTGGAGAAAGACAGATCAAGTAGCCTCTAAAAGAGTGAAGGACACAGTGCTAGATGATGCTTGGTGGGAGAGGGTAGATCTACTTATTTAGATCATGGACCCTATCATTTCTTTGCTTCGATTTGTAGATACAGACCAACCCATCCTAGGAGAGGTTTATGAGGGATGGGATTCCATGATTGAGTCTGTGAGGAGCATTATTTTATAGAGTGAGTGCCCCGAGTATGAGACATCACCAGAGGCATTCTTCTCCACTATACACGATATTATTATCAGCAGATGGGGTAAGAATTGCACAACTTTACATTGTTTGGCTCACTCATTGAACCCAAAATACTACAACCATGAGTGGCTGAATGGTGGACCTTCCCACAGATTCCCTCCTCACATGGATGGGGAAATATCACAGGGGAGGAAAGATGCATTCAGGCAGGTTTTTCAGGATAGAGCATTGCTTGATGAGGTGGAGGATGCCTTTGCGGAGTTTTCCAGTGGCACTGGTCAATTTGCAGGATATGATCTTATTAGAGACAAGGGGCTAAGAAGTCCTATTCTTGGTGGGAAAAATCATGGGGCAACAAGCCCTCCTCTAGAATAGTTAGCCAAGAGGCTCCTCTCTCAGATGACTTCATCCTCTTGTTGCGAGAGGAATTGGAGCACATATGGGAATTTGTATAGTGTTAAGAAGAGCAAGTTTGAGCAATCTAGGGTAGAGACAATGGTGTATGTGCACACTAACCTTTGTCTTATTTACAAGCAGAGAGAAGAGGGGTTGAAGGAAAGACAAAGATGTGGGATGTCTTTCTTGATGATATGGCTCTGGACAACAGTGTTGAGGTTGCACTGGCCAACATGGATCTCAATGATCTAGTGCTAGAGCCTGTCAAATTTGGTGATGGTGATACTATAGAGGGGTCATCCTCCACACCAGCAAATGCAGAGATGACTTTGGATACATGGGAGGAGGATGCAGCAGAGGAGAGCAGTGGTGACCATGATGATGAGGATAGCGATGCTAATTTTGATGATGACTATGAGGATTGATGACTCATGAGTCATGAGCTACCTATTGCCTTGAGGATTGTATACTTGTAGTTGTTTTGTATTTTCTATTTCTATTTTCCATTGGCATTGCACTACCTATGTAACACATTTTTATTTTGATGACTTAATGAGAAAACTACAGCTGTGAGTAATTTTATCTTAATATCTTGTCTTTCTCCTATTGTATAATTGATGAATTGAATATGTATTATGAATTCAGAATTTATGATTTATCATTTATGTGACATGTCACAAATTACAATTGTATTTGAATTTTGTATGTACTATCACTATGCATAACATTATTGACTTACTTTGTGAATAGTAAAACTTACATCTAGATGAAGATCTATGTTTGAAATCAATGAATTTGTATCATGAATGAGAATTTGTGTAAGAAATATCTAATTTTTAATATATATATATATATATATATATATAACGTATCCGAATGTGTCCTGTTTTGGGGGTCATCGTGTCCGTATCTGACACTCGAATCCCCGTATTTGTCGAATCCCAAATCCACTTGTTAGGTGACTTAGTAATATTTTTTTATATTATTTCTGACTTTTGTGATCCATAATGATTGTTTGAGTCTGACTTTCAGATTAACCACATAGAATTATTGGTTGACATTTCGAACCAGAAATGTTGGTGAAATAGTCTATATTAATTGGTGAATTCTAGATTGAATCAATATGCTCTCCACACCTAGTTAGTACGGTAAATTAGGAAATTGAATTTAGAACTTTCGACCAGGAAATAATTCTATATTAACTGGTGAATTCTAGAGTGAATCAATATGCTCTCCACACCTATTTAGTACAATAAGTTAGGGAATTGAATTTAGAACTTCCAATTTTCACACTCACAACCTCTATGATAAATTAGGGGATTGAACCTCGAATCTCCAACTTTCACAATGTAATCGTGGCGCCAATCAAACTACACCCCTAGATGGAAGTATATGTTGCATTTAAAATGTTTATAAATGTAAGTTTTTTTTAATTGGTATAACAAATAATAATAAGATTTATTTTAAATTGATGAAATTGTAAATCATTTATATTTTTTATTTAAAATTTAATAAGATTCATTTTAAATGTATAAATTGTAAATATTAAATAATTATATTGTATAATTTGGTTATATAAGGATATTTTAGAATGATGATTTTTTTTATTATTATTAAAATTAAAATTTTATTAATTTAAAATTATAATTTTGGTTAAGATTAATTATAAATTGTTAATTAAGTTTAAGGGTGAGAAAAATATTGTTATCTACCTCACTTAAACTTAATGTTGGAGTATGTAAGTCTCCATAAAATTTATGAGACAAATTAAATGTGACCTTAAAATTATATTATTATTATTATTATTTTATTAAGTTTCAAATCTCATAGGTTCAAGGAGAGGGCTCCCCAATCCTCGTGGAGTCTCCACTCTTACTGAGTCATAAAATCATGGTATACTATAGTGGTAGTCATTATGTTGGATGTGATCTTGATATTATAGTGATAGTCATTATATTTGATCTTGGACCTCTCCCATATTACTCTAGATAATTATGGATTCAATATGGTAAAATAAATATATAAATTATTGTATTAATTAAAAAATATTAAAATTATTGTTTTAGTTTAAAAAAAAATTACCATTAAAATTTTTAAGTTTTTTATTGCCATGTAAAATACAATAAATTAGTTTTATAAATGTAGATTGTTTATTATATCATTAATTAAAATTGAAATTAAAATAAAAAATTAAGCTTTTTTATGATAAAAGGATAATATTTTCTTATAATAAACATATATACAATTTAACTAGGTATCTATTAAGCATGGAGAGGGATCAAATTTCTCAATGTTTTTTTTTCAACCAAAAACTTTCAAAATGTTTGCACCTTGAGAAATTTGAACCCTCTCGACCCTTGATATAAATCCATAGTTAAAATGAATCTATGCTAGTTCTTGATAATCCTATTTATATTTGTATGAGTTTCACATCTTTATATATAGAAATATTCATTTTTTAATTTTAATAAAACTCTGATAATATATATAATTCTTAGCCTTTCGTGAGAGACTTGGAGTCCTGGAAAGACCCTCCCATGAGGGTCCCGCTTAAGTTTGACATTGAGCTTTTGGAGATCCTAGGGGCTTGGGGTACTCCTTGGAGTTATGAGTGACCATAGGGTGAGTGGTTCACCTTCCCCTAGTGGTGCGCTATATACAGAGTGAGTGGTTCACCTTCCCCTGTGATACCCCGTGATGGTTGACATGTGTGTAGGGTGAATGGTTCACCTTCCCCTACGATTAATGATATATGCATAGGATGAGTGGTTCACCTTCTCCTATGGCATATGAACATGATGAGTGGTTCACCTTCTCCTGTAGATGCCCCAGCATATGTCCGACCCATGTAGTCCAAGACTCATGGGAAGTACCTCTCATCTGGACAATGAGTTGGGAAAAGTGGATAGGGACCATAACGCTACCAATGGATGCATCGTGTATTGCCATACTGCCTATGTCTAGGATGCATAGTGTTTAACAACTTAATCTGGGATCAATTTTGATTGAGGTTCTACATTTAGACTGACTTTTGTCAATGGAGAGTGGTAAGGTCTTGTGACTCACTCTCGATCAATTCTTCTTCATTATTCATATCAATGCTCAACAGAGCAGAGATGAGATGAGATACATGGATGGTTCATGATGAAAAGATGACATGATGATTGACAAATGGATTGGTAGGTGGAATTCTCCTTAGTTGAGAGGGAGTGCTAAAATTGGCAACTAGGGCCAAATTCCACCTTGGGATAGCTTATTTGATGGAGATGATGATTGCATTAAATTACTCTTTTTAAGAGGACCAAAACTGATATAAAGATCATCTCATTTGGAAAAGCATAAGTGTGATTTTGAATTTATGCCCACACATGTGCAGATTGTTCGGGTTGGCCACATCAACATGTAAGCTCAAAAAGCCCAATGGACGTGTCTCTTCACCCTCAATGAATTGTATAAAAAGTGACCTCACTCCTCATTTGGAAATCTTCATTAATCACACATTCTCTCTCCTTCTCTCATTGGTTCGTACATCATTGGGCATTCTCTCTCTCCCATGTGTGGCACAAGGAGGACGAAATTTCAGGTCTGAATTGTAGGGTCGAAATTCTCAGGAAATTCTGCAGTTTGACCAGCATTGAATGAGACCTTCTAGGCATCATTTGACTTCGATTTTTGGGGGTTATTTCTATCTCAATAGGCCGCAGATTTTGGCCCAGAGGCTAAGGTTTTCTAAGCACTTTGACCACAAAGCAAATTATAGGTTCACTGCAGTTTGAACACAAAAAATTACAACAATTTTCTCTCCCCTTTGATCGAGTTTGATTTGACCGTTTTGGGCTGATTTTGACCATATAGGAAGTTCAAGTTTGACTATGATTGACCGAGCTCAAGATGGCAAGTTTGATAGTTGCGTTTACCATGTTTGACTTTTTTTATTATGGTTGATTTGACTGCAGATTTTGTTAGGGTTGTTTTGAATTTGATTTTGTCAAGCCAGTTTGAATTTTGTACTCTCTCTCTGCTGAACATTTTGATACAATAAGAAGAAGATTAATGGTTTTCCCCACATTGGGGTTTTTCCCTGGAACCCGCCAAATCTGGTGTCCTCTTGTCTTGGATTGCCTTCTACATTTATTTTATGTTGTTACGTCCATGTGATTAATAGTTAATGTGATTTCTATTGGAAGACTAAATTGGAAATTGTCATTGGGTTTCTAAAGGAACACTGAAGTAATTGTGCTAATAATAGAACATGCCATTGTTAACTAAATTTACCACCTTATGCACAACAACATAGAATATAAAACTCACAATGTATATCTTACTTAGCTACCAAAACAACCTTCTCCTTTTATCAATTATGGAAGTCCAATTATCCATGCAAGACTCTACCTTCAACCTATGCACATTAGTGAGACTCAAGCTGATGTGAAAGTGTGCCTTGTTGACTTGAGGATGAACTAAAGTAAATGTTCAAGTGCAAGAATTAAGAGAAGGCTAAGGGAGTAGGCTTAAGTTCATTTGAAGTAGAAGTGGAGAGAAGAAGAATGCACTCAGTCTAGTTGAGATATTCTTATGTCAAATTGTTGTGAAGTGGGAGAGAAAAAGGCATGCACCTAATTAATTGAACCACACGCTCAGTTATCTCCCCATGCATGCATGTGTTGTAGTTAACTCTAAGAAAAGTCCCAACTCATTCCTAAATTAGTGCATGGTTCCCAGTGGTCTTTTGTTCACTCTTGCATGCGCTCCAAATAGCTCCCAGTCATTCTCAATCTTATCCCTACACTTTTTTTAATTTTCTACAAGATGCATAGTAGAAACCAATCTTCTGATATGATAATTACTACCTAATGATCTTCAAACAATTTAGATAATGACATTGATATGATTGAGCAATTATACATAAAAATATCAACAATAAATGCAGCAGAAACAATAAAGATCATAAAGAGACAACCATGCACAATAGAGACAATATTTTTACCTTGGGAAACCCAAACTTGGGAGAAAACCCAACAACTTTTCTTAGGAGAAATTATTCTTCAGCAAGGTTTACAAATCAATAATTTGTCTAGAAATCTGTGCCAATACCCAAGTCAAAATACCAAACAAATTTGGTCAAACTCTAGCAAGTCAAGGCTAGTCAAATTATCGAAAATAGTTAGAGGTCAATGTTGGTCAAATTGCCCAAAATCTACAATCAAACTAGCCTGATCAAACACGGACATGCAGTCAGCTTTGTGGTTAAATTCGGCCCTGCAGCTCCTACGACCAAATTCAACCTACTGTAACTCAAACAATTGTAGTCAAACTTGACCTCCTATAGCTCAGTCAACTGTAGTCAAACTTGGCCCAAAACGGACTTCTTGCAGCTCAGTCAAACGTGGTCAAACTGCCCTCTGCAAATCGATCAAACTCCATTTAACTCAACCTCTTTTTGTCACACGTGTAGTTGCTCTAGGAGAGAGAAGAGGTGATGAATGAATTGAAAAAAATGAAGTGTTACATCATGTATATATATTGAGCAAACATGTGTGAATTTGCTTAAGAAACAAACCCTTTCATGGTGGGGTCGACTTGTCCTTTTGAGCCTATATGATGCTAAAAAAAAAAAACATTTAATTTCTTTTAGGATGACTTAGAGATTTCCTTTAGCAAGACAAGAATACCTTTCGATGCTACACAAAAAATCAACATAATCCACGTGCATGCGTCCAAATCAATGTGGCTTTGCGTCCTTCTCCTCTTGGTTAAGCCAAGGAAAGGATAACCAATTTGTTGTTAGTTTTCCTGGTTTGAGTTGGGGACATTACATAACCCTACATCATTATATATATATATATATATATATATATATATATATATATATATATATGACCCCTTGACCTCCCAATGGCGAGGTGATTTTAGCGATGGGACATCGACCAATTGAGCTAACCCTTGGGGTTAGGCTCTGCTAATAAGCTGACGTGAAGTGATCTCTTCGGGTGGATCTGCCCAGATATTTCCCATAATATATATATGTGTGTGTGTGTGTGTGTGTGTGTGTGTGAAGGAATACAAGCTTATATATATATATATATATATATATATATATATATATATATAAGCTTGTATTCCTTCTCACACACCATTCACCATAGCAAAACTCACCACTTGGCAACTGCGTCATGATTTGATGGTATGATGATACACACACATATGCTTTATGCAAGAGGCCTTGGGGTCTCACTCAATGTCTCTACCAGGTCAGGCACCATAATTAGTGTCAACTAATGTACAATGGGTCCACTTCACAAAATGCCACAAAGTGCCCAGGAGTTTCACTGCAAAGGTAGGTTTCCCTGAATAATAAATGTGTGTACTTTGTATTCATCATTTTCCGAGTACTGCAAGATAAGTGGTATTAGAGAAGTTCATTCTGCTGGTCTGTAACCAAATTTTCTTTATTTCCATCCATAGCAGTAAACTACTCTTGCCTTCGATGACCAAAATTTTCTAGCCTGTAGCCACACTTCCTGTAGTTGAAACTAGTCCATTTTAACCAAGAGCAAATACAAATCAAAATAAAATACAATGAATTTAGAAAACACAATTCTAAACTTTCTATTTTTTGGACTTTAAGCCTGCTATATGATTGTTGGTGAAATTGCAATTTTTGAAATGCATATATGGATTTAGTGACTAAAAAACCTTTATTATACTAGGAGGAGATTGTGCAATTTTAGCAACTGCAATTTCATCAATTCTTCTAAATTTTAGGCAAAACTTATCAGAAAGATGTTAGGAAAAAAGGTTTAAAAAGTAACATGTTTAGACTATAATGTTTGGATAAGGGCCTGGAATAATATCCATCATTAGCATTGTACATTGTTTTAAACCGAAACAAATAGAGGTAGAAAAATAAAACATTGTGTAACCTCTCAAAATCGATGTTATAATTGGTTGTGCTGTGTGAAAAAGCGCCGAGAGCAATCACTATTAACTGTTATGAACAGGAAAACGCGAATAGGGAAATAAAAATCCAAAGATAAAATGGAGTATAGAGGGATTGCTACCCTACCTTAGCGGAGAGAGTCGTCGAGAAATATCCGAGTCACTAGAACATCAGAACAACAAAATCCAGCTGCAATGATCAAATTGTGTCCTCTTAAGTTTTGTTCACATCACCAAACACCCGTAAGTTGCGATTATTTGCCGAACCATAACCATCACACGTCCAACTGACCGAGGCTTTAACTACAAAAGATTCTCACGCGCCACGAGTTAGGTCAAATAAGTGAAATGCCAATGTCGCATTTCAGGATGTTCCAGACGTTAGTTGGCCAAAAAAAACCTTACTTTTTGGTTCTTTGGAAAACAATTCTTGGATAGTTGGTTTGCATTTTGCTTTTATGGAATGTATTTTTCCTTTTATTAATAAAATGTGTTTTTTTAATATATTAATAAATAATTAATATTACAGTTGTATATTTTAATATTTGTTTTTTTTAAACATTATATATATATATATTAATTTATCTATATATATAACTTTTTTAATTTCATATTTTTGTGATTCATAATGATTTTCTGAGAATGACTCTCAGATTAATCACATAAAATTATTTTCTGGTTGACGAATTAGAAAGTTAGTCGAAACCAAAAAATAATTCTATATTAATTAGTGAATTCTAATGTGAATCAATATGCTCTCCACACGTAAATTAGGAATTAGGGAATTGAATTTAGAACTTCCAATTTTCACACTCACAACCTCTATGATAAATTAGAGGATTGAACCTCAACTTTCACAATGTGATGATGACGCCACTCAAACTACAACCCCTAGATGGAAGTATATGTTGCATTTAAAATGTTTATAAATGCAGGTTTTTTCTAATTGGTATAAAAAATAACAAGATTTATTTTAAATTGATGAAATTGTAAACCATTTATATTTTTTATTTAAAATTTAATAAGATTCATTTTAAATGTAGAAATTGTAAATATTAAATAATTATATAATAAGATTCATTTTAGATGTAGAAATTGTAAATATTAAATTAAGTATATTGTATAATTTGGTTATATAAAGATATTTTAGAATGATGATTTTTTATTATTAAAATAATAATTTTATTAATTTAAAATTATAATTTTGGTTAAGATTAATTATAAATTGTTAATTAAGTTTAAGGGTGAGAAAAATATTGTTATTTGCTTCACTTAAATTTAATGTTGGAGTACGTAAGTTTCCATAAAATTCATGAGACAAATTAAATGTGACCTTAAAATT
This sequence comes from Pinus tabuliformis, assembly GCA_031772625.1. Taxonomy (NCBI): domain Eukaryota; kingdom Viridiplantae; phylum Streptophyta; class Pinopsida; order Pinales; family Pinaceae; genus Pinus; species Pinus tabuliformis. The sequence continues at coordinate 934,685,376 of CM062817.1, forward strand.
ATATTACTATTATTATTATTATTCTATTAATAGTTTCAAATCTCATAAGTTCAAGGAGAGGGCTCCTCCATCTTAGTGGAGTCTCCACTCATATAAGTCATAAATTCATGGTATATTATAGTGAAAATCATTATGTTGGATGTACTCTTGATATTATAGTAATAGCCATTATATTTGATCTTGGACCTCTCCCATATTACTCTAAATAATTACAATTCACTATGGTAAAATAAATATATAAATTATTGTATTAATTAAATAATATTAAAATTGTTTTAGTTTAAAAACAAAATTATCATTAAAATTTCTAAGTTTTTTATTGCCATGTAAAATACAATAAATTAGTTTAATAAATGTAGATTATTTATTATATCATTAATTGAAATTGAAATTAAAATAAAAAATAAGACCTTTTTATGATAAAAGGAGAATATTTTCTTATAATCAACATATATACAATTTAACTAGGTATCCATTAAGCATGGAGAGGGATCAAATCTCTCAATGTATTTTTTTTTCAACCAAAAACTTTGAAAAAGTTTGCATCTTAAGACATTTGGATCCTCTCGACCCTTTGATATAATCCATAGTTAAAATGAATATATGCTAGTTCTTAATAATAATATTTATATTTGTATGAGTTTCACATCTTTATATATAGAAATATTCATTTTTTAATTTTAATAAAACTCTTATAATATACATAATTACATGTGTGTGTGAGGGCATTTTTCTATAACATGTTTATGATTATCTATATATATATATATATATATATATATATATAGTATCAAGTTCTTATGGCTTTATGCAGGCCTAATAGGCAATACGGGAGCAATCAGCTCAACAATATCATTGTATTTTAGTAAGACATAGGGGGTCTTGTGCTTTAAGGGAGTTGGTTTCCTAAGTATTGAATTAATGTAGTTATTAAGAGTTTTGAGTGAGTTTAATGAGAATATGAATTAATTGAATATTGTGAAACATATTTGTAAATATTCTCGAATGTAGGAGAATATGAGAGATTTAGGGTAGTTGAGAGATTGAGGGATTTGAGAATTAATTGTAAATCTGGGATTAGGAGTTAGTTCATGATTTTGTGGATTGGAGAGGATCCTTAGTGATAAGGAAGAGATTCTAGGATTTTGTTGAGGAGTTTATGGATCTAAACTAGGAATTGGTTTTAGAATCATTTTGTATAAATGTAAGCCTAGAAGGCAAAATCAGGGGAGATAGGTTGGATAGGTTAGCTGGTTAGAGTGTGACTGTGTGCCTATGGCCAAATTGCAAAGAGAGGCCATTGATATTAGAAGATTAGTCCAAAGATAGAGAAACTGTGTAAATGGTTGTATATATATACAAAGATTAATTCCAAAACTGTGTAAGTGTGCATTTCGAATATTGGATGATGAATTATGAGTGAGTTAGAGTATTTTGTATAATATATGTATGCAGGTGGAGTTTGGCGAATACACAGAGAAGAGAACGAAACAACGGATCGTAATGGATCGTTGGAATCCATTTGAAGAATCAAAGTAATGTTGCAGAGCGATTGTGATTAAAGAACTCACAGAACTAAGCCCAGGAGGGAGTCATGTAGCGGAACAGTGGAAGGAGGAAGAACCATGAAGTAACCCGAGCCACAGAGGAACATTGAAGAAATGTCATAAAACCCAAGTAAAGAGACGGATGAGAAGTAAAAGCATTGTTTCAGGGGCACTGTTGGATATACCAGATCAACGGATGGGACCAAATCACATGGAAGGATCGTGTTAAAATCTTGCATCACAACATTTAAATGGTAAGGAAATAATCTTAGCCCACAGGGTTTTGTGACATGCGACATCATTGTGGACCGTTAGATCGTATGCCCTGATCAGCGGTGGAGAAGCTTTAATAAATCTCGCATCGCAATGTTTTATTAGTGAGTGATTTAACCTTGGCCACAGGCAAGTGCAATATGTGATTGCGATGTCCGATGTGATCGGAGGTTTGATCACATCGCACATATTCCATGGTAATGTACCGGGCCCTAAGTAGCGATATGCGACATTGCGATGTGCGATGTTGAACGGGCCGAGAGGACAGGCGATATGCGAAGTGCGATAGAAGAGCGGACCCGATAAGGTATGGATGTAGTTAATTTGATTTGAAGTCCGGTTGTAGTTAATCGTATATCAGATGCGGTTGTAGAAATTCTCGCTGTAGATTAAACTGATTATGCAATGTACTAAAGCAACATACTTAATCTACTTCTACAATTAAACTTGTGGAAGCTTAATCGATTTGAGCAAGATCAAACATAACACATATAACAGAGAAGAAGATTCAATCACACATGAAAGACAGAAGAATACTCTGGGGAAAGCCTCAGCTAAAAACCCTGCTATCTGTATTATCATACAAGTGGAAATATCTCAGGATTACACAAAGCTTTAGCTCACAAGATATCTAGCTCTTAGTACAATCCCTCACTGCTGCTCATAGATCGAATAGACAACACATATGCCTTCCTTCAATCCTCCAAGCTTCCTATTTCCTTGCGTAGTTTCTCCTGGGTCCTCCAGCTACCACCTGTGTGATTCTCACCTCACACACTACTCTGACCTCTGTAATAACTGTGCAATCCTCAAGGAATGAATTCCCTCTGCATGCAAGATATTTTCTTATAGGGAAATCCTAGCAACTGATAGTACACTGTCCCTTCCTTTAATCTCAACTGGGTCTCTGTTTGAACTGACATACATGAGTTATTTATGAGAGAATATTCAGTTATCTAGAGAACGCTAGTTGCATGCATGCATGCATTAAGTGACTGAACTCACAATTAGTTCCACAAACTGTTTGGAACTAATTTAACTGGACATAACTCAGTTAACTGAGCTAACTAATTACAACTCAAATACAACTCATCCTTATCTCCTTAATTAAGGGATAACTTCCTCAATCAAAGGGATAACTGTTGCATGTCTTCACAAAGACTTCATGTTTGATTTTCTCCAACTAATTAACTTAGGACGAATTAATTATTTTTCAAACAGCTAGTGAGACTAAATTCGAATTTTAATTCTCAATTTTGATTCAAGGACAAATCAAAATTGGAATATATCCTGAAATGCTATCTATAGCAATGCTATTTTTAGCATTTCTTGTTGTTATTTTCAACAGAGTTGGACTATATCCTAAAATGCTATTTATAACAATGCTATTTTTAGCATTTCTATTTTTATCACTTCTTGTTGCTATTTTCAACACTCCCTCTCAACAAGAAAGGAATTCAACTTGATCCCGATCCTGAACCTTTGGAATGTTCTGCATGCAACACTTCTCACTAGTGTTGTTGCTCAAGCAACTCAGAAACAAAAAAATATCCAACATGAATTAGAATGATGCTTCTGTCATCAAAGCCTCTGACTTCTATTGCTTCTGTCGACTGAAAACTCTTCACCTCTGTGCTCTTCAGTATCCGACTGCTCTAGCCTCTGTCACTTTGATCTTTGATTGCATCAATCACACTGATTCCTACTGTTGCATCTGTGCTGCTGCTGGTCCTATCTCCCAGCATGCATCCGCACTGCACCTCCTCTCATCATGTTGCATCATGCTGCCCACTGCTGCACTGCAACTCAGTTACTGAGAAGTAAGTAACTGATATCCCAACTAACCTACCTATTGGGCTAGAAATACCCTCTGATGCTGAAGCTCCCTCTGCCACTCCATCCACATCTGTCTCTACCCACTCAGCCAGTCCTGCTACTCCTCGTCGGGGCTCTCGTAGCAAGGTCTAATCAAAGAGGTTGGGTACCTCAAGGATCCTGCCCCTATTTCAGCGCTCTTGGGACTATCACTTCACATCGCCCCACCTCCCACCTGGAGGTATGGCTGCATGTGATCCCTTTGCCCACTTGGCTCGAAATTTCCCCCTACTGGAGGTCTCTACATGAGTGGATGCCTCCACTCTGTCTCCTCTCAACTTCTCCAGTTGTGGCTGCTCCATAACCTCCTGACGCTGCTTCACCAATTGTGGTTCGTCCACAATTGTCTGAGACTTATTCTAGCGCTGCATGTTGAGAGGTAATTTACTCTTCCTCTCAACCACCAAGTCTCCAACATTTTCCTTGCTCCTCAAGCCTTTGCATGTATCTTGAACCTCAAGAGCATACAGGTTCTTGACTCGTGAAATGATTTACTTCACCTGTCTTGTAGTGAAGTGTCTAAGGAAAACCTTTCCCTTACTGAAGACAACATCGTATCCTTTGTCCTCCAACTTCGCGATCGATACCAAGTTCTTCTTCAGTCCAGGCACATACTTCACATCTGTTAAGGTAATGAGAGCTCCATGCTCCCTTTGAAAAGCAACCGTGCCCACTCCTGAAACACTATACCTTTCATCATTACCCATCTCTGTGTGCATCTAGAGGTCTTTCTCCTCCAAGGTACTGAACAAACTCTTATCGCCGATCATGTGGAATGAGGCTCCACTGTCAAGAAACCAACCACAACCCATCATCGATGAAACCATGCATGCGATAAGGGTAAAATCCAATTCGAACTGAGAGGCCAATGCCTCACCTTCAAATCCTTCCGAGGATCCCTTCTTGGATTTCTTCAATGGACAATTAGTTGCATAATGGCCCACCTCATGGAAATTAAAGCATCTCACTTTAGATTTGTCAATCTTCTTCCCACCATGGGAAGAACTCGATTTGCAATGAGAATCCTTCTCCTTCCCTTTCCTTGCCTTACTCGCTAAGGCTAGATTTTCTTCATCATCATGTTTAGATGAAGAACCATCTCTGGTGCTCCTCCTGATCTCCTCCTACATCAGATCCGACCACAGTCGTTCCTAATATGGCAGTTTCTCTCTTCCATTCACTGAGTCCTAGTAGCTATCCAGCTCTTAAGAAGACCGAGGAGAGCAAGACTCACCATGTCATAATCGGATATCATGATTCCTACGCTTCCAAGCTCATCTCTTCAGGTGGTGAGCTTGTTCAGATATGTAGAGATCATGTCGCCCTTTTCACACTTGATTTTTCGAAGCTTGTCCTTCAGCGCCAACTTCCTCTGGTCACTGTTATTCTAATATAGATCCTTCAATGTCTTCCACATTAAAAATGGAGTCTCCTTCCCATGGAGACTCAAGACAATGTGGTCTCGAACTCCCTCTAGAAGAATCCTCCTCTCTCTCGCCACACATTTCTTCCATTCACCAATTCTTGGGCATTAGCTGTTACTAGCTTGGGGAATTCTTGATCAATGAAGTCCTTCAAACCGTTGTCCTCTAATACTGCTTCCATGCGATCCTTCCAGGCTATGTAATTCAAGCTACCATCTAGGGCATACTCAAGTCTCAAGCCATTGAATGCCATTGGTGAACTTTGATATGTGATAAGAAATCGATTTTGTACCTACAATCAAGAACTTCAAACTTTGAACTTCTTCCTTCTTTGTATACTATTCTCCGCTTTGATCACCTCTGCTCTGATACCATGTAGAAATTCTCACCGTAGATTAAACTGATTATGCAATATACTAAAGCAAAATACTTAATCTACTTCTACAATCAAACTTGCAAAAGCTTAATCGATTTGAGCAAGATCAAACAGAACACATATAACAGAGAAGAAGATTCAATCACACATGAAACACAGAAGAATACTTTGGGGAAAGCCTCAGCTAAAAACCCCACTATCTGTATTATCATACAAGTGGAAATATCTCAGGATTACACAAAGCTTTAGCTCACAAGCTATCCAACTCTTAGTCTAATCCCTCACTGCTGCTCATAGGCCGAATAGACAACACATATGCCTTCCTTCAGTCCTCCAAGCCTCCTATTTCATTGCGCAGTTTCTCCTGGGTCCTCCAGCTGCCAACTGTGTGATTCTCACCTCACACACTGCTTTGACCTTTGAAATAACTGTGCAATCCTCAAGGAATGAATTCCCTCTGCATGCAAGAGATTTTATTATAGGGAAATCCTAGCAACTGATAGTACACTATCCCTTCCTTTAATCTCAACTAGGTCTTTGTATGAACTGATATGCATGAGTTATTTATGAGAGAATATTCAGTTATCTGGAGAACACTAGTTGCATGCATGCATGCATTAACTGACTGAACTCACAATTAGTTCCACAAACTGTTTGGAACTAATTTAATTGGACATAACTCAGTTAACTGAGCTAACTAATTACAACTCAAATACAACTCATCCTTATCTCCTTAATTAAGGGATAACTGTTGCATGTCTTCACAAAGACTTCATGTTTGATTTTCTCCAACTAATTAACTCAGGATGAATTAATTATTTTTCAAACAGCTAGTGAGACTAAATTCGAATTTTAACTCTCAATTTTGATTCAAGGACAAATCAAAATTGGAATATATCCTGAAATGCTATCTATAACAATGCTATTTTTAGCATTTTTATTTTTATCATTTCTTGTTGCTATTTTCAACAGAGTTGTAGTATATCCTGAAATGCTATTTATAGCATTTCTATTTTTATCATTTCTTGTTGCTATTTTCAACAGTGGTGAAGAGTTATATGTTAGTGAGATTCGTGAATTGTGATAGTGATGGATTGATGGAGTAAATCAATGGTCAGGGAACAAATATATAAAGTCGTAGTATGGTGGAAGTGTTATCGCTTCCCACAAATTGAGAGTTCTAATGCCAAGTTCTTAAGTTCTTGGAATCTTGCGATTGTGATTGCGATTACGGTAAAGGAAGGCCTTGATAAATATGCAAAGGCGAGGAAAACTGGAAAAGGTATGTTTGTATGAACTTCTGTTATAAAGGGTCTATAATAGAAATAGCACCGATAGAAGGTTTGTGGTTTAAGTCCAAGTATAACTAAAGTAAGAGTGGGGATTGGATATATGTGCGGCATAAGGATTAATGGGAGTTCATGAGGGTGCATTAGATAATAACGAAAATGATGTGAATGAATCCCAATGAAAGGATGAATGAAGGGCAGACTGTGTTTAGTTAATAAATTGTTCTACATAGATTATTAAAGGGGCCTTAACCATTAAGGATTGAAGATTTGACTCGACAGAGAGTTAAAATTCATGGGAAAAATAGATATCTGCATTTTACATGCATATTGTGGGTATACGCGGGTTTTCCTGCGTCAACGTGATATCAGAGTAGAATTATAATTGAAACGTTTTGTATTAAGGCAGCACAAAGGAATTCCGTGTGAACATTTTTTTAAAAGAGTTTAGAACAGAGTTATATTCTGAAGGTGTGTATACAGGCGAATGGTGATGTTTATGCAGGCGAGAGGAGATCAAATTTTAATCTGAAAAATAATAAGCATATAGAGGTAAGGTATAGCAGAATATTGGAACTTGCAGATGCAAGAGACAGAGACAATCCATTCGAAGTGTAGGTAAGCAGTGGAACAAGATCACGCAGAGATCTTGAAGGTGAGATGACATGTTTTGTTTTAAGTTGATTTGAAGATTGGAGAATGTGTGGTTTCTATAATGATGCACAGGTAGTAGCATAAGGAGGTGAGAAGGTTGCATCAATCTTAAGCGAGGAGTGCTCGAATTTGTTCCAGAGGAAAGAACCAGAGAAATGCTAACAGGCTGAGCTCAAAGGAGAGGAGCTTAGTGAGGCATAGATAACAAGAAGGAGACTTGTTACTGCAAAGGTATTGTTTCAGATCACGAAGGCAATTCCACAAAGGATGTGGGTAGAATTGCTGAGTAATGAAGGAAGCTGGTAATAATTTCTAATTGAAATAAGAGGTGGTCAGAACCAAATATTTCATGGTAGTTGAAATATAAGAGGACAATTGTGTTCTTGAGAGATGAAAATGAGTTGAAGCCTAGAAGGACCAGAGGAGAGTGCTCAAAGGAGGTTCCAGAGATAGAGAACCAAGTACTTGTCAAAAGAACAAGTACAAAGGAAAGCTTGGTGAGGTAAGTGGCAGTAGGGAGGACTTGCTGTTGCAAAGGCTTTAATGCAGCTCATAGTAAGTAAGTGAGTGAAGAACTCATAGCGATGGAGGAGAAAATGACTACTGATAGTCATAACAGAGGTTTTGAAGAAGACAACAATAGAAGAAAAGTGAAGAAGGAGGATGCCAAGGCAAATGGAAAGATGATGAGTCAAGAGGAAATTGACAAAGAGATTGCTGAGATAAAATAACAACTCGATGTATTGATGATGATGCTAGAGGAAAACCAGAGACAAGGTTCAGTTTCAAATAAGAAGCCAATGAAGTGGCATAAGTTACAGAGAAGGCTACAACAGAGGCAAGTAAGGTGGATGATGGAAAAACTCAGAGAAGCTGAGTTGGGAATGGAAGTGTCTATTTGTGAACCAGAGTAGGGTGAATTTCTGGGTGAAGATGAAGACTTGAAGACTGAAACTTCAAGTGACACCAAAGAGTCACATGATTTTAAATCTGACAATTTGTGTATGTTTGCAGTTGAAACATGTGAAGGACAACAATTTGTTGATATTGACATAAAGAAGGAAGAAGATAGGCAGAATCTAAATTCTGTTCTAAAAGAAGAAGTAGAGAAGGATATCAAGCAATCAAGTAAAGGACTTGATGAGATTGAGGAGAAGACCATCGAAGTATTTCTAAGTTATGTAAAGGACTTGGAACAACAGGAGGAATTGGTGATTGAATCATCAAATGAGGTCATGAGGTCTTGTGGTTTTACAACTGACAAGGTGTGCGTGAATGCAGGTATTATAGAAGATAAACCATTTTATGGAACTGTCTTGAATGAAGCTGAAAGTTGCCAAGGAAAGTATGATGATGACTGTCTTTCGAATGAGGATCAAGTTGAGTTATTACAGCAGAAGGAGTTCATAAATTTCGTGCTCAGTGGAGAAAATATCTTCAATAGAGATGAGGCAGTTATGTCTTATGATAAGAAAGTTGCTATTGGAAAGAACAATGAGGAATTGATTTTCTTAAATGATCAAAGGGATAGTGATGAGCAGACATCTAAAAATATCACAGAAACAAGAAACTGTACTTGTCATAAAGAAGAAGATAGTGAGGATTGTACAGAAATTTTAGGCGAAATTTCAAGTGAGATGGTAAATTTAAGGCATGAATTAAATCTTTTGGAGAAAAGGCTAGAAGACCAAAAGTAAGTGTTCAGATTGTAAAATCAAAACTGGATGAGAATGAAGAAATTCACTACAGTGGACAGGGACAGAAAGACATCATTGAAACAGATGGCGTGGAGGAGAGACTAGTTGACAGTCTCGTGAATTATATTGAGAATTCAAAACAACATACTGATGTGTTGACAGAGGAGGAAGAATTAGAGCAGCAAGCTGAATTGTTGCCAAAGGAAGAAAAGGCGCGAAAGCCTTATGATTTTTATTTTAACAATTGTTTTATGAGTGTAGGTTTTGTTGCAGACAATGAGCATAAATTAGATGTTGCAGAGGGAGATATCTTCAAAGATATTAAGGAAGCTTGGGTGGAAGCAATATCTACAACAATACCTGAAGTAATATCAAGAGTATTGGTATCCTATCCCTCCACATCTCCCAAGAGCAATTTGCCTTCCTGCACAACAAACAAATCCATGAGGCGATTGGCACTACTCAAGAACTTCTCCATTCTATCCAGTTTCGGAAAATAAAAGGCATGATACTAAAGATAGACCTTTCTAAAGCCTCTGATAGGGTCAACTGGCTCTACCTTAGAATTTTATTAGCTCAAATAGGATTCCCTTTTATCTTCATTAAGTGGATTATGAGTTGCATAACTGATGTTCCCTATAGTGTTCTAATAAACGGATTGGCCTCCTCTTTCTTTCATGCTTAAAGGGGTCTCAGACAAGGATTCCCCCTGTCCCCTTTATTGTTCCTTCTCATCATGGAGGGCCTCAGCAGAATTATTCAAGAAGCACACAGACAAGGGAGACTTAGGGGCATCAAAATCACTGATTCAGTAATCTTGACTCATTTTCTCTTTGTGGATGATGTCCTCATCTTTCTCAATGGTAGCCTTGGAGACCTCAGCGCCATCCACCAAGCCATGGGCACATTCCAAAAGGCCATGGGAATGGTACTCAATGAATCCAAATCCACCTTATCTGCTTACAGCTGCACTCAAAATGAATTACAGTTCTCCCTCAGGCAATTTCCCTTTGTCACCTACCCCATTGAAGACGGATTGAGATATCTGGGGTACCGTTTGAAACCCTTTGGCTATAAAATTGCAGATTGGATCTGGCTCATCTCAAAGGTGGAAAAGCATCTGAACATTTGGTATCACAAGTACCTTTCCAAAGCAGGCAGGTTGATATTGATCAAAGCGGTTCTAGAAGCAACTCCTGTATATTGGATGACCTTAGCTTGGATCCCTAGGGGCATTCTGGATAGGCTGCAGAAAATATGTTGTCGGTTTCTGTGGAAGGGGAATCAGATTGGGAGAATTTTTGCTTGGACAAGATGGGAGACCTTGGAGCTGCCTAAATGATGGGAGGGGGTGGGGGATTAAGAGACTGGATACTTTCTCCAAAGCTTTAGCAACAAAATTGGGATGGAATCTTCTCAATAATGTTAGTCTTTAGACGAAGGTGGTCACTTCAAAATACATCACCCCTTCAAATCCTTTGGATTGGATTCGCCATGGTCATTGAACTAATGGGAATATATCCATCATCTGGAAAGCAGTAACTAAGGCCATGGAATTGATAAGAAGTGGGCTGACCTGGAGAATACGATCGGGATCCCTGGTGTGCATAGGGGAAGACCCATGGGTAGGCTGTGGTAATGCACACAAACTCCTAGAGGAACTAAGATTCTTCTTAGCAGATTAGGGGATAACTCATCTCAGTCACATTGCAGACAATGAGCATTCTTCACTGGCTTAGCAGACCTAGAGAATGGGAGCATCCATAAACCTTCCCCTGCATTGGCATCAAGAATGGAGACATTTTATTACAACTCTAAGAGCTCATTTGGGCCTTTGAAAAGCACGGTTTATATGTCCCCAAGATTGGATATCTTGTTCTTATGGATCCCCTCAAGCCGCCAGCATTCGAGACATGGTGGAACCTTATATGGAAACTCAAAGCAACCCCAAGAACAAAGCTACTTCTATGGTCCATCTTGAACAACAAGGTCCCGACAGGGGCAAACCTCATGAAACGATCTTTCGCCAGAACTTTTTGGTGCCACCTATGTAAGTGCAAAAATGAAGACACAGAACAACTCTTTTGGCTTGTCCTACTGCGCAAGAACTATGGAATGGTATCCTTGCAACTCTCTCCATTCGGAATAGATGGCACGGAACCACCTTAAAGGAGGCTTGGAATATTTGGTGGAAGGAATCCTTTGGGAAGGAAATAAATATACCTCTGCTAATTTGCTGGGAGTTATGGATAGCGAGGAACCAAATTATATTCAAGCAAAAGCCACTGCACTAGCCCTCCATTCATAACAGGATAATAGCAGATTACCACATGATTCCCGAAGAGTCCTCACAAAACCAACAAAGGAATATTGAGACAGAGGTCATCCACAAAACCATCCCTTGGGCCTTTTTCAATGGTTCAGCTTAGGATGTGGGCTGTGGTGGTGGAGCAGTTTTGCATATATCAGAATCTCACTCTTACAAAATACAAATGGGTTTAGGCAGGGGAACCAACAATTAAGTCGAGCTTGTCACTGCAAAAAACCTCATCCAATATGCTTTACTCAAACAATGCACAAATATGCAACTATATGGTGACTCAAAATTGGTTATAAACTGGATCAACAAAAAACATATATGCAATGCATACACATTGAAGCATATTCTGGATGAGATTCATAGACTTGTCTCATTTTTTGACTCTTTCATTTGTCATCATATTTACAGGGAGCGGAACATCGTTGCTGACCTCTTATCCAAAGAAGCAGCGCTCAAGAACGACGACACTTGGTTGATTTGCGAGGAACTGGATGGTGTTGTTTATCAACATTATCACAAGCCATTCGTAGACCCTGAAGCTCTCTGAAGCAACACTGGAAAGAGATAGTTTTCTTTTGTTTTGATGATTATCTTTTTGACTTATTGTAAATAGTTATTAGAACTTAACATACCCTCTCCGCAAAGAGGCCAGACAGTTAATTATTTTTTGTTATTTTCACTCACTCCCTGCGTGGAGGAATACATAGTTTTCTATATTTTTGGTTAGGGACAGCCCTATCAAAGCAATGCGTATTCATATACAAAATGTAATTTTCACTTATAATGGGAATTATGACTTTTTCCACAAGAAAAAAATCTCAATAGGCAATTCAAATTTCATGACCTCTAGGGATAAATTTAGTAGCTACAACTAGTCAACTGAAATTCAGTTGAGTTAACAAAAGTCAAACTACTCAACTGACCTCAAGAACTCAAGTATATCTCTATTCTAGAAATAGAGACCAATTAAATGACAAAAACTAGAGTTTAACTCCACTAGATAGCTAAATTTTAGTTATCAACTCGTACACAACTTAGTGAAATCCATCTAACTCAAGTTAACTGACAATAAACTAGTGATAGACCACATCACATATGTTAATTGACAACTAAATCAAGTATCTATGAGAATGAATTCAAATTAGAATCTATGAATAAGGCACAATTCAAAGAAGCCATTCCTTGCTACAATTTCAACATGACCTCTTAGCGAGGAAGGGCTTCTTGAAAGAACCTCATCCACCTGGATCTGTCTTCAGCTCTACCAAGTTCTCTGTTGCTGTAGATTCTCCCTTTGAACTAGAAATAGCCATGTACCCTGTGTATCTAGGTGTCTCCTTCTTGGTACTAGGATACTCAACTCTCTTATGGGCTCCCTTAACCAAATCCTCTACCCACTTGGCTCAAAATTTCCCTAAACTAGAAGTCTCTGACTGAGTGGCTACCTCCATTCTCCCTAGGCTATGGTCCTCATCATCATCATCCTGCTGGTTGGCCCAAATGATAACTATATTAGAATGAAACTGAGATACTAGTTGAGGCTCCATCTTGAGAGCTATATCCTGCTCTCACTCAACCACCGCATCTCTACTCTGGGAACTCTCTGCCTTGCTACTTAAGGCTGCACATCCATCAAATTCCAACTTGTAGAGGCTCTCTATCCTGACCCTAATTTTCTTGACTTGTCCTAAATAAAAATTCTTGAGGTAGGCCTTCCATTTCCCGAAGTTTCTTCATTAATCTTGGAACATACTGTTAGGGTTTTAAGATTTTTGACGTCAAATGTATTTTCCTTATCCATTGATTTTTAGTTTTTTGAGAAGGTTAGCTTATGACTACTACTGCTCTCATAGCCTCAAAGTTACTATCCGGGATCGTTGAAGTTCCTTCATAAAGAGTTTCATTCAGTGGGAGTCATGAGGTCATGAGGTCACACATGTTTATACAGTTAGTCAGAGTTGAAAGGGGTTATGTGTCAGTCTTTGTCGGTCAGAACCATCTAAAATGAGTTTGTTTCAGTCAAGGTTCTATTGGTCATGATGTATGGTCATTAAAATATTCCACCACATATGATCTATACTTTATTCCCTATTTCTATCTAACCCATGCTTCCCTATTTCATACCCTATATCCCCATTTCCCTTTATACATACCCCTTCATTCTAAACCTATTCTCATAATACTACTACCACTTTCCTACATTCACCACCATGGTATACCCTCATGCCTAATGGCTCATACATCACATCATACCCCTAAAATTTAATTATTCCCCATAACCCGTATACTCATGCCAAGTAAGGTGAGCGCTAAAAGTAATCACACAAGTGACAAGTTGGCTATTCTAATGATTGCACTACTGGACAAAATTCAAGGCACACTTCAAATTTTATACCGCCTTATCTTCATTCCACTATACATACAAACAGATTTCACTTATGCACAGGACACATCATCACTACGGGAGACCACAGATCGATTCCCAGTAGACACATTTATGAGAAACATAACTCTTCTTCACTAAAGAAATCCATTGCGCAAATGCTACCCAACCTAGTCACTGCACAGTGCTGCGCTACCATTGCACAACGATTCTCTGGCACCCTGCAAGGCATCCACACAGTCATAAATTATTTTTCATTAAAGTCTGAGGGAGGTTGCAGAAGAACTTGAGGAGGGCATGCCAATTTATCCATTGTATAAAAAGTTAGCAACTACATTGTATAAAACCAAAACTTGTGGAATATTTCCAAGAATGAATGAATCTATGCTAGGAATTAATGAGAATGAAACATGGGCATTGAAGTTTGAAGAGTGGATGAAGATAATTGTTACTGTTGGATCACATTTGACAGATATGTAAGAGAGGGAAAAATTTCATATTGATGTGCAAGAACCCTTCTTTACACAACTCTGAAATGGACAAAAGACAATGGAATGAAGATGTGCTCTTGGGAATTACAAAATAATTTTTCCTGGAGATTTCTTGCTTGTAAACCCATGTTTACTTCTTACTGTGAAGGTTGTGAATTGGTATGGTTCCTTTTATGAAATGATAGAGGAACAGAGTATAGGGAACATTCTTCCTGGTATCAAAACAGTCAAGGAAGGGGTACAAGTATATCAAAGGTTCTACTCTGAAGAAAAAGAAAAATATGGAAGTGTTTTGGCGATTGTTGTTTCTAGAGTACTTGCCCAACCATATATTTTTATGTCTAATATGCTCACTATGCTTGGAGATATATGCTTCAAAATGATATTTTCAACTTGGCATCAATTATTGCATACCACAGGCAAGCGTGGGGAATCTGTTGACATTAGAAAAGTTGTCAACCTATAAACTTGTTCAACCATGCACCAAGAGGATTTGCAAGTTGAAGGAGTAACAACTTTATTGGGACTCAGATCCACAACTGGAATTGTTCCTGATGCACTTCCACCTCCAAGATCTGTTCTTCTATCCTCATTCTTAGCTGTTAACAATCCAAATGAAATATATTGACAGTGGGAGCACGAGATTTAGCAAAGCATGTTCATAGAAGTAGTGATGGATGGTGGGGCCCATTTATGGGCAACGAGATTGAGAAAAATAAAATGGCAATGGAGATCATTTGTCGCATAATTTCCCATGCTCAATGGATGAAACATATATCATGTTCACCCAAATTGTTGTGCTTTTGAAATAAGAGTTAAAGAATGTTATGGTGCTCGATAGTCCAAGGATGGAACAAAGTTCATTGGTTTTCTGGAACCACCAATGGAGGATGGCCATTCAAGAGGATGGAGACATTAACAGTGTGATGAATAGCTTCCATGCCAACCATAGTTAGATGACTTTCTCCATGAAAATTGACTATACTTGAAGCATTAACATGCCAATTCAGGAAGAGAAGAGTTAAAACAATATAAACCTGTGTGAACCAATGTTGATAAACATTTACCAGTGATCATTAAAAGAAGTTGGTATTGCAAGTTTGAAATTAGTTGTTGCTGCAAGCTCTGGGAACCTTTAGATTTTTAAGTTTCAAGCTCTCATGTAGAATTTCTGATTCTGTGTTTCAAAATATCGCAAGAAAAGACATGGTGCAACCACAAATAAAAAATATGCCACATACTGCTGCACAAAGTGATTGTTTTAGTCACCATTTTCAAAAGATATTTTAGACCAACTGGAGATGAATTTTGGAAAACAAAAAGAGGTTTTTGTGTAGGACAGGTCAAAGAACAAATACCTCCTCCAGTTTCTGGATAGGTACCATGGATTGGTATATTTAGCTACATATTTAAAGCCTATTTTTTCAGACTGTGTAATTGACTGTTTTAGACATGATTTTGGGGAATCGATTATGAGGAGTTGGGGCAGAATGTGAGGAAACTGAGATAGATTTCTTTCAAAAACAAGTTTATATACAAAAAATTATACTAGTTTTTACACAGGTAGTATAGTTCGGTAGTTACAGGTGTCACTTGGAGACCCATTTTCACAATTTCTTGCTGCCAAAATTCTGAAATTTGTTTTGAAATTCAATTTGTGAATTCAAATTTTTGAAAGGTTTGAGACATCAAATGGGTCCCTCTCCACCTCATCAACCTAATCATCATCTTCCATCGTCCAGTTGTCCATCAGTGCTATAGGTGTGCATGCCATGATGGAGTTGTTGCACAACTCAAGTTCTTTGCTATGTCTATTTTTGTTTCGGATCTGATCTATGCTGTCATGATCAAGGACATGGATAACATTGGAATTGGATGGATAAATTCTTTAGATGGATAGGATAAGTGTTTCATGTTTTTTTTTTAAGAAAAATGTTGTAGTTGTTATGTTTAGCTTTGTTTAGTCTTTTTGGTTCAAAAAAACATGTTATTAAACTTATTTTGATTCGATCCACTCAGTGGATAAAGAATACAATGTATTTGGTCAATTTGAATTTTTTGAAGGGAATTCAGCCACCTAAGTGGTAATTTCGAATTCATATTTGTATATATGAAACCAAAGACATGAAAAAGGTTCTGGTTGGAGTGTTATAGGCTAGGCTTTACTATTATGCAAATTGTACATCTTTTTATGAATGAATAGAAGAAGGCAGGACCTAGTTTGAGTAGGGATACCTGTGTTGGATTTTATTAGTATGATGTTTGTCTTTGTGATGTGATATTGTCTCTTTAGATCTGCTTATATCTCATAGATCCATGTCGTTTATCTCTTCATGTTCAGTTTGATGATTTATTTATTTATTATTTATTTATTATTATTTATTATTTATTTTATTTATTTATTTTATTATTTTATTTTTATTTTATTATTTTATTTTTTTTTTTTTATTTTATTATTTTTTTTATTTTATTTTATTTATTTTATTTTATTTTATTTTTTTTATTTTATTTTTTTTTTTATTTTATTTATTTTATTTTTATTTTTATTATTTTTATTTTTATTATTTATTATTTTTATTTTTGTATTTTATTTTATTTTATTTATTTATTTATTTTTTATTTTTCTCAGAATTCAAATGAGTTTGCTCTGAATAAACTTGTTGAACATTATAAGTGTTTTCCCTCTATGATAGATTGAATTCATCCTTGATAGATGCTCATTTTGTCTTTTCTACCTCATTCATCCTACCACTACAATGATTAAAGGTTACTAATAGATCTGACTATCTTTCCCCTATGAGGATTGCCACCATATCCTTTATTCATTCATATCTTCAATAGTGCTTTGATCTTGATTTTCCTTATCCTCTACACCCATCTTCAATAAATCAAACTCAAAGCCATTCTATGTTCAATATAACCAGCCTAAAACCTAGATTCCATCAATCATTCAATTGATTGATGGGAGAGCATAGCGAGAGGCCTATCCAAGGCTAGTGGGGCTGGACCTTAGCCTAAAAGAGGTTTGTGGTTACCTTTGGGATTTCTCTCCTCAGCCTAGAGAAACTTATGGAGTGCCAACACATACATTACATTCTTGAGATGGAGAAGGGAACAAAACACCCCCTTAAATCTTACTCTACCAACTCCTTTGGTGACATATCTGCAATCATCTCCAGGCTCGATATGGAATTGCATGTGTTTCTCTGATCTGAAATGATCATAAGTTAAAACTGATGTAGAATTGATTAGCCATTATTGAATTGATTGTTAACTGAAAGTGCAGAAATCGAGAGAACTACTTGAGAAGAAATACTTTACGACAGTTGATAAAACATAAGTAAGATGCAAAAAAGTAATGAAAACAACAAATACACAGCGATACCAGACAACAATTTTGATTACGGAGTTTGTTTTTGATGGATTGCGTCTCCGGGTCCACTTTCAAGATGGGCGACCGCTTTGTTAGGGTTGAAACCAAGGATTTCGATCACACAGAGAATAGACTAGACTAAATGTGCACACAGGCACTTATTATCACTATCAAAAGGATGCTCTTTGAACCAACTTTCCAATGCCTGCCACGGTTCCCAATTCCGACTCTCGATGCTCCTGTTACATTAAAAACAATATTGCCTATAACCTCCAGAATCTGCATACAAAAACCAAAATCACTCTCCCTTCTTCAATGAGAAAAAACCTAACCTTTTATAACCCATGTAGATTCATTCTAACCTCTACTACCCACCTTTAGAATGTATGAGATGATGTGTAGGGTTAAATTAGGGTCTTAGTTGAAGAATTTATGTCACATTGTGACAATAGGCACCTTAACTATTTTTAAATATCCAAAACTTAATACAAAAACCCAAATTCAACCATAGTCTAAACAGAAAACTGTTGGCGGTTAAAAAACTATGCGGAGGTGCTCACAGCTCATGTGAGCAGGTGACTGATCTTGCAGTTTAAATTCTGGCAGTTCCGTTGACAGTTGGCCATGGCGGTTGACGGTTGGTTATCCCAGCGCTCACATGTCGCGGTTTTAAACCTGACCACAACTGCCACAAAACGACAAATATCCCCTGACTGTTATGCCTTGTTTGCTCATATGTCAACAATTACTGCTTACAGTTAGACTGAACTCCACCTGACAGTTAACACTTAACTGTTCACATGGCATGCGGTCTCCTCCACGGTTAACCGTGAAATCTGCGGTGAACTCTAAGTCGACGGTTAACTCCTATGCTTTGTTCACATGTCTCATGACCTTTGTGCGGTTTAGGCCCGCGGTTATGTGACCGTTATTTTGTTTTATATTGTTTTGTAATGTATTTACATGCCCATGGGTGGTTTTAGAGCATAAGTTTAGGGTTTATGTGTTAGTTTTAACACGTAGTTTTCAATGCGATAGGTTTGAAAGGCTAGAACATAGGTTTTAATGCATTTAGGGTTTAGGTAATAGGTTTAGCATTAGGTTTTTAATGAATTTATGGTTTAGGTAATAGGTTTAGCATTAGGTTTTTAATGTTTTGATACATGGATTTTTTAGCATAGGTTTGTATTAGGTTTAGGTTTAGTCATTAGGATTTTTACATCAAATAAGAAAAACCCATTTGCCCCCAAATGTCACAAAGCGACATTTGTCTCATGATGACAACCAAAACCTATACATGGACGACAACCAAACCTTGTACATGGACGAAAAAACCTATGTCGATGTTCACCCTTGGCGGAACTGTCGATGAACACTTGTCGACAACCAGATACAAACCCATTACCATGAAAACCATTAACATCACCTAGATAACCTGAACCATAATTCAACACTATCAAAATTGAATGACACCGGACTGAATTGTTGACGATGAACCTGTGCAACTGATCTGACTATACTGAATACTGATGATGAACCTGTGGAACTAATCTGACGAGATCCTCTTAGATCAATCCTCTCCACTTGAAAGCTTTTGGACCACAAAAGTTTGACTAAACAAATAGTCAATGAGGGTAGAGCTCCCTCTCTTTCCACCTTGACCTGATGATGTACCAATACATTCGATCAATCACCTGCAAGTGATGACCCTGATGATGCTAACCCTGGCACATTTTAAGTCGGTGACCTGTTCCATCCATCTGCAGTATGAACAACTTGCGACAATGGTCAAACAACCTGTTATGAACATGGCAATTAAATTCTTTCCATGAAGAACCACGAGTTAGTAATTCCTAATCATCTTTGAAAACAATATCTACTGGATATTGTTCAATAACATCAACATGTATTAACAATATACTTTGTGGAATAACAGAGACAATCAAAGATATTCTTGACATCAAACCAACTACTTGACTTGACATACTTTCCTACTTCCTGATTACTAAGTGAACTTGCTGCATTAAACCCATAAAACTGTAATTTGAAAACTTCTGCAACTTAGTTTGTCTTTGAAAGTATTGAATTAGTTTTTGATTTGTTTGAATCACTTTTCTTTCATTTATTAAACGATGTTTCCATTGATTAGCACTTTCTCCTGATGCATAAGTTTCCCTTAGACACTTTGACACTGATTTAGCAAAGGCTTTGATATGAAAACAAATGATTTTCCTCTCAACTTGAAAAGAGTTTTCCAAATTGTTTGAAACATGAAATGGTGACACAATATAAGAGAAATTTAACACTGACTTTCCCCAATACTCACTTGTATCCCTATAATTGTTAATTTCCAAACTTGGACTAAATTGATTCATTCTGACATTAGGAAGAGGAGCTTTAGGCATAAACTATAATTCATGTTGTATTCCCTGCTTATGAGTAAGATGTTTGGTTTTACATAGAACTGGAATAGTTTCTATCTCTTTGAACAAACTATCTTTAAGCTGAGTCTCATAAGTTGAAGAACATCATGTTGATTGTTATGTTGTTCCTTTACGCACATGATTACAAATATTTTATTTTAACTTATTAATTGCTTCATCTGATTAGCATTAATATTAAATTGATTTTTACTTTGATGTGCCGTGACAATAAATTCAACCCCATCTTTCTTAAGGTGATATTTATGTTCTCTCTAGTAAAATATTGCATCGTGATCATAAAGCTAAGGAATTCCTACTACAACTCCACATATTTCTACTGGAACCACATCTAATTCCACTTCATCAATGTAATTAGCTGTAATGGCAAATCTTAATCGACACTGTTTGGTGACTTTTATCTGAGTTGATTTATTTAGCCATCCTAATGGGTAAGGTCTTGGATGATTCCGTGTTTCCAAACCCAAATTCTTAACTAAATATTTAGATATTAGATTGGCCTATCATTCACTGTCAAACATTGTATCTATCTTTGTATGCTTAGAAGTTATCCTTATGTTAAACAATTCAACTCTTTTATCCTCATTTGAAGGATTTATGTTTGATGAAGATGCAATAGTTTTCGAACTTGAACCAGTGTCAGAAGTTTTACTTGTTGTAACCATAGCAGTTATCCTCCTTTCATCACCTGAATCTGAACCTAGATCTTGCTGGATTGCTGCAATTTCCTTATTTTCATCCTTCTCCTTAAGGAACTTTTTGGGCTTAAGTTCTGGATGAAGTTTCCAACACTTAGATCCATCATGACCAATTCTTTGGCAATGAGAAAAAGTAGGTCTTTCCTTCTGAGCTATCACTACTTTCTTTCTCTTTGAATTATTCTCCTCCTTACTGTCATTATAATCTTTGATTTCCAACCCTTTGGATGACTGTGATGAAACTTGAATGGTATGCCACCTGATTCAATATGTATGGCTTGAACACACACTTCATCAAAATCATCCGGATTAAACATCAATAATGTATGCTGCAAATATGAATGTAAACTGTTGATGTATTTTAACAAAGTTTCACGTGTATCCAATGAAATACCAAGTGCCAATGCTTTCTTTCTGAATTCCTGAGTAAACTCCTGAACACTCTGCCCTTTACCTTGCCTCAGATGCTACCAATCAATAACAACTTGCTGCATGTATCCTAAAGGATAGAATTGTTTCCTAAGAGCTTTTAAAAACTTAGACCATCAATAGATGACTTTTCCTTTCCACTTTACATCTATTTGAGTTTTACTTTCCCACCAAGAATTAAAGTTGTTCCCCCCATTCTAAGTGTAGCTGACTGAATTTTAATTTTATCATTAGAAATGTTTTGAATATGATAATACACTTCTAACTGCTTAATCTAGTTATCTAAATTTTCAGGATTCATTTCACCATCATAAATAGGTAACTCAAATTTTACATCAAGTTTCAAAAGAGATGTTTTCTTAGGTTTCTTTTTTGTTTTAGATTCTGCACTGGAAGAAGAAGAATAAGAAGATGATGATGGATATGATGGAGGTGAAGGTGGTTTATCAACCTTGCCTTTACCTTTGTCCTTCTTTGATGTCTTTGAAGAAGAAGCTG
Organism: Pinus tabuliformis; assembly: GCA_031772625.1. Lineage (NCBI taxonomy): Eukaryota > Viridiplantae > Streptophyta > Pinopsida > Pinales > Pinaceae > Pinus > Pinus tabuliformis. Next base: position 934,707,144 of record CM062817.1, read on the forward strand.
CATCTCTCACCTTCTTGTCTTTGTAAATTTCTCCCAACATCTGCTGCATAGTCAGGAATGCTTGCTGAAACTATTCATCACTCATCTTAGTTTCAATGTTTTCACCTGCATCAGTTCCTGTCATGGTCGAATTATGAATGACTCGCCACTTTCCAATCTCTGGATCAATCTACTCAAGGATTCCTTCTCCTCGTTCTGACTTTGACCTGGTTAACATTCAATGGAAAATTCTACAAACGCAACCCACTTTGATACCAAATTATATGATCTGAAATGATCATAAGTTAAAACTGATGTAGAATTGATTAACCATTATTGAATTGATTGTTAACTGAAAGTGTGGAAATCGAGAGAATTGCTTGAGAAGAAAGACTTTACGACAGCTGATAAAACATAAGTAAGATGCAAAACAGTAATGAAAATAACAAATACACAGTGATACTAGACAACAATATTGATTACGGAGTTCGTCCTTGATGGAATACGTCTCCGGGTCCGCTTTCAAGATGGGTGACCACTTTATTAGGGTTGAAACCAAGGAGTTCAATTACACAAAGAATATACTAGACTGAATGTGCACGCCGACACTTCTGATCACTGTCAAAAGGAAGCTCTCTGAACCAACTTTCTGTAGAAAATATGTGTAGGTTAATCGGATAATGCAATATAAATCAAAGCAGAATACTATAACCTACTTCTATTATCAATTTTTGGAAGCTTAAAGATCGCGCTGAACAATATAACCAGAAGAAGAAGAATCAATGGCACAATACACATGAAAATACTTTGGTGAAAGCCTTAGCTAAAAACCCCACACTATTGTATTATCATACATGGTGGAAATACATAGGAATTATACAAAGCCTTAGCTCTCACAGCTAGCCAACTCTCAGTACAATCCTCACAGATGCTCACAGGAAATCTTGGCTTCTCTCCAACCTTCCTCTCTGCTATCCAAGCTCCTATTTCCTTGCGCTGTTCCTTGTGGATGATTTTCCTGTTACCAAGTGGAAAACCCTACCTTTAAAACTGTGCAATCCTCAAGGATTTATCCTTGACTGCATGCATGAATTTTCTCCATGAGAAAACACATGCAACTGATAGTACACTGTCCTTGAACATTTATCTCAACTGGGTCTTTCTCAGAATAGACATGCATGAAAATCTGATGAGGGAATCTTCAGTTAACTCGAGTAGCACTAGTTGAGCGCATTAATGCATCAACTGACTGTTAACTCACTATTAGTTCCTCAAACATTTTGGAACTAATTTAACTGGACTTAACTCAGTAAACTGAGTTAACTAATCACAACTCAAATATAACTCAATCTTATCTTTTTAATTTAAGGGATAAATCTTGCATGAATTCAGAAAGACTTCTAACTTGAATTTCTCCGACTAATTAATTTAAAATAAATAAATAAATTTTTTCCAAGTAGCTGTTAAGATTGAATTTGATTTTAATTCACAATTTAATTCAAGGACAAATTAAATTGGAATATTATTGTTGCCATATTTCAACACTCCCTCTCAACAAGAAAGGGATTATTTGCCACCCTGATCCTGTCTCTATGGAACTCGAATTTACACTTTGACAATGCCTTTGTCAAAATTTCGACATCTTGCTCCTCTGTCGAAATATACTGCAACAACATGATCCTTTCGACTTGTGAAAAGCCACGGGCAACAAATCTTGCCTTATGCTTCTCCACACTACCATCAGTAGCTTGCTTTACCTTGTAAAGCAAATGGGAACTCACAATTGACTTGTTTTCCGGTCTCGGAACCACGTCCCAAACACTGTTACGAACTATAGAGTCATACTCCTCCACCATAGCATCAACCCAAATCGGCTGCTGCACTGCTTCCTCTAGGAAGATGGCTTGGTCTCAACACATTCACTAGCAAAGGCCATGTATCCAGTGTACCTCTTAAGTGACCTCCTCTGTCTGCGCTGAGAAGATGGTGCTCTCACATTCTCTCTCGCATCCTCCAACAATCTGTCAGCTTCTCTTGTGCGCTTCCGTCCATCTCTGGAAGACTCTACTTGAGTGGATGTCTCCATTCCTAGAACCTCTGCATGCAGATGCTCCACATCAGTCTGAGGCTCCTCCTCCTTAGGAACCAATAGTTCTTCCATAGCCTGTAGTTTGAGCTCCCTCTCAAGGGAAACTCACATGGCCTTCTGCTCATCAAACTTGAGATCTTTGCGAACCACTGTCCTCCGACTGGTAGGCAAGTACACTTGATAGTTGTGAGGTGTATCAATGTACCCCAAAAATATCCCCAACTCTGTTGTTGGTTCAAGCTTCTTCCATGCATCCTTTGTCACATGGAAATATATTGGTGAGCCAAAGATCCTGAAGTGACCCACATTTGGTCTCTTACCAAAGAAAGCTTCCTCTGGTGTCTTCATTCCAAGTATGCAATGCAGCTTCTATTATGAAAATAGACCGTTGTGTTGCATGCCTTAGCCCACAAGTGAAGTGGTAGGCCTTGGTCATGCAATATTGCTCGTGCTGCCCTTACAATAGTTCTGTTCTTCCTCTCGACCACCCCATTCTTTTGTGGTTTATGAGGTTCCGTCAACTCTTGTTTAATTCCTTCCACTGCACAGAAGTCCTTAAACTCTTGAGAGACATATTCTCCACCGTTGTCACTTCTCAAGGCCTTGATCTTCTTCCTTGACTCTTTCTCGACCAAAGCTTTGAACTCACAAAACTTTGTGAAGGTTTGGTCCTTCTTCTGCATGAAATAAATCCAACATTTATGATAATAGTCATAAATTAAAATCAAATAATACCTTTTCTTCATTGTGGATGCCGTCGAGAATGGTCCACAAAAATCAGTATGAACTCGCTCTAAGATAGCCTCTGCTCAACTGTCTCAATCATGAAAGGAAGACTTGGTGTACTCTCCCAAGATACAACCTTTTACATGTGTCAACTTGCTCAAGTTTACCTTTGGGAAGTCCTGTAGATATCTACTGCATTATCTTCAAAGCCCCATGATTGAAATGGCCCAACCGCCTGTGCCACAACTTGCCAATGTCTTGGCTTTGCACCAATTCTGATTTCGTACTCAATGCTGCACAATCATATACCTCTAGTTTATAGAGATTCTTCACCCGAATCCCTATCCTCTTGGTCTGACCCATGGCTATGTGTCTTAGGAACGCCTTTCCTTTAATGAAGACAAAATCGTAGCCTTTGTCCTCCAACATTGTGACCAATATCAAGTTCTTCTTCAGTCAAGGCACATACATCACATCTGTCAAGGCAAGAGGAGCTCCATGCTCCCTCTGAAAAGAAATCATGCCTACTCCTGAAACACTATACCTTCTGTCATCACCCATCTCTATGCGCATCTTGAGGTCTTTCTCCTCTAAAGCACTGAATAAATTTTTATCACTGGTCATGTGGAATGAGGCTCCACTATCAAGATACCAGACACAACCCATCATCGATGACACAATGCATGCGATGAGGGTAAAGTCCATTTCAAACTGAGAGGCTAATGCCTCACATTCCGATCCTTTCGAGGATCCCTTCTTAGACTTCTTCGATGGGTAATTAGTCGCATAATTTCCCATCTTGTGACAATTAAAGCATCTTACTTTAGACATGTCACCCTTCTTCCCTCCATGAGAAGAATTTGATTTGAAATGGGAAGCCTTCCCCTTCCCTTTCCTTGCCTTACTTGCTAAGGCCATATTTTCTTCATCATCATTCTTGGATGAAGAACCATTTTGTGTGCTCCTTCTGATCTCCTCCTGCATAAGATCTGACCATTGTCGTTCCCAATACAACAGTTTCTCCCTTCCACTCACAGAGTCCTGGTAGTTATTCCAACTCTTTGTAAGGCCAAGGAGAGCGAGGCTCACCATATCATCATCGCCAGTAGTTATTCCCACACTGCCAAGCTCATCTATGCAGGTGGTGAGCTTTTTCAGATATGTGGAAATAGTATCACCCTTCTCCATCTTGATTCTTCGAAGCTTATCCTTGAGCGCCAATGGTCGCTACTGTTTTGCTAGAGGTCCTTCAATGTCTTCCACATTGAAAATGGAGTATCCTTCCCATGGAGACTTGAGACAATATGGTCTCGAACTCCCTCAAGGATGATCCATCTCGCCTTTGCCACACACTTCTTCCACTCAGCCAACTCTTGTGCATTAGTTGAAGTTGGCTTTGGGATTTCTTGATCAATGAATTCCTTCAAGCCATTGTCTTCTAATACAACCTCCATTATATCTTTCCATGCTATGTAATTCGAGTTACCTTCCAAGGCATACTCGAGTCTCAAGCCATAGAATTCCATTGGCCAACCTTGAAGTATGATATGAATTCGATTTGCACCTGCAACCCCGAACTTCAAACTTCTCTTCTCTTCTCAGTATACTGTCCACAACTCCGATACCATGTAGAAAATCTGATGGTAGGTTAACTCGATAATGCCATATAAATCAAAGCAGAATACTATAACCTACTTCTACTATCAATTTGCAGAAGCTTAAAGATTGAGCTGAACAATATAAGCAGAAGAAGAAGAATCAATGGCACAATACACATGAAAATACTTTGGGGAAAGCCTCAGCTAAAAACCCCGCACTATTGTATTATCATACATGGTGGAAATACATAGGAATTATACAAAGCCTTAGCTCTCATAGCTATCCAGCTCTCAGTACAATCCTCACAAATTCTCATAGGAAATCTTGGCTTCTCTCTAGCCTTCCTCTTTGCCCTCCAAGCTCCTATTTCCTTGCGCTGTTCCTTGTGGATTATTTTCCTATTACCAAGTGGAAAACCCTACCTCCAAAACTGCGCAAGCCTCAAGGATTTATCCTTGACTGCATGCATGAGTTTTTTCCATGAGAAAACACATGCAATGGATAGTACACTGTCCTTGAACATTTATCTCAACTAGGTATTTTTCAGAATAGACATGAATGAGTTTCTGATGAGGGAATCTTCATTTAACTGGAGTAGCACTAGTTGAGTGCATTAATGCATCAACTGACCATTAACTCACTATTAGTTCCTCAAACAGTTTGGAACTAATTTAACTGGACTTAACTCAGTAAACTAAGTTAACTAATTACAACTCAAATATAACTCAATCTTATCTCCTTAATTTAAGGGATAACTCTTGCATGACTTCAAAAAGACTTCTAACTTGAATTTCTCCAACTAATTAATTTAAAATAAATTAATTAATTATTTCCAAGTAGCTGCTAAGAGTAAATTCGATTTTAATTCACAATTTAATTCAAGGACAAATTAAATTGGAATATTCTTGTTTCCATATTTCAACACTTTCCAATGCCTGTCACGGTTCCCAATTCCGACTCCTGATGCTCCTGTTGCACTAAAAACAAAATCGCCTATAACCTCCAGAATCTGCATACAAAAACCAAAATCTCTCTCCCTTCTTCAATGAGAAAAAAACCAGCCTTTTATAATCCCTGTAGATTCATTCTAACCTCTGCTTCCCACCTTTAGAATGTATGAGCTGATGTGTAGGGTTAAATTAGGGTCTTAGTTGAAGAATTTATGTCACATTGTGACATTAGGCACCTTAACTGTTTTTAAATATCCAAAACTTAATACAAAATCCCAACTTCGACCATAGTCTAAATAGAAAACCGTTGGCGGTTAACAAATGGTGTGAAGGTGCTAATAACTCATGTGAGCATGTGACTGAGCTCACGGTTTAAATGTCGGCGGTTCCACTAACTGTTGGCCATGGCGGTTGACGGTTGGCTAACCCAGTGCTCATATGTCGCGGTTTTCAGCTTGACCGCAACTGCCACCAAACAACGAATATCCCCTAACTGTTATGCCTTGTTAGCTCACATGTCAACAGTTACTACTGACGGTTAGTATGAACTCCGCCCGATAGTTAACACTTAACTGTTCACATGGCATGCGGTCTCCTCTGCAGTTAACTGTGAACTCTGCGGTGAACTCTAAGCCGACGGTTAACTCCTATGCTTTGTTCACATGTCTCATGACCTCCACAGGGTTTAGGCCCGCGGTTATGTGACTATTATTTGGTTTTAAATTGTTTTGTAAAGTATTTACATGGCCGAGAGTGGGTTTAGAGCATATGTTTAGGGTTTATGTGTTAGTTTTAACACATAGTTTGCAATGCGATAGGTTTGATAGGTTAAAACATAGGTTTTGATGCATTTAGGGTTTAGGTAATAGGTTTAGCATTAGGTTTTTAATGCATTTAGGTTTTAGGTAATAGGTTTAGCATTAGGTTTTTAATGGACCTTTAATACATGGATTTTTTGGCATAAGTTTGTATTAGGTTTATGTTTAGTCATTAGGATTTTTACATCAAATAAGAAAAACCCATTTCCCCCAAATGTCACAAAGCGACATTTGTCTCATGACGACAACCAAACCTTATACATGGACGACAAAACCTATGTCGATGATCACCCCTGGCGGAACTGTAAATGAATACTTGTCGAAAACCAAATACAAAACCATTACCATGAAAACCATTAACATCACCTGGATAACCTAAACCATAATTCAACACTGTTGAAACTGAACGACACTGGACTGAATTGTTGACGACGAACCTGTGCAACTGATACAACGATACTGAATGCTGACGATGAACCTATGCAACTGATCCGAGGAGATCCTCCTGGATCATTCTCCTCCAAATTGCTGAAGAGATATTTGTTCCCTGTCATGTGGAATGAAGCCCCAGAGTCAATGTACCACATATTACCTCGTACTGAGATTTCCATGCAAGCTATTAAGGAGAAATCTAATTTGAAATGAGAACATAGTGCTTCTCCTCATGCTGTTGCTGCAACTTGTTTGTTGGATTTCTTCTTTGGACATTTTCTAGCATAATGCCCAAACTCAAGACAATGAAAAAACTTGATCTTGTTAAGATCCTTCTTTTCCTTAGCTTCATTTTGACTATACTCAATTTTTCCTTAGGCCTTCCCACCCTTGGATTTCTTCCCTTTTCCAACTAAAGCAAAGTTCTCATCATATTTTTCCCTAGTTGAGACTCCATCCCTTGTGTTCCTCTTGATCTCTTCCTGCACAAGATCTGACCAAAGTGTCTCCCAATCAGGGAGCTTGTCTCTGCCATTCACCACATCCTAGAAAATATGCCAAGATTTGTGAAGCCCAAGAACAAAAAGGCTCTCAAGCTCTGCTAGTGGAATGTTCTCTCCAACACCTCCAAATTCATCCCACACTTGAGAAAACCTAGATAGGTATGTAATAATGGGCTCATACTTGCCCATTCAAATGTTCCTCAATTTGTTCTTCAAAGCAAGTTTTATGGCATCACTACCGCTTTCAAATAGATAAATAAGGGCCTTCCACATCTGGAATGGAGTTTCCTTCCCATGCAGATTTGGAACAATATGGTCTCTGACTCCTTCTATGATCATGCTCCTAGTTTTTGCAATGTCATTCTTCCATTGAGCTGGTTGTTGTGCATCTGATGCATGAGGTTTAGGAATACCAGTCTTGATGTATTCCAAAAACCCATTATCATTTAACACACCTCCATTCTATCCTTCCATGCACAAAAATTTGAACTCCCTTCCAGTGCATGCTTTGTTATGAAGCCATAGGATGACATGATTTCGACACTAACTGTTCTTCTCTTGAATGCATTTTGAATCTGATTAAGGAATTTGATTTCTATCTTATTTCTTGCTCTTTTACCATGTAGACAATCCTTGAAACCTTGCGACTGCTAATGAGAGGAAATTGATTACAAAAGACACAATATTTCTCTACCAAAAATTTGTGGAAAGAAAAAAATTAATATAAACAAAATCACACATAGAACACACAATATAGCAGGGTAGCCCAACTGGGAAAAGCCCCTGCTTTCTTGTTTGACTCAACTAAGAAATCTGATTTATTACATATAATCTACTTCAATCTTGAAGCTCCCTGCAATACTATTCAACTGTATCTCAAGACTTTCCGAACACTTATGAAAATAAGGCCCGCGAGGAGCTCCTATTTCCTAGCACAATTCTGCCCCTTAAAAATCGAAATTTTTCCTATTTCCTTGTGAAATTCCTAATAGAAATTGCTCTTCTTGCTTCGCAAGCCTCTATACAAAAACTTGTGTACAATGAATAAATAGATTTGTGCCTTCATTCAATCTCAATAGACAATTTGAATTGCATGACCTATTAGGGCTAAATTTAGTAGTTGCAACTACTTAACTGAAAGTCAATTGAGTGAACAAAAATCAAACTACTCAACTAACCTCAAGAACTCAAGTATATCTTTATTCTAGAACTAGAGTTCAGTTAACTGGCAGACGCTAGAGTTTAATTCCACTACATAGCTAAATTTTAGCTATCAAATAGTACACAACTCATTGAAAGACACCTAACTCGAATTAACTGACAATAAACTGCGGATAGGCCACATCACACATGTTAATTGACAACTAACTTAAGTATATGTGAGACTAAATTTGAATTAACATCTTTGATTAAGGTACAAGTCAAAGAAGCCATTCCTTGCTATAATTTCAACATGAGTTGAACATGTCATTCATGGAAATTGATCTTGCCTAGGGAGGATAATAATCATTCCTCCCAACAATAAGAGATAAACCTAATTAACCTAATTATTTATGTTATATATAATAATTAATTATGTATTGTACCGATGTAAATCCATATTAATGAAATATATTATGAACGATGATGAATCAATTCCTCAAGGTGTAAACTTGTTCCCAAGTTGTTTGTTTGTTTGTTTTTTTATTTATTTTATTTTATTTTCTATTTTTATCTTTTAAATTTGGAAAGGCTTGTACCTCAATGGATTTTATCCTATTTGTGCATGATAGATTCATAGTTAAAATATGTTTTATGTGTGTCTTTGTGTGTTTCATGTGTCAAATCTATTTTTTGCAAAGAGTTAATTACATATCTTCATTAAACTCAACAACATATGTCCATATTAACTCCAAATAGGTCCATACAATTGAAATGTTTTGACTAAGAGAAGATGTTTATATTAACTCCAAATATGCCAAGTACTGAGAGGGATTAAATATTTCATGATGCACCTCGAGACATTTTATTCCTCTTGGCACTTTGGTAGATGAGTTAAGATGGATATATAATTCTCCTTAATAATACTATTTATATTATATATAAATTTCACATCCATACATATAGAAATCTTCTTATTTTTAATTTGATTAAAGCCATGATAACAAATATAGTTATATGTCAGTTGGGTTTATTTTGAGTGGTTGGGAGCAATGATTCACAACCTCCCTACTCATGTTCATGTTTTATAAGAAAAATTACTTATTATTTTGATTATTATTTTTGCTATTTTTTCTTTTTTATAATTTTTTCAATTAAGTAGACATTTTGTTTTATAATTATTATTTTTTGGTGTAATTGTCACCCTTGAATCTCCCCCATATTGTGTTGTATATCACCTCTTAATGAATGATGTAGCCTTTTCATTATTTTCCACTATGTTATGATGATAACTACTATTTAGAAAGTGATTTTTGCAAGTGTGCCACATAACCTTCATTGAGATGTTTTAAGTATAAGAAATATTTTATTTAAATTGGATAGTGTGGTATTTTATTTGTGACTTATAAATGCTTTTTTTTGTTTGCTAGTTTATGTGAGTCCTGAGATGACTAGCATGAATAACCTGTGGCTTCAGTAGCCACGACCCAAGGGCATCTAAGCCATCAAAATAACTTTAGGATTGCACCTAGCCAAGGCCACACTAACCCTTAACATAGCTGGATTTTTTTCCTATAGAGTTTCAAATTTGTGACCTTTACACCACATAGTGCCTTAATAGAACACCATATCATTGTCACTCTACACTACATGGGATGACTTCTAAATGCAATGAGTCACCTCCATCTTCAAAATAGCACACACACAATAATTGAAAGTAATAGATAATCTCTCTCTAGCATGTAGAGACGAAGAGTAATTAAAATTAAAATAAATTCTTTTTTCCATACATAGGTGTTTTGTACATCTTCCCATGAGGGAGAGGTGTAAATAAATGAATTATTATAATATCTACCTTAGTTTTATATAGACATATTTGAGTGGACAATATCTATCTCTATGTATATATAATCCTTAGAAAAAGTCCCAAGGGTTAGCTCAAGTGGTCTAGAGCTAGGGGTGAATTTCTTTGATATTGTTTCTAGTTGTTACTAATAACGTGTTTGACTCTCTTCCATTCCCTTGGGCAAGACCCAGTAATTAGGGCTGACGGTTTACCATCCACAAAATGTGGGGAAGTACTTTCTTTCCCATTCTTTCATTCCAAGTTTAAAAGAATATAATCTTTAGAAAATATATTTCAACTCAATAATATATTTATAATTATTTTATTTAAATTAAATTTAAAATCAAATATATAAAAAATGGTAAAAAATATATTTAACTAACATAACCATATAAATTAAATGGTTGGTAAATGCGGGTAGGCATAGGCGTATATGAAGTTGTTAAAAAAAAAAAGAAAGAATAAAAACCCAAATCTTACAATCTACATAATACTTCATAACATTATTATTTCCAATTGATCTCCCCCCATTGGTTACAAATTTATTACTAATGATAAAAATATTGAAAATACATGTAAATAGATTCTTAACCATGGAGATAGATTCAACTCCAATTTATCATAAATATTATTAATTTATAAATAAGTTTTATTACAATACCATACCCCAATACCATGGCTTGGCAAAACCTCATATCCAAAAAACCATAACTCATTTCATATGACACTTATTCTTATGACATTTTTACAATTTAATTAAAAGGGGAAAATAGTCATAACTACTTTAGAAATTAATTAAAAAATATTTTAGAATATTTTATGGAAATCAATCTCTAACATCCTCCTAATAATTATTGATAATTAAATTAAAATTTTGGAAGCCCTACTTCAAAATAGACATGCATATGGGTATAATTGATTATGAATTTTTTTAAATGCATTAGTATAAATTGAAATAATTTGGGATTACGTTGTTTACTATGTGCACAATAATAAAAAAAGATTGTTATGACTTTTTACTTTTATCCCTTAACTTTACAATAACCCAATTTATGTTTATGTTGCAACTATTATTAATCAACATAGATGCATCTTAACTCCAAAGAGGGATCAAATACTTTTTCACTCTAAAAGAGGTTTGCAATTCAAGAGATTTGATCCCTCTTGGCGCTTGGTAGATTTGGAGTTAAAATAAACATGTATGCGTATTTCTCCTTACATAGGAATATCATTGGCAAAACCATTAGTTGTCAAAACTTGGAGCCCAAAAATTGCCAACGATAAATTGACTATTTTACGTCAATTTGATTATATATATATATTTATGTAATTTGATTGAGTCAAAATGTTTACAAGATAGGATAGAGCATTACAACATCTCTTTCATACTAGGTTGGAGAGTGCCTCTCATCCCAATGAGACAATATAAATTACACCTCTCACTTAAAGAACAAAAAAACAAAAATGATAAAACTTTTTAAGTCAATTCTCTAATCTTTCTGTTAATGTTATATATCAGTTTATAATACATGGATTTTTCACCTCTAACAAATGGATCATGACAAGAAGTGATGAATAGATAAGGATTACAGTTCATAAGTAGGTAGTATTAGAATTTGTCACGATCTAAGGTTTACTTAAAGTATTTCCTTAAAAGATCAATTTTGAACTCAAATTTACTCTAATAGCATTTTTTAAGCCTATGTGGACCATTGTTGTCCACTATGTGCCAATTATCTACCATGGTTCAATAATGATGGTTTTCCCATTACTTAACATCATTTTCTAAATTATTCTTGGACCAATTAACCATTTAACTGTGAAAACTCTAACATAGAAGCCCCTTAAACTCAAACTAAAAATTTGATGCCCCTAATTATCTACCATGGTGCAATAATGATGGTTGTTTCATTACTTCACCATTTTCTAAAAATATTCCTTGATCAATTAACCATTTAACCTTGAAAACTCTAACATAGAAGCCCCTTAAACTCAAACTAAAAATTTGACGCCCCTATTTAATAACCTTCGACCCCCTTAACCAAACACTAAACCCTAACCAACTAACTTCATAACCATTAACATAGTACCCTTTATTTAAAGCCACCTTGCCACTAACATTCTCATAAATAACTATCATTATAGGCTCTAAAAAACTAACATCTTAACCTTAAAACTATGACCTTATATCAGCCACTAGACACATTTCCCTTTAGCGATTGGAGCATCTAGTTCCTTTTAACCTAAAAATTATGATTAAAACCCCAATCATTGACTAACAACCTCGTAAGCCCAAAACCTCCAATAAAATGATCCCTCACCTCAATATACCTAACTTGGGTTTAGACCCCATACACACCCCATTATGCACTAACTGTAACCATTATAGTGTCCATTCCCATTATCTCCCAAAAATCCAACCCATAAACCATAATCCATGTCTCTAACTTAAAACTTTTCTAACTATAAATCCCTAACCCCTCAACCCATTGAATCTTATAAATCCCTAACCCCTGAGCCCATTGAATTTTTAATTAGGGAACTCTCTCACCTTTAATCTTTTCAAAATATAAATAACAAGTGCTACATAGAATCCCCAAGGGTTAGCTCAACTGGTCGAGTCCCCATTGTTAAGTACCTCATCGATCAGGAGGTCACATGGTCAATTCTCCTCGATGCCCTTGGGGTTAGGCACTGCTAGTTTGGTCGACGGGCTTTAAAAGATTCAAGATTCCCTTTAGGGTTGATCTGCCTAGATTTTATGTGGATGTAGTGGCCACCGTGAACCACCCGTAAAAAAAACAAGTGCTACATAGTAGCTTTTCTAACTATAAATCCCTAACCCCTCAGTCCATTGAATCTTAATTAGGGAACTCTCTCACCTTTAATATTTTCAACATATAAATAACAAGTGCTACGTAGTAGCTATTACCTACCACTTAGTTTAAATATAGCTAATTGGAGTATGAATTGCTGATAAGGTGTGAGATGATCAATTTAAACCTTCATAAAAAAATAGAAATGAACGTGAAAATGTTGTGCTAAAATGTTTCTTTTTGTGAGCGCCCTACCTCATTAGTTGTAATAAGGCTTTATAACGTATCTGCCACTTAGTTTAAATATAGCTAATTGGAGTATGAATTGTTGATAACGTGTAAGATGATCAATTAAAACCTTCTTAAAAAAATAGAAATGAAAGTGAAAATGTTGTGCTAAAATGTTGCTTTTTGTGAGCGGCCTACCTCATTAGTTGTAATAAAGCCTTATAACTTTCTTTTTTTGGCAGTTCTTGGTTCAAATTAATATGGAGAAACTTAGTTGCAACTCAATGAGATGTCAATTTCAAGAAAACCAAATGTCTCCTACAAAGTTCATGGGAATTGAACATGATTGATATAGAGTTGAATGCAATTGTGTTTGTGGCACTGAAGGCATGAGAATATGAAACATAATTTTATTGTTATCACTCAAATGACGTCTCTTTCTTTTGCATAGAAAAATTGAGTTGAGATGATCTATAAGTTGTGATTTAGTATTACGCCTAGTTTCTAATCAAAATACTTAGTTTCTAAGTGAAAAAAAAAATCATTTAAAAAATTAAATAGTTAAATAAATTAAATATATCATTAGCCCTTTTCAATTTTTTTCTAAGTATTATATGCATATTTATGATTTGTGATTCAATACTAAATTGATTAAATTTGACATCACTTTGAATAAAACTAAGAATAAAGTTGGAGTAAATTAGACTGCTTTAACAAAATTCGCACATTAACTTTTTGCATGGTAAGTGAGACCAATTTTTTGTATTTGATTCTAGGAAAGAAGATAAACCCATTTTAACAAACCAATTGAAATAGATGAGAAATTGAAGGCTCACCTCCCAATAAATGCAAAACAATCTCGAAACAGAATGATAATATGCGAATCCTTTGACCTGCCATAATAATAGACATTAATCACAGATTAAAAAAAACACACAAAAAAAAACTTGAATTCAAGAAAATTAATTTCTTGAATTCTTGAATTCAATTTCTTGTTATAAGATTAATTTATTGAATTTTTTATATACTTGGAGGTAGAAATTATAAAAATTGTGCTTAAATAAAACAAATTTACCAAAGTTAAGAAAAAAATGCTCACAAAATCCTAAAAATTAGTAATTATACATCAATAAAACTTTTTTAATAAAATTAAGAAAGAAATGTTCAAAGATTATAAAAACTAATAACTAATTATCATAATAGTTATTAATTATAAAAGCTATGTGTAAACAAGAAATTTTTTATGATTAATGTAATTGGTATTGAAAATAGACAAAAAAGAAAAATAAATAAATAAATAAATAAATATATATGTGTGTGTGTGTGTGTGTGTGAAGTTAAAAGTAAGGAAACTAAAAAAACCATAGAAAAAGAAAAGAAAAAAACATGTCAAATTAAAAAGTAATAAACTAAAAAAAATTATTGGAAAAAGTTTTTTAAATTATTTTTTTTCTCTTTAAAATTTGTCATCTTAAATTGAAGATATGGAGAAAAAAGTATAATTCATGAAAATGGAAATAATAGAAAATTGAAAAAAAGAAAGAAGGGAAAAAGAAAAGAAAAGAAATAAAACAAAAAACAAAAAATAGTAGCTAATGGAAATGGAAGTTACTAAACAACCCATAACAAGACCTCAACCAATCACTTTACAATTAAATAAATTTAAATAATAATAAAAAATAACAAAAAATTGATTCCAATATTAAATTATGAATAAGTGGTATAAAATTTTGGTCAAAAACAAACTAATAGAGAATATAATAATAATAAAAAATAACAAAAAAACAAAAAAACATTACCCACTTTAATATAAAACTAACTTCCACTCATACTACATAATATTTAATAATATATAAATTCAAATTCCAACCAAAAAAATCCTAACCACTTAACCATACGCTAACCATTAACCAAACCACACCTTAATCCCTAATCCACTGCACATAATTTAAACTATAAAATCATAACCACTTAACCAAACCACACCTTAATCCCTAATACACCGCACATAATTTAAACTATAAAATCTGGACGGTGATGTAGTTTCAATTAAACCTATTTTACTTCTATGCATTTTTCGGTCTGTAAAATTTCATAGAAAGGATTCGGGTCTTCAAAATATTTTCTATATTTATATATATCTGTGTTGTGCCGCGAAGGCAGAAGGAACAAAGACATGGATGGAATGCAATTATCCATTTTCTTTTTCTCGGTAATCTTCATATTACCAGGTATCTTCTCCTAATTGTATACAAATTAAATATTTTTTATTAAGGTTATTATTATAATTTTTTATAATATGAATGTTATAATCGATTTTCCAATGCCTAATTTTTTCTGCAAATTCAATTTTCAGCTGTGGAGTGTGGCTCTGCTGTAATACTCGATGAAAAAGAGGCAAGTTGCATTTGCTTGTTTATTCTTATTTTATATTAAGCTTTATTTATATAGGTGTGATTAATAAAATATAATGAATTGAAAAAAAAAGGAGAAGTTGTATTTACTTATTTATTTTCATAAACACAATTCCTTATTTTGCATTATGTTTTATTTAGAGAGATGTATTAATAAAACAAAATTAATTGGAATAATTTAAAATTTATTAAAAAATCATTTATGAATGCGGTTATCTTTGTAATTTATTAAAAAAATATTTATGAAACATGGCATTGACATTTGGTGTGATTTGGTTCATTAATAATAATAATATTATTAATTAATAATAATAATATTTCTTTTTTCTCGGTAAAAAACTAATTCTATTAAGAAAACGTATGGTACAATGCGGGATTACAACCAGGAGAAACAAGAACAAAGGCAGCCGGAAAGGATTGGTTGTCCACCTCGGCTCCTAAGAGAGAAAGAGTAGAGAATAATGCTGAACAAGAAGAAACAGAAGGAACAGAGGAGCAGGAACAGAGCAGAGGAATCTACCCATCATGTGCGGAATCCACTATTCTGCATTTTTTCCCTTTCTTTTTGCCAACTTTGACCCACTCAGGGGGGTTTTGCTGAGCTGGCGTGATTTGCAAGCTGAGATGCGCCGACGGAGATGTCTCCTTGTCCGAGTCCGAGGATGAGGTTTCATGGATCCTTTTCTGAGAGGCTGGTGTGACGGACGCAACTGTTGGATCAGCCAAGGACGGATCCGGTTCCGGCGCAGCTGCCTCACCTTCCTTGATCTCTTCCTCTTCATCTGAGCTGAAATCAAAATCATCCATGGGAGGAGGATCATGAGGCTTCCAGCTTTTGGATTTCTGCTTAGTGTTGGCTTTCTTCTTTTGGGCTGGCATCGTGGGACAAGAACTCTGAAGGTGGCCTGTAAGATGGCAGTTGCGGCATCGGAAGGCTGTGTTCTCGTAGTCCAGAGTCTGAGTCCAGTGGAAATCTCCTATTTTGAGATTGATCTGGTCCGGGAGACCTTTGCTGATATCTATTTCTACACATATCCTGGCATAAGTGTATAAGCCCTTTTCCCCTCTATAGACGTCAGTGTCTAAAAGCCTGCCTAGAGTGTTGCCGATACCTTGAAGTACTGCAAAATGCCAAAGATTTGCTGGGAGGTTTGGAAGTCTGACCCAGATGGGAAGCTTGGTGATGACTGCTGTGGATGGATCGAACTCTTGGAACCAAGGAGTGAGGAATAAGCCAGCGGTACCCCAAAACCATGGGCCACCAGTTAAGGCTTTTTGATAATCCGTCTCAAAGGCAAACACTACGATAAAAAATCCTTTTGAGCATAGCAGAACCTTGCAGTTATTGGTCCAGTTAGAGTGGATCCATTGGTAGAGGTCTGCTGTGCGGGGCCATAGCCCATTAAACCTGCATATAAGGCCTTGATCCGCAAAATGTTGGGTTTGCTCATCCAGCGATGGATGCTTTATTTCTATGGAGGGGGTTTCCTCCAGTTTGTCCACCAGGAAAGGCTTAGGAGCTTGAGCAGGTGGATCTGTTTTCTTTGGAATCTTAGCATGGACAGCATCCTTGTAAGAAAAAGCCTTAGCTGAGGATGACTGTCCTGCAGCGCCTCCTCTTAAACGCAGGATGAGTTCTATGGAGGAATTTCTCTGGATGCTGTAAAAAGACAGGGGGTTGAGATCCTCAAGCTGTTTACCTGCGTGGAGAAGTCGATATGCTGCAGAGGGAGTCCCCAACTTGATCTCCAGAGCCTGCTTGAGGTCTAGCACTAGATCCGTCGCTCTTACCCATTGTAGCATGGTTTTGCCGCTAAGGAGTCTGATTTGAATCTGGAATGATGTGGAAGATGGGGAAGATTCTGTATGCCTTTTTCCCCATTCGATCTGTGGAGAGGGTGGGCCAATGTCCTGATATGTTTTCGAATCCTGTATTTGTCTCAGGAGCAGGGGCGGATGCGGATCTGCTGTTAAGAGACAGCCCTTTGGTCTTTGCCCCGATCCTTCGAACTTATTCATGCTCAGAGCGATCCAGTAGCCGACGGCGGCCAAGGGCAATGAGACGGCGGAGCTAGGGTTCGCCATCGTCTCTCTACAGGATCGATCTCTTGAATACATGCTGCGTTTTTCCTTCCCGTAAGCGCCATTTTTGCTGAAGGACGCTCCTTTGCTCAAGAAACTGGTGCCGATCATAGGGTGCGGTATATCTGTTTGGGGCAGAAGTACAGGGTTCTGTTCCCCATTTTCGCAGACGCAGGGCCAAACATCCGCGTAGGAGGACGCATCCATATGTAACAGTGTGGATCGGTTATTTTGAGAAATATATCCCCGGACATTGAAGAGGGGCCAGGGCCATCCTGTGGATAATGATCCGAGACCAGTGTGGGGGGAAGCCCTCCAGTATCGTTTGCCTTGGTTCGAATCCATTTTCTTCTTTTCATCAGGTAAACCAGACCAGATCCCGTGGGTAGCCTCGAGCTCTGTGACTCCCGCTGCTGGGCTCAGAGCCGTTTCAGTATTCAGAAGTTGTCTGGGGGCGGCGGCGGCATCAAACCTGTCTACTGAAACCCTAAACTCAAGAAATCCTGCCATCGCTCCGTCCTCCGAGTATAAGCTCCCTCGGTATAAGCTCCGTCCGAGTATAATTAATAATAATAATATTATTATTAATTAATAATAAACATTAAATTTGATGATGATGATGATAGTGGTTAAGGTCCACTGAGACCAAAATGGTGTATCGGACCCATAATTTTCTTAGTTTTTAATTGTCTGGCTCCTCATCTTTCTTAACGAGATTGATGTTGTGTTCGTCCTTTTGAAGATAGTCGGAGAAGAAGTTTGGTCTAGGTGATCTGCTTTGCTATTAAATGAAGATTTATTTTGTGCGATATTCGAATCCTCATCACTGTTGATGCTTGAGAGGACGAAGCTTTCCCCATGCTTGCCTTGAGAGTTATTTCTTTCTTGCTCGATTTCTTGTGATTCAGAGTTTTCTTTAGAGAATTCTTCTTTGATGACAGTGTAGTGTTTTTTTTGTGCTCCTTCCCACCATGTAGATCTGTGGTGGTTTTTTCTAGTAGAATTTTTCTGGGAGGCTTTTGGGCAAATTTTGGCTAGATGGTTTGTCTCAAAGCAGGATCGACATCTGAAGAGGACATTTTCATAATCGAGTTTCTGGTTCCACACAGTATTTACTTGTTAGGTTTATTTCAGCTGGGAATCCGGCGCTGAAGTCCATTTCCAAACAGATGCGTGCATAGGTGGTTTTGGCATATTCCTCTATTTCTGGGCACCTGCAGTAAAATTTCCCAATTGCATTTCCAATGGCTTTTAGCGAGGAGAGATTCCAGAGATGCAAGGGTAGGCTTGGCAATTTCACCCAAACTGGTGTTGAGGTTATGACTGTTGTTGAGGGGTCGAATGATGGGTTCCATGGCTTCATGAATAGGCCTGAGTTTTCCCAAAACCAAGGGCTGGAATCTAGAATACATTGTCTGCTTTCATGGTTTTCAAAATCTACTATAAAGAAACCCCTAGCACAGGGGTAGATATTAATTTCATCAGAAATGACAGGCTTCCATACCTCCGAGATCCAATTGTGAGAGTTGTCATCTGCGGCCAAAAACCATTGAATCGACAGATTAGGGCACTTTTGGAAAACTTCAACGCCTCATCGAGTGAGGCCTGGACCACCTAGACAATGGGAGCTGGGGCTTCAATGACAATATGGGCAGGAGCTTGCCCTCCAAAAGCGGACGAAACTGAGCCAGCAACTATTTTCGCGACGCTGGGAGCCATATTTTCTCGTAGAAATAAGGCAGAAGATTAGATCCAGATCTAGCCGCAGAAAATAATTAGATTTAGAACTCCTGCCGAGAATAGATCTAAATTTAATATAATATTATTAAACATTCATTTTAATATTAATATAAATATTAATGTTAATATTAATATAAAATTATTAATATTTTAATGGTGAGGAAAATGATAAAATCCAATCTTTCTTCTTTCTATTTATTCTTTCTAAATAATTACCTTATTTCAAATTTATTTTGAAAATTTCATTTATCTGTTTAATTTTGAAATTGTACTTTTAAAATTCCACTGAAGTTTTAATGTTATATTTTTACACTTTAGTTTTATACTTTCTTTGGCCCAAAATAATTTTGATATATCAAAATTCTAAATTTTTTAAAGTTTTACTTTTCAAGCTTTTAGCTTTTAGTTTTATGTTTTTTTGGCCCAAAATAATTTTGTTATATCAAAATTCTAATTTTTTTTATTTTTTTTTATAGTTTTTAGAAATTTACACTTTAGTTGTATACTTTCTTTGGCCCAAAATAATTTTGATATATCAAAATTCTAAATTTTTAAAAGTTTTACTTTTTAAGTTTTTAGTTTTATGTTTTTTTGGCCAAATTAATTTTGTTATATCAAAATTCTAATTTTTTTTTTTTTTTTTTACACTTTCTAAAATAGTAAGTTTACTTTTTAAGCTTTTGGCTTTTTAGTTTTATACCCCTATAATTTTGATAATATCAAAATTCTAATTTTTTTTATTTGTTTTTGAAATACAGTTTTAACACTTTCGGAATTAGAAGTTGAATTTGTACAACGGCAGAATCATGATAATAAACTTATTTCCCTAATAAGTATTCACAATTCATGGAATTATGATTACAGGGAGTAGAACACAATGGAACCACAGTAGCGTTGGGCGATGAACATGGTGGTTGGTTTCCCGTAAAGGAAAGTAGGCACGAGGTGGGTTTCAGGTTGCAGGGCAGACGTTTGGAAGCCTTCACAAAATGCGCGAATTGTACGTGTTGCAAATCCGGAAACGAAAATTGTCAACAAATGTCATGTTGTTCTGTGATAGACTGTAACGATCCTAGCAAACCTTATGGAACATGTACTTTTACACCCAAGTCATGCGGTTGCACTGGATGTTAACATAACAGGATCCAGGGTACACTGGGATTTAATATCTCATAAGTGCCATAAATTTTGATTGTGATCGGTAACTCTCTGAAATAATTTCCCTTCTATTAAGGATTTCTTAGAAGGAGAGAATAAATTTTATCTATGTTTTCACTAATTTATATATAATGTTAAGAGATTGTTGTGTGTGCATGCCATTATCTATGTTTTTTAATCAATTTCTTAGTGCGTTATTTTAGGAACTGCAAAATTATATAACTGAGTTGTGTTTACTTGAATTAGTATACAAACAATTTATATTTAGAAGGAAGTTAGCTCGGAATAGAAGAATAAACTTTGTTCTGTTATTAACATATATGTTTTATTAGTATTTTGAGGAAATTTTAAAAATAATAATGTAAATGTAAGTTTCTGTTAAGTAATTTATGCTTAAAAAAAAAGTTAAGTATAAGAAAAGTATTATTAAATAAAAAACTAAGTCTTTCCATAGTTTATTAAAAGTTTGTATAACCAATAGCCTTTGCAAAATGGCTAAAAAATTCTTGAAAAATATATGCTTTTTTATCTTTCTTTAAAAATTTCACTTCTAAATTAATAAAATCTATTAAAACTAAAAACAACATATTTACAAGTGAGATACATGCAACATTTAAAAGAAAACAAAATTAACAAACTAATAAAAAAACTTTTCTATAAATAGGTGAGATCCCCAATTTACATATATGCAGATATATTGTTCAAGTTTTGAGAAAAAGACGTCTCACTATCATGTTTATGCAACATTTAAAAGAAAAAAATAACAAACTAATAAAAAAACTTCTCTATAAATAGGTGAGATCCCCAATTTACATATATGCAGATATATTGTTCAAGTTTTGAGAAAAAGATGTCTCACTATCATGTTTATGCTATTATCTTTTTTTTTGTTGAAGCAAGAGTCGTTCCTTGTATTTCAATAAAACAGGAAATATTTTACATAAACTACAACCGTCCACAAGGCCCTGTGGACCATAGGAAATCTAAACTCTAACTACCAAAGGCATGAACCTCCAACCTTACCAACATAACCTCAAAACCCTAAGAAGACAGACAATGCTTGGGTCGTAAGGTCAGAAGAACATGCATAAAATCACGATTCCTCCTGTGCATCTAAACCACCGGACTTGCATCTTTGATCCCTACTGTCCATTCTACTCGCTCGATCCAACGGTAGAGGAAGATATCACAATGCAAAGATGCTCGTCGCTTAATGACCAGGACCCACCAACATGCACGATCGTTCCTGACCATAGATCTACCCAACAAAATCCGACGGCTAAGGATAATATCGCATGGGTCTAAAGCTCCGAACATTAGGGCACGATGAGGGCAGTTTTTGGTCCCGCCCCCATGCCACGTGTAGGTAGGTGAGTGGAATCGCTGCCAATTCGTAAAAACCGCTTCCTGCTTGAGAGGCTTGCGATAAACCAAATACCACCAAGGGAGTGGTTTTGCCTCCCGAAAAAGAAAATCAGGGGTATTACGGCCGCCGGGAAAGCCAGGATTCCGGCCCCTTGCACCATCTCCTCTACGCCTGTACATGAACCCATGGAAGGTGTTGTTCCTTCCCTCTGGTCGACCAACCGATAAACTGAGACATCCGAGCAGCCTCCACCTTGGGTTTCTAAGTTTGTGTTTACCAGGGTTGTTGAGGCCGTCAGTGGCTTGCTTCCAATCAAAGACCAGACTGTGAAAAAAATAGCAAATCATGATGAAATCAAGTCATTTAGAACTGGCCTCCATGGCTCTGTTTCGAAACACCTCCCTCTCTTCATCCGCCTGGCTTTTTCTTTATGTACCACTTTGTGAAAGCTTTCAGTATCTTTCAATGTGTTAGCTTTACTCTTGTTCTCTATTTTACTGAGAGGACAGTCTCTGAATAGGTGCCCATGCTCATGGCATTTGCGACATCTAAATGAAATATGTTCATAATCTACTGTTTGCACCCATTCTTCATCAAACACTTCCAAGATTACCTCATCCAGTAGAGCTCCAGAGAGATCCATCTCCACACATATTCTTGCAAAGGAAGTGCATTTTCCCCTTCTAGTGGCCTCAGAAGCTTTGACAAAACATCCTAACTTATTTCCTATGGCAGATAAGGAGTCCGTTTGCTAGTAATCAAGAGGTAGATAATAGAGTCTTACCCAAACTAGGACTGAAGTAAAAGTCTCACGCTCCGGGACAAAATTCATAATCCATGGTCGAATATAGAGGCCTGTTGTTGCATAAAAGTAGGGCCCTCCATCAAACACTCTGTCCTTATCTTCAATATTTGCAAAGACTATAGTAAAGAATCCCTTTGATCTAAGATGTAGTTCTATACTTCCTTTTGGTTTCCAGTGGTATTTAATCCACGTTTCTAAATCTTTTTCAATGGGCCATAAACCCATGAATTTACAAATGATTGCATATGTTTGCATGTGGTCCCTATGCACTTGCAGAGCATGATCATTTAAAACTACTCTGGGTGTGATCGCAGCTCTGGGTTTACATGGTCCCTTTTGTGCTTTGTCTTTTGTTCCCTGTTCCTTGTCTTCTTCCTCATTTGTTTTCGGTCCCGCCCCCATGCCACGTGTAGGTAGGTGAGTGGAATCACTGCCAATTCGTAAAAACCGCTTCCCGCTTGAGAGGCTTGTGATAAACCAAATACCACCAAGTGAGCGGTTTTGCCTCCTGAAAAAGAAAATTAGGGGTATTATGGCCGCCAGGAAAGCCAGGATTTTGGCCCCTAACACCATCTCCTCTACGCCTGTACATGAACCCATGGAAGGTGTTGTTTCTTCCCTCTGTTCGACCAACCGATAAACTGAGACATCTGAGTAGCCTCCACCTTGGGTTTCTGAGTTTGTATTTACTAGGGCTGCTGAGGTTGTCAATGGCCTGCCTCCAATCAAAGACCAGACTGTGAAAAAAATAGAAAATCATGATGAAATCAAGTCATTTAGAACTGGCCTCCATGGCTCAGTTTCGAAACACCTCCCTGTCTTCATCCGCCTGGTTGTGACAATGTGCCTTTAGTTTGCTCTGAGGCAACTCTTGCCAACCCATCAAAACCCTGCATTCAATACAGCTCACTCCCTGATTGGCTAGAATATCCGCCAGTTTATTGGGCGTTTTGCGCACATGGTTAACAATTACTATGCGAAGGCCTTGGAGGTGACTCTAAATTCTTTGGAAAACCTGGATCAACCTCCAGTGTTTTGAGACTTTTTCCGGCGTCGTTCCACAACTAATTCTCTTGACCGAGTTAATGATTAACTCAAAATCAGCTTCTATAATCACATTTAGGTGTCTATCCTACTTCAGAAAATATAAGCATTGCTCCAGAGCCATTAATTCCGCCATGTTGTTAGTGGCTCTTCCTAAATGGCAATGAAAGATGAAGAGAATACTTCCTTCTTCATCCCTTAAAACCCCTCCAAAGCCAGCAATTCCCGGGTTGCCTTTTGAAGCCCCATCAATGTTGTATTTCAAAAAACCCTGAGGGGGAGGATGCCAGAAATCCTTCTCAGTATCCATTTTTACTACTTTCCTATCCAGGCCTTGAGGAATAAGCCCCTGCATACCTAGTTGACTGAGAATTCTCATTTCAGCTTCTGAGGGTGGATTCTTAAGGGGATTATGAACTGTGGTGCCAACCATCTCCTTAAGTTGTTTTAAGATCTGCTCAAAAAGGCGTTGGGAGGGACTTTTTTCATTCTTGAAGATTCTTTTGTTCCTTTCTTTCCAGACATTCCATATAATGAAGCCTAGCGTAAGAGCCCAAGCAATGCCCAGAAATTCATATTCTAAAAAGTTACGTCTCCAATTGGTTAGGGTATTGATAATGCTCACTTGGTCCGTGTCGATCTATTGGAAAATAGAAGCAAAATTATCCCACAACTAGGAGGTGAAATTGCAATTATTGGGAAGGTGCTCCATTGTTTCCTCTTGGGCTTCACAGAGCTGGCATCTGGAAGGCCCCAGAACACCCCTCTTCCTTATGTTATCCCAAGTCAAAATTTTCTTATGATAAACCACCCACGTGAAAAGTTTGATCTTCATCCAACCTTGATGCCTCCCTAGGTTTGTCCAAATCCTGCCCGGAACATGGGAATCCAGATCAAGGAGTAAGCGTTTTTCCTCCTTAAGATTAAAGGAACCCTTATTATTGTTGCCCCATCTAAGTTGGTCATGCCCTCCTGTCACTAATATATTCCTTTGTTCCAACAATTTCATAAGCTCATTTTCTTTTTCTTTCAAGGAGTTGTCATCCCTGTAATCAATGTTCCTCCAGGTTCTCCATTTTCCTGCACTATTGGTTTGATCCCAAAAATCTTTTACCTTAGATAGCCCTTTGGTTTCTGTCTCATTCTTGAGATCCAAAAAGTCCTCTGTTAATAGTATAGGTTCTTGCTGCCATTTATCCTCCCAAAATAAAGCCATATTTCCTTCTCTGATTTCCCAGAAGCTGTTTTTTTGTACTAATCCTCTGTTCTCCCAAGCCTTATTCTAGATGTGTGAGCCCTTTATACTTCTAGACATTCTTATGTGATCACTATTTTTCCAAGTGCTGGCATATTTTTCTTTCCAGATACTAGCCCACTGAGCCTTTGGATCTTTGACCCAGCGCCACCATAATTTTGCCCCTAAAACCTTGCTAAGAATCTCCAGATCATCCAATCCAAGTCCCCCATGGTTTTTAGGTTTGCAAATTTTATCCTAGGCAACCAAGGCCCATTTCTTTCTTTCCTCCCCCTTACCCCAAAGAAAGTCTCTTTGTATGGATCTGAATTGTTGCAAGACTCCTTTTGGTGCTGGGAGAGCTGATAGCATGAAGACTGGGATTGATTGAAGAACAACCTTTGTGAGCACCAACCTACCAGCCAAGTTTAAAGATCTAATAGTCCATTTCCTGATTTTATCCTGCATCTTATTAATCACTAGCTCCCAAATGCTCTTGTGCAAAGGTTTGGCAGTTAGAGGAACTCCCAAATATTTTGATGAGAGGATATCCATTTGAAAGCCATGAATTCTGGAGATATTCCTCTGAATAGAAATATTAGTATTGAAGAAAAAAATATTAGATTTGGAGAGATTAACTTCCATACTTGAAGCCATGGCAAAGTCACTCATGATTTGTTTATACGTAAGAGCTTCTTTGACCATGGGGATTCCATGCACCATGGTATAATCAACAAATTGTTGATGAGTCAAGGCCTGTCCATTGTTAGAAAGTTGGAGACCTTTAATCTTACCAACTTCTTTTGCATGATTGATAGATCGACCAAGTCCTTCCATCATGAGGATGAAGAGAAAGGGAGAGAGTGGGTCTCCCTGCCTAAGTCCTCTTGAAGGAATAAAAGTCTCTGAGGGAGAACCATTAACCAAAATTGAAAAGCTGGAAGAAGTAACCAGGGCCATGACCCGTCTAATCCAGTTGTGATCAAACCCAAAAGCAATGAGAAATTTCTTGATATAGGTCCAATTCAGCTTATCATAAGCTTTGGCTATGTCCAATTGCATGATCATTCCAGCCTTCCTATTGCTAGTCAGAGAGTGCACCACCTCATGCACTTGAATGATGTTATTGACAATTTGTCTACCTTCCACATATCTAGATTGTTCCACAGAAACTAGTGTAGGAAGAAGAGGTTTGAGTCTATTGGCCACAACCTTGGATATTATCTTGTAAACCACATTGCACAAAGCTATAGGTCTAAACTTGTCAGGAGTTTGAGCCAAGTCTTGTTTAGGGATTAGGGAGATAAAGGAGGTATTAAGCACCTTCAAAATAGTTCTATTCATCCTGGAATCTTCTACTACATTCAGAATATCCTGTTTGACTATATTCCAGCAAGCTTTAAAGAAATCCACATTGAAACCATCAGGGCCTGGTGCCTTACCATTCTGCATTTCTTTGAGGACCTCACTAACCTCATCTTCAGTTACTGGCCTATTAAGGTTGAAATTGTCCTCTCTAGACACCAGCCTAGGTATATGTCTTGTTAAGTCCCTGATGGAATGTTCTCTATCTAAAATGGTTTCGTTTGCTATTCCTCGAAAGTGCTGAACAAGCACAGATTCTATTTATTCATGAGAATTGAGAAGATTACCTCCCTCGTCCTTGATTAAAGAAATCATGTTATGATCTCTATTCGCCATAGTGGATCTATGGAAAAATTTAGTGTTTTTCTCTCCTTCTTTTAGCCATTGAACTCTAGATTTTTGTTTCTAAAATATTTCCTCTTGTTTACATAAATTCTCCCAGTCTTGATGATATTTGATAACTTGATCACTTCTGACTTTATCAAAGCCATCCGTGATAAGGGCTTGGTTGAGTTCTTGCATTTTACCTTCAATAACTTTTTTTGCTTCAAAAATATTGCCATATTCATTCTTGTTCCAATCTTTGAGCCTGAGCTTGATGTGTTTTAGTCCTTTTTGAAGAAGGAACATTCTTGAGCCCTGAATATTCAGATCTTCTGACCACCAGTTGGCAATGTTGTTGATGAAAGCTGGGTGGGAGAGCCATATATTCTCAAATCTAAAAGGTCTATTCTTGGGGGTACCAATGCCCTGAACCTCCAGTTGAACCAGCCAGTGATTTGAACCTCCGACGGGGAGAACACTTGCTATCATTTCCTTGTTAATGAGCATAAGGTCCTCTGAGATTATGAATCTGTCTAATTTTGAGGCAACCTGAGACTCTCTTCCTCTTTTATTGTTCCAAGTAAAGAGACCATTGCTCGTTACAATGTCCACTAGCTTCAAATTATCTATAAAGGCTTGAAATGCTAAAGAGTCCTTGCTTAGAATTCTGGTTCCCCCTTTTTCTCCGAAAGTGATTTGATCATGTTGAAATCACCCCCAAGATCCATGGTATTCCTGCATGTCTATCTCTGAGATCCTCCAGAGAATCTAGAAACCTGAGTTTATCATCCATTTTTTGGGGGCCATATACATTCGTTACCAGGTAGGTTTTCTTATCTCCTATAGGCTAAATGACCACTGATAAATAATTCCTAGATCCCTCAGCATCTATTATGCCAATTTTTTAGGGGTTCCAAAGAGTGAGTATGCCTCCTAATGTATTCTCTACTTTGACTTCCAGAAACTCAAATCGATTGAGCCATTTGCTATGAATTTATTTTATTTTTTGAATGGAACTGGATGAAGATCACATCCGGAGTTGATTGTTTCATTCTATTACTAAGTAATCTTTGTTTTCTTTTGCTACCTAGACCCCTGATATTCCAAGAAGTGAACTTCATTATTAAAGATTTGTAAAGGAGTAGTTTGTTAGGTCTTTCATCTTACCTGAATCTATCATTAGCTTGCCACATTCCATCAATAGCTCGTTTTGCTTTTTCCTGCCTCTTTTCTTTCCTGGGTTTTTGGGTGCTAATCTTGGTGTGGTTTTCATAGTTTTCACATCTTCGTTGCCTTGCCTTTCATTATTTCTTTGACTCTCCCGCCCTTTGGTCTGAGTTTTCCATATGAATAGCTGCTGAACCCTATTGAACTCCTTTAGAGGTAACGAGTCTACTCCTTCCCTAGTTCCTTGTTTCAAGAATCCTTCCAGATCTAGGTTTTCTTTATCAAGAATCTCTTGTAGTTTGTGGTCCTCCATTTCCATCTCACTCTAGGTCATTTCCTGGTCCATCTCCAGTTCTGCATCACTCATCATAGTTTCTTTATTTTTATTAGTATCTTGTGTTTGTTCACCATCTTCTTCTTTCTCCTCCTCCCCTGGACTTCCTCCCTTTGCCTGATCTGCTTTTGTTATCACTTCTTCTTCTTCGAGTACTTGGAACCTGTTCTGACTGGCCTGTTGCCCTTCTGTTTGATGTAGCTTTGGCCCCCTTTTTCCTCCTTTTCCTTTATGTACCACTTTGTGAAAGTTTTCAGTATCTTTCATTGTGTTAGCTTTACTCTTGTTCTCTATTTTACTGAGAGGGCAGTCTCTGAATAGGTACCCATGCTCATGGCATTTGTGACATCTAAATGGAATATGTTCAAAATCTACTGTTTGCACCCATTCTTCATCAAACACTTCCAAAATTACCTCATCCGGTAGAGCTCCAGAGAGATCCATCTCCACACATATTCTTGCAAAGGAAGTGTATTTTCCCCTTCTAGTGGCCTCAGAAGCTTTGACAAAACGTCCTAACTTATTTCCTATGGCAGATAAGGAGTCCGTTTGCCAGTAATCAAGAGGTAGAGAATAGAGTCTTACCCAAACTGGGACCGAAGTAAAAGTCTCACGCTCCGGGACAAAATTCATAATCCATGGTTGCATATAGAGGCCTGCTGCTGCATAAAAGTAGGGCCCTCCTTCAAACACTCTTCAATATTTGTAAAGACTACAGTAAAGAATCCCTTTGACCCAAGATGTAGTTCTATACTTCCTTTTGGTTTCCAGTGGTATTTAATCCACGTTTGTAAAGCTTTTTCAGTGGGCCATAAACCCATGAATTTACAAATGATTGCATATGTTTGCATGTGGTCCCTATGCGCCTGCAGAGCAAGATCATTTAAAACTACTCTGGGTGTGGTCGCAGCTCTGGGTTTACATGGTCCCTTTTTGTGCTTTGTCTTTTCTCACTGTTCCTTGTCTTCTTCCTCATGTTTATGCTATTATCATTTAAACTTTCTTATCTATTAAGTTTGCAAGAAGTTTTGCTTTTGCCTAATTTTCTTTGTCCAAAAATATTCAATATGTAACCAAGACAATGCCATGAAAAATCTTGTCAGTTATATTGTTACTGCAAATATATTGTTTAAGTTTTGAGAAAAAGATAAGAATTATTCTTGAACTATGCATTTATTTTACATTGTAGTAAATTTAGGTATTTAATTTTTTATAAATGTATAGAATAATTACTTTAATTCATTAACTTATAAGTTTAATTTATTCTTATAGACTCTAAAGTAATAGAACTATTAAAAAAATGGAATTTTGGAAATTTGTCATCACTTTACGTGTGACTCTATATTTTATAATGTTTCAAATTCTAGAATAGGGACAATGAAGAGAAATATGGATTGCTCAATTCTTTTATGAATTGAAAATATTGAACTCAAAATTACCACAATGTTAAAAAAGCCAAAAATTTGGGGAAAACTTAGAGAAAGAAATACACTAGGAAAACCCATTACTCTTGTACATCATGTGTGTGAACCCCCATGTGCATCTAAACTATCTGGCATTTTCTAAAGTGGTTCCTAAAATGCACAAGTTGTACATGTTTCCAAACTAGAAGCTAAAGTTGTCGTAAAACATCATGTTATTTGTTTTACACTAAAGTCATGTTCTTGCATTCTATGTAAACATAAGGGAGATCAAAGTGTTCTAGTCATTTTAAAATTTCATTAGCGGTGAACTTTTAGATTATGATCTTTTAAAGCCAATTTGTTGAAAACATTTACCCTAAATTATAGATTTTGTGAGTTTGATAGGCAAAAGTTGTCTTGAAACTTCATGTTGTTATGTGATAAATTGTTATGTTCCTACAAAGCCTTATGTAACATGTTCTCTTACACATGAATCATGTGTTTGCACTAGATGTTAACATAGCAGAGATCATTGTGCTTTATCCAATTATGATTTAATTAGTTGTGGACATTTAGATTTTGATCTTTTAAAGCCAATTACTTTTATGTTCATTTTTAGTATTTTATATAGTGTTTAAGAAACTGTCCTATATCTATGTATTTTTTTTATCAATTCCTTGTTCTAATATCCTTTTAGGAAGCGCAAAAGGAATAGAGTAGAGTGGTGCATATTTGAATTAGTATAGGAACAATTCATATCCTAAAGGAAGTCTTGTAGATAATAAACTAGCAATGGCACCACATGTTACAATGGAAATGCTGTAAGGTGGTAGCATAGGAAACAATAGCATAGAAGAAAGAAATATTTTTTTTATGCAATTTTCTATATTTACTAACATTTATTTCTGATCATATGTTATGTTTAGGGAGATTCCAACTAGGCCAATATTCTAAAATATGTTCAAAATGAAGGCAATGTACAACATCTTAACTCCAAAAGGATTTATGAAATGCTCTTCATTAAAATTCATGAACTGCATGATTCCCAACTGTTATAACTAAATGGTTTAAATCAAACATTTCATAAAACAAATAATATCATATAAACTTTAATTCACAATGCAATTGATAATAGTTTTTGTTATAAAAGATTCAAGATAATGTATGTGCATTTTGAGTCAATATTTATGTCAATTCTAGCATGTTGTCACAATTCCGTTTTTGTGATCAAGAGTATAAAAGTTTTAGGTGGTGTTCTATGTGCACTAAATAACTATGAGTTCCAACACTATGTATGGAGTTTATTTTTCAATATGTGTTTGTCCATAGTAAAGAAGATTTCAAATGTTTTCTATAGTAGGAATAAGACTATGTTGTCGGACTTTCCATTGGTCGTGTCTCTCTTGGAAACAATCTAGAAAATAAGAAGAACCAATAATAACTCCTTCCATAAACCAATAGCTAAAAGTAGGAGTTTGTTGATGTCATTTCAAACTTCAATAAGCTTATAACATACAAATTCAGCGTAGAGAGCTCATAACACCTTAAGAAACGCTCCTAAAAAAATAGAAATGAGACTTTTCTCACATCGAAAAGGAAAACAATCATCTATAAAAAATGAATTGCTTAAAATGCCTCAAATCTTTTAAACATCCTTTAAGTTGCTGACATGATCAACTTTGGAAGAATAATTCCATAGTAGTTGATGTTTTTTTTTTCTAAGTTAAGACTAATCTAAGTACCCACGGGGGATTTTTGAACCGGTGACCTATCACAAGGAGTGCCTTAACAAGGCACCCATTCACCGTCAATCCAAAGCCCCGTGGGCCCATAGTAGTTGATGTTGCATACAAAGGAAATGATAATTTAATAGTTGGGGTTGTTAAGATTGCATGTAATACAAATGCGATGATGTTAATAGTAGGTGGAGACTTGACATTGGAGGCAAAGGCTCTAGACAAAACAAGTTTGTTGTTTCTTAGGAAAGTACTATGTTTCCTTTCCCGAGCTTTCATGCCCTAGAATCAGGGCCAATGGTTTACCCAATTTACCATCTAGGAAATGGGGGAAGTACTCTGCTTCTTGAGCTTTCATTCCAAGTAAAATTGTCATCTTAGTTTTTGAAATCCACACACATCAAATATTTTTGCAAATTTTGGGATGACCCTTGCTAGATTTTACTGCAAGTTGAGTACTTTTTTCAGTGCCCATATGAATGCATGTAATTTGCAGCTCAGATCTCTTTCTGTTGTAGGTGGACAGCTGCCTATGACTTGGTATCCAAAGTATTTTGTTGTCAATGTCCCTATGACCAATAATAATGTGAGGCTTGATAATGCCATAGGTTACCTTGGTCATACTTATAGATTCTACACCAAAAATGTAGTTTACTTGTTCAGATATGGACAAAGCTATATAAACTTCAACCAGGATGTAGTCATAGTGCCTGAATTGATATTTCTTCCTTTGGATGTATGTTCTTTGATGAAATCAAATGCTTGTGAGGCTTTCATATTCCCAGACTGTTGTAAATATTTTTTTATTATTACCTCAGTTTAAAAAAAGAACATAAATGAAAGGATGGTGATTATGATCTGTTGCATAAATTAATTATTATCTATTTTTTGGAACTGTGGAATATTTTCCGGTAATAGGGATGATATGTAACTTAAAAGAGTTAATATATATCAAAAGAAAAATAATAAAGAAACGTTTGCAAAACCCTAACTACTTTTTTCCCCTCCCTAACTGTGGAATAGGTTCCAGGAAAAAGGGGAGAGAGGGAAAAAAAAGAGGATTGTGTTGTAGAGGACAGACAGCTAGGTAATGGGTAGCATACCACGTCTAGTGAGGATCATATGGTAAGAGCGCAGAGTGCTGCAACTAGCTAAGACTGTTGTCTTAGAGCGAGCTAGGGGGGAGACTGGTCTTGAAAGACAGTCTCGTGGTCGGGAGGTGGACTAGTTGCAGAGAAGCAGGTTGACTGTATCAAAAAAAAAAAAACAAGAAGCAAAAGGGAATATACAGCAGACAATACAGGTACGCAGTTCTTGTCCAAATTTTAAAGAGTAAGGAACGTTAATTATACCTGTATGTTGTAGAAAATTTAGTGGAAAGTGTAAGGGTGCATAGATGAGAAGTCCATAATTTTGTTAAAAGAATATTGTTGTTAGCTGGTTTGGGAGGGAAGACTGTATAAAGGTCAGACATACCCTGTAGGACTGACCATGACCATATAATCAAACTTCTCCCAGAGTTAAATAATAAAAATAGGCTAGTGAGTATAGGATGCTAGTTGTGGGTGGACAAGGCAACACAATTGTTTTGCTGTAAAGAAATTGCATCTGTATTAAACTAGTATTTCTCTTTACATAAATGCTCGACTGTAAGAATTACTTAAACTGTAATTATAACCAGTAAATCAGATCTAGGGTACTTGGCAAGGAGGAGATTCCCTCAGGCGAGCAGCAAAAAAAAATAAAAAAGTATAACAGTACGCTCAGAAGAACTGGGATGGGGTAAGTGTTGTTCATATTTCCCCCCAAACGATATCAAGATCTTGATTGAAGGTATTATGTCTGTAAAGGTCTTCGTTGTCTTTGAGTAGAAAACTCACCTGACTACGCCCGCGAAGTCGCCCCAAGGAGCGCAGCAAGGGGTGGGAAGGGTTGTAAGCTCGAATGAGTTTACAAGCGACTACCCTATATCCGCCGCATTACGTCAGGACATCGGGCCATGGGATGGAAGGGCTACAGGCACGTAAGGGAGCAGGTCGAATCTTCTTAACAGAGGAAAGGAAGACAGATCACATGCATCTCGTCGCGGAGGATATATTAGCCATATAAGCCATGCAAATAACCATTTCCAAATAGGAAACAAAGACCTGAAACCTTTTGGGTGGAAAATCACAGCTCATGAGTTTTAAAGACTGAAAGAAAACTTCTGACGGGAAGCCGCGGAGTGGAAATTTCCCTGCCAGGAATTAACATTAATTTCTATATTGCTATCAAAGAAAATACGACAATCTTATGAAAACTGTAATCTGTAGAACAAAATAACCATCCTTCAATTGGCAGTATGTAAAGAAAAATATACATCATATAATACAGTTCCGAGGACGAGGAACAAGCGCTTATGCACAAAAAATAACAATATTCACCATACATAAGGGCGAGCAGAGAACTATAGCCGGCCCAGAAAATCCAGGCATTAACTTTCATAAAAAAAAATACAGTGCGGAGTCGCTCCTAACCCAAGCCTATTAAATATATAAAGAAATGAAAACCCTGAAACTCTCGAATTACAAGGATCTCTGCAAATGGCCAGCCAAGCTTTGGTAGGAGAGACTCCCGTACCTGGGAATCAGGCATGGCAGAGATGGGGTTTACCCCTAGTCCAGGCTAGCCACCGAGTTAGGGTTGGCGTCCCGCCTGAAAACAGAAAAACACAAACTTTGATAAGTACCAGGTATGCTGCAACCAAAAACTACTTAAGGAGCTATGCTCAGTTTATCATAATATTACCTGCTAGGAACCCCGACTGGAGTGTACGCAGCACTGACTCTAGTCTTGCTGGCCACCCCGTAGCCAAGAGCTTGTACTCACATAACCATATATCATCAAAAGCTTTAAAACGCAGAAAAAAGATAAAGATGTATATAACAATGGAAGCAGAATAACCAAACCCTGTTCGCTCTTACCTGAGATGTCATGTGCCATTTCGTGGGTAGCTAGACAAAGTCTGCAAGACGACTTCCGGGTCTGAGTGCGGATAGAGAGACTGAACAAACCCTCCGAGTGGGAGAACGACTAACCCAAATGAGCCAGTTTTCAAGTCCAACAACAGTATAGGTTGGTAGGTCGCGATAACACTCCACCCAACCACCGTCGGATTAACTAAGGTATCTCCCGTCCGTTGATTTAGCGAGAATCACCATGCAAAGCAGAAGGTAGGGCATGCCTGCAGGCCTTGTACAACATGAGGCTAGGTAGCATCCCTTAAAAATGGATAAGACACGTCACAGGTTGGCATATGAAAAATCCAGGCTCAACTCATCAGCAAGCACTGCGTGGAGTGTTCATGCAACAAGTTCATGATGCAACAAATGTGAAACAATACTAGAGTAATGTAGGCGGAGATATGAGTTTAACCAATCCCTAGGGAATCCATAGCATGAGGTTTAATTTAATGTAATTTGCAGATTTAATTATGTATATCTGTAAAAAAAAATAAAATCGCGTGGAGACATTACAAGTGGTGTCAGAGCTTAGGAACAAAACTGTGGCCTCTGGGTATTGGCAAACCAAGCAGCAAAGAAATTAAAAAAAAAAATACTATTAACCCACTGTATAAACCAAACAGATAATGTGATGACCTTTCCGATGTTACTTGTTTTGTGGTAAGCACATGAACAGCAAACAACATGAGAAGAACAGACAACGCCTCCCACAGGTTTGGGGGGGGGTGGTCAGGGGCCTGCAGCGGGTTCTGGAAACAATCCCGAGTTATGGGTTCAGCTGGGTGAGGAAGCACGTAATACTAACATGGCGATTTTGGAAACAATACAAGAACTGAAAAATGAGATGGCTCGGTTACGAGAAGATAATGCACAATTGACTATGGAACAGGAGAGGATCATAAAAAGCCTATCTGATAGGCAAAATCAGTAGCCACCGAATCCCAACGCTGAACAACAAAGAATGTCAGGAGAACGGATCCCCCACACAGAGCCCGAAGAATCAGAAGGAAGGGAGGAGGAACGTTCGGATAATGCTTTTGAACAGCAGACATCCAAAAGGCAGCGGATAGAGCTGCAAGGAGAATTCCGTAAAATCAAGCTGCCGCACTTTGATGGAGAACAGGAGGAAGTAGCAGAGGCCTGGTTGATCAATATGAACAAATATTTCCAGCTGTATGAATACGCCCGCAACCTCAAGGCGCGATTGGCCATTTTCCAATTACAGGGAAAGGCCACCCTATGGTGGGAGGAGGTTAAAATGGTAAAGGGTGTAAGCGAATAGAATATCACCTGGGAGAATTTTCAAAGATATTTTAAGGAAAGGTACCTGACCGAACGCTTCTACGATGAGAAGGCACCCGAATTCCATGACCTGCTGTTGGGGCAACAGACTATGGACGAATTTATTACTTGCTTCACCTCCCTACTTCGTTATGTGCCCTATATGAGGGAATAAAAAGCTAAATTACAGAGGTTTGTTAGTAGCTTACCGTCAAGTATGAGGG
Source organism: Pinus tabuliformis (assembly GCA_031772625.1). Classification (NCBI taxonomy): domain Eukaryota; kingdom Viridiplantae; phylum Streptophyta; class Pinopsida; order Pinales; family Pinaceae; genus Pinus; species Pinus tabuliformis. Next base: position 934,742,949 of record CM062817.1, read on the forward strand.
AAAGGATTGAATTTGACAACCCAAAGACGATGGACGAGGCTATTCGCAAGGCCCGAATTTGCTATCAGCAAAGCAAGCAGAAAGGAGATGCCCAGGGTAAGAAATGGGTCGATAAGAAAGGCAGCAAATTCGCTGGGAGCACAAAAAGTAATCGTGGTGGAGGGAGCAAAGGATTCGCCAAGGGGAAAATCAACAGAAATTCACAGAAAAATACACTTCGACTGCAGCCCCCCAGTGAGTCTAGAACCAATGAACGAACCGGGAAAATAGACAGCAACGGGACAACAAGGCCCCCAGTCCAATGTTGGGGCTGTGGTGGGCCCCATTATGTGAAAAACTGCCCCCCAGCGAAAAGGAGCTGAACAGGTTTCCCAGGTGTATGAAGCCTCTACAGTTGGCGAAGTAGGACGAACTCTGCCAAAGATTAATGCTGCTTTGGAAGATCGCCAGGCGGAGTACCAGCTGACCATGGTGGAATTTGAAGGTAAACTCTTAGACCTTGCTGTAACTATTTTAATAGACCCTGGTGCAACGTTAAGTTACATTAGTCCTAGAATTGTGGAACATTGTAAGTTGTAGCGTGTTAAGTTTAAGACCCCCTGGCTAGTTCAGCTGGCCACAGGGGTAAAAAGGCGGGTAATGTCCAAGGTCAAAAACTGCCCAATAAAAATAGCAGGACAGTCTGTGACAGCGGATCTAAATGTGCTTCCCCTTGGCTCTTACAATATACTGATTGGTATGGACTGACTAGAAAAACACTGGTCCATAATTAATTGTAAGACCAAGACTATCAGTGATAAGGATGAGCTGGGAATAAAACAAGAGGTGCAGGGGATTAAACGGCCAGTGCAGCTTCGGCCCATAACTACCTCGCAGCTAGCAAAATGCATCCAGAAAGGGTGTCAAATCTATGCCATCCAAGTGGGGTACGCCAACTCGAAAGACAAAACAGCTACATTGGAGAATATTCCTGTGATACAAGAATTTGCTGATGTATTTCCAGAGGAAATACCGGGATTGCCACCGAAAAGGGACATAGATTTTACAATAGAACTGGTGCCGGGGGCAACCCCATTTTCTCGGGCTCCCTACATGATGATTTTACCAGAATTAACAGAGCTGAAAATGCAATTACAGGAGCTGTTGGGAAAAGAATACATTCGCCCCAGTGTGTCCCCTTGGGGAGCCCCGGTATTGTTTGTGAAGAAAAAGGATGGGACTCTCCGCATGTGTATGGATTATCGCCAGTTAAACAAATTGACAATCAAGAACAAGTACCCTCTGCCCCGAATCGATGAGCTGTTTGACCAGGTGAAGGGAGCAACAATTTTCTCAAAGATTGATTTGCGATATGGGTATCCCCAAATCCGAATTAAAGAAGAAGACATAGCTAAGACAACGTTTAAAACGCGATATGGTCACTATGAGTTTATGGTGTTACCCTTCGGGTTGACGAACGCTCTCGCCACCTTTATGTGTTTGATGAATAGTGTGTTTCATCGGTATTTAGATAAGTTTGTGCTGATCTTTATTGAAGATATATTGATTTACTCTCGGACTAAAGAGGAGCATCTGAAGCACCTCAGGTTAATATTTCAAACCCTCCGAGAACACCAATTATATGCCAAGTTTAGTAAATGTGAATTCTTTAAAGAGCAGATACAATATCTCGGCCACATCATCACTAAAGATGGGATTGTCGTGGATCCTGAAAATATTAGGACCATCATTGAGTGGCCAGTACCCAAAGATGTGGCGGATATCCGATCTTTCATGGGGCTAGCAGGTTATTATCGATGGTTTGTAGAGGGTTTTTCAAGAGTAGCTTATCCAATCACATCCTTGCAGAAAAAAGGGAAAACTTTCAGGTGGACTCTTGAATGTCAAAGAAGCTTCAAGCAACTGAAATATATACTCACTACAGCACCTGTTCTAAGCATAGCCGACCCCAATAAAGAGTATGTGGTGTGTACTGGTGCAAGCAAGGAAGGGGTAGGAGGTGTGTTAATGCAGGAAGGAAAGGTGATAGCATATGAATCAAGAAAGCTAAAAGAGCATGAGCAGAAATATTATGCTTATGATCTAGAGCTGGCTACTGTGATTCACACCCTGAAAATGTGGCGACATTACCTTATGGGGAAGAAATTCCTGTTATTGACAGACCATCATAGCCTGACCAATTATTTCAATCAGCCCACTCTAAATGCGAGACAAGCTTCGTGGGTGGATTTTCTGAGCAGTTTTGATTTTGAGATCAAGCATTTAAAATGGAAGGAGAATCAGGTGGCTGACGCATTGAGTCGGAAGTTGCAATGCTTATATGAGGTTTCTTGCAGCGAAGGGAAAAGCCCCTTTGGGGAGATGATCCAGAAGGCAGCCGAACAAGATGTTGTTTATCAGCTAATAAAACAGCAAGTACAACTGCAGAACAACCATGAAAAATAGCCAGATTATGCTTTAGATGTTGTTGGGAAGTTGTACTATAAGGGTAGGCTGTACGTACCAAATCAAAACAACATCAAAAACCTGATATTAGACGAGTACCATAGAAGTCATTATGTCGGACACCTAGGATATCAAAAGATGGTCATTGCGCTCTGAAAAGGGTATTATTGGCCGGGAATGAAGAAAGAGGTGACTAGATACTTGGCTCGATGTCTAGATTTCCAGCAAATTAAAGCAAAACACCAACATCCTGCGGGTCTGTTACAACCAATACCCATACTGGAATGGAAGTGGGAAACCATGACCATGGATTTCATAACAGGGTTTCCTAAATCAAAGAAGAACAATGACTCCATCATGGTCGGAGTGGACAAACTAAGCAAAGTAGCACACTTTATACTTATGAAATCTACGTACAGAGCTGTGCAGATCGCTCATGTGTTCATGCAAAATATATTTAAGCTACATGGGCTACCTAAGATAATAATTTCAGATCGGGATGTAAAATTTACATCCATCTTTTGGAGGACATTGTTTGAAGAGTTGGGAACTTAGTTGAACTTTAGCACAACCTATCACCCTCAAACTGATGGGCAAACTGAGCGGGTGAATCAGGTGGTGGAAGATATGTTGAGGGATTTTGTGATGTAGCAACCAAACAAGTGGGAAGGCTATCTTCATTTGGTGGAGTTAGCATATAATAATGGCTACCACACAACACTGCTGATGAGCCCTCTTGAAGTATTGTATGGGCGGAAGTGCCACACCCCCTCAAGCTCGAGTGGACCGGAAGACAAACTGAGATTAGGCCCTGACATGCTTAAGGAAATGGAGGAACTGGTAAAAAAGGTGCGCTCTAATCTGAAAGCAGCTCAGGACAGACAAAAGAACTTCGCTGACCGGAAAAGGAGGTTTAAGGAATACCAGGTCGGCGATCATGTGTATGTGAGGATTCGAGCCAAGAAGAGCACACTACAGTGGAGTGGGAGCTCTAAGTTGGCACCTCGATACTGTGGACCATTCCAAATTTTAGCGAGAATTGGACCAGTGGCATACCAACTCGCTCTGCCTAGTCACATACGTGTTCACAATGTTTTTCATGTCTCCGTATTAAAGAAATATGTTTATGATCCTAAACATGTAATTAATTGGCAGGAAATCCAGGTGAGAATTTTCTCCAAAGATCAATTTAAATGTTTCCTCTTAAAAGGAAAACTGACTCAGGATATTGCATGTTGTAGGTAGAACCGGAAGGAGAAATCCGGGTCGAACCACTGAGCATTCTCGACCGGAGAGAAGTCACGCTACGGAAGCGGGATATTACCCAAATTAAAGTGCAGTGGCAGCACTTCAGGCCTGATGAGGCCACTTGGGAGGATGAAGAATTTATGAAACAGACTTACCCAGGGTTGTTTAAAACCGAAGGACATCGGGACGATGTCTAGTTTCAGGAGGGGGAGATGTCATATTCCCAGACTGTTGTAATTTTTTTTTTATTATTACCTCAGTTTAAAAAAAGAACATAAATGAAAGGATGGTGATTATGATCTATTGCATAAATTAATTAATATCTATTTTTTGGAATCGTGGAATAATTTTCCAGTAACAGGGATGATATGTAACTTAAAAGAGTTAATATATATCAAAAGAAAAATAATAAAGAAATGGTTGCAAAACCTAACCACTTTTTTCCCCTCCCTAATTGTGGAATAGGTTCCAGGAAAAAGGGGAGAGAGGGAAAAAAAAAGAGGACTGTGCTATAGAGGACAGACAGTCAGGTAATGGGTAGCTTACCACGTCTGGTGAGGATCAGATGGTAAGAGCGCAAAGTGCTGCAACTAGCTAAGACTATTGTCTTAGAGCGAGCTAGGGGGGAGACTGGTCCTGAAAGACAATCTCGTGGTCAGGAGGTGGACTAGCTGCAGAGAAGCAGGCTGACTATATCAAAAAAAAAAAAAAGGAAGTAGAAGGGCATCTACGACAGACAATACAGGTACGTAGTTCTGTCCAATTTTTAAAAGAGTAAGGAACATTAATAATACCTGTATGTTGTAGAAAATTTAGTGGAAAGTGTAAGGGTGCAAAAATGAGAAGTCCATAATTTTGTTAAAAGAATATTGTTGTTAGCTGGTTTGGGAGGGAAGACTGTATAAAGGTTAGACATACCCTGTAGGACTGACCATGACCATATAATTAAACTTCTCCTGGAGTTAAATAATAAAAATAGGCTAGTGGGTACAGGATGCTAGTTGTGGGTGGACAAGGCAGCACAATTGTTTTGCTGTAAAGAAATTGCATATGTATTTACATAAATGATCGGCTATAAGAATTACTTAACCTGTAATTATAACCAGTAAATCAGATCTAGGGTACTTGGCAAGGAGGAGATTCCCTCAGGCGAGCAACAAAAAAAAAAAGAAAAAAGTATAACAGTACGGTCAGAAGAACCGGGATGGGGTGTGTGCTGTTCAGATTTCCCCCCCAAACGATATCAAGATCTTGACTGAAGGTATTATGTCTGTGAAGGTCTTCGTTGTCTTTGAGTAGAAAATTCACCTGTCTAGGCCCGCGAAGTCGCCCCCAAGGAGCTCGGCAAGGGGCGGGAAGGGCCGTAAGCTCGAATGAGTTTACAAGCCACTGCCCTATATCCGCCGCATTACGTCGGGACATCGGGCCATGGGATGGAAGGGCTACAGGCACGTAAGGGAGCAGGTCGAATCTTCTTAACAGAGGAAAGGAAGACAGATCACATGCATCTCGTTGCGGAGGATATATTAGCCATATAAGCCATGCAAATAACCATTTCCAAATAGGAAACAAAGACCTGAAACCTTTTGGGTGGAAAACCACAGCTCATGAGTTTTAAAGACTGAAAGAAAACTTCTGATGGGAAGCCACGGAGCGGAAATTTCCCTACCAGGAATTAACATTAATTTATATATTGCTATCAAAGAAAATATGACAATCTTATGAAAATTGTAATCTATAGAACAAAATAACCATCCTTCAATTGGTAGTATGTAAAGAAAAATATACATCATATAAATACAGTTCTGAGGACAAGGAACAAGCGCTTATGCAAACAAAATAACAATATTCACCATACATAAGGGCGAGCAGAGAATTATAGCCGGCCCAGAAAATCCAGGCATTAACTTGCATAAAAAGAATACAGTTTGGAGTCGCTCCTAACCCATGCCTATTAAATATATAAAGAAATGAAAACCCTGAAACTCTCGAATTACAAGGATTTCTGCAAATGGCCAGCCAAGCTTTGGCAGGAGAGACTCCCGTACCTAGGAATCGGGCATGGCAGAGATGGGGTTTACCCCTAGTCCAGGCTAGCCACCGAGTTAGGGTTGGTGTCCCGCCTTAAAACAGAAAAACACAAACTCTGATAAATACCAGGTATGCCGCAATCAAAAAAATACTTAAGGAGCTATGCTCAGTTTATCATAATATTACCTGCTAGGAACCCTAGCCGGAGTGTGCGCAGCACTGACTCTAGTCTTGCTGGCCGCCCCATAGCCAAGAGCCTGTAGTCGCATAACCATATATCATCAAAAGCTTTAAAACGAAGAACAAAGATAAAGATGTATATAACAATGGAAGCAGAATAATCAAACCTTGTTCGCTCTTACCTGAGATGTCATGCGCCATTTCGCGGGTAGCTGGACAAAGTCTACAAGATGGCTTTCGGGTCCGAGTGTGGACAGAGAGACTGAACAAATCATCCGAGTGGGAGACCGACTAACCCAAATGAGCTAGTTTTCGAGGCCAACAATAGTATAGGTTGGTAGGTCGCAATAACACTCCACCCAACCACTGTCAGATTGACTAAGGTATCTCCCCTCCGTCAATTCAACGAGAATCACCATGCAAATCAGAAGGTAGGACATGACTGCAGGCCTAGTACAGCACGAGGCCAGGCAGCAATTAATTCCCTTAAAAATGGATAAGACACATCACAGGTTGGCATATGAAAAATCCGGGCTCAGCTCATCAGCAAGAGCCGCGTGGAGTGTTCATGCAACAAGTTGATGATGCAACAAATGCGAAACAGTACCAGATTAATGTAGGCGGAGATATGAGTTTAACCAATCCCTAGGGAATCCATAGCATGAGGTTTAATTTAATATAATCTGCAGATTTCATTATGTATATATGTAAAAAATATTTTTTTTCATTTGGAGACATTACAGAGGCTCTCAGTGACCCACCATCCTCATTCCAAACATTTAACACCTTGTATTTCTCTTTGGTTCATGTGTTTGTCCTCCATCTTCAACAATGGAAACTAAAAATATTGTTCCAAGAAAAATAGTAGTTGAAATGACTCCTCAAGCCCCTCTCTCTATAAAATCCACTCCAAAAAAACTTTCATTCAGTGCCATAACATTTTCATTTTCTCCAAAAATTCAATAATGGCCTTCTCCCAACTTGATTGAAGAGCATGCTCCTATTCATGTAGTTTAGTTTCCCTATTCAATGTAGCCATTTCCTATCACTTTCAAGATTCTCACATCACCTTCATTTACAATATTTTTATCACTACAATCTCCACTGTTGACACCATTGTCAATACCACCATTCTTCATAGAAACTCAAACATAAAGAGCTTTGATCTCACTACAGAATCTGTAGCTCTTGCCACCTTCTCTATTCATTCTGCCATCCCTGGTGTTAGAGCCTAGATTTGTCTCAGGCTAAAAAGACAAGGTTCTAGGTCCACATCAAACCACGCTCAGCCTCGTAGCTAGCCCTACGAGGACAGGAGAGGGATCTCTCCGGGTCAATCTCAGCGAAAAATACTCAATGGGCTAGAGATGACTGATTTAGAAACTGATCTTAGGCTAGGTATTAAGTGCAAAGGATTTGATTTGAGTTTTTTAGGGTTTTGTTGAAAAGATGGGAAAGGAAAATTTGGGCTCGGGGATGAGGCACAGTTTCTACAGAGGTTTGATTGGGGCAAGGAAGGCGATCGTTTTGATGCTTTAAAGCAAGTGAGATAGGTAGATCAGACAGGTGAGGAGCTAAGGAGAGCAAAAGAGTCTCAAGGATTCTCCTTAAACTGAAGAAAACATGAAAATTTAAACAAATTCAAAGGCAGAGCATAACAGTTATGGATTCCACCTTAATCACTCATTTGTTTCAAATTCAGAAGAAGAAACAAGAAAATGATACACATAACACTAGATAAACTTACCATTACTCAGAGAGGCACACCATCAAAACATAAAGCCACATGGATCCCAAACAGTGCTGCAAAACCCTGGTCTTTCCTTTGCCAAAAATGCAGAAATGAATGTACAATAGAGTGGCAAATTTTTCCCAAGAGTCCAACCCTGAAAATGACTTAGAAATTACATAATATAGACAAGCCAACCTCTTCCCTTGCCTCTAGAGGTCGAGCTCATCCTTCTAGGAGCTGTTTCAACCAATTCTAAACAAAGCACTAAAATCTAGGCAATCAAAACAACTTGCCTCTATAAGGTAGGAGACTGATTCATTCATTAAATTTTCACTCTTTGGTGAATGAATCCTCTAGAACAAGTAACTAAGTGTCAAAATTACATCATGTTCACTCAATTACATCAAGATAAGTCAAAAATTACATCACAAAGCAAAACTAGTCAAATTGGCTGAATTTCTGAGCTGGAAGGTGAAAAATTGGGCAAAAAACCTTTGTGTGCCGCGCCAAAATCTGTATGTGTCGCGCCACTTTGGAGCTGATTTTGAGGCACTTAATGAAGTCCAAATTGAGCCCAAGTGTGCTTGTTGGAAAGCCCTACTTGTCTACTTTCCAACCCAAGTGGAATTTCTGAATTTGGTGCACATTTGCCCCTCCAAAACCTCAATCTCCCAAGACTGCTTCCTATGTGTGAAATTAGGGGCAGAGAGGTCATTTTTAGGGTGTTTTTGACCTCCCGAGGACTCAAAACTTGCCCAAATTTCTTGGCCAAGCACCAAAAGTCATGATTTTCTATGAAAAATCCAAAACTATAAACTTTTTTGCATTTGGAGCCTCCTATCGTAAGTGCGCGCCACGTGGCGCGGCGCACGGGGAGAAAAACCCTGTTTTTTGCACAAAAATTTACAAAAATACAAAAAATGCCCCAAATTTATTGAAATTTGGGCTGGAGCTTCTTCATCAAGTTTTATGTTGGGCTAAAGAGGCCTCGGCCAATATCTGAAGACGATCGAGCTCCCTTTGCCTCTTTTGCCTTTTTGATGCCTTCTTGGTGCATGCAGTTCAGTGGTGGAAATCACTGTCTTGTTCATATGATGTTTCAGTGTATGTCTCCATAATGTCCATGCAAGGTGTATGTTTAGCAACTTGTTGAAAAAGAGAAATTGGTACCCTTTATTTCAATGCCAAATATGTGCCAAGTAGGAAGGGACTGTGATGAATAGGGACAATGGGTATAGTGGAGTGTAGGAAAAATGTGGTTCAATCAAGTGAAGGTGAGGACAATCACTTGACTATGTTTGAGAATTGGGGTTTGAGGATTTTACAAGTGAAATTAGAGAAGGAGAGTGATAGGGAATGGTAGGGTTTAGGAATAGGGATAATAGAACTTAGGAATAAGTGATTTGGGAATTGGGAGCATGGGCTTAGTGAATTTTGGGGGTATGTTAACTTGGGGAATAAGGGAAGTAAGGAGAGTATGGAATTAGGGAGTGATGAGGTGAGGGGATACTTAGTTTCAACACAAAACCCTAGCAACAATCTCCTTGGCAAATTTTGAAGAGATAGGGTTTGTTTTCTTTAACGCACTTCACCATTCATCCCATCAACAACCATCAATCTTGGATGAAAAACCATGAGAGAAGTTCAACCTACTTGTACCAATGGCAATCCATGCATTTTGGGGAAATATTGGAGCAATTTTTTAAAAAAAATCAGCCTTGGCAGCTCTATGCGCCGCGCCTTCCCAGTGTGTTGCGCTACTGTAAATTTACACTGGAAATTTTCTCCCCTGTGCGCCGTGCCTCCCCTGTGCGCCGTGCCTTTTTCCAAGTGACTTTTGGAGGCCTTCCCGGTGTCCAAATTGGGTACAGGATAGCTTGTTGGAAAGGTATTTGAGTCTACTTTCCAACCCAACTTTGAGAACCACTGCAACCTTGACCGATATTATCAAATCCTTTGAAAAGGTGTTGTTTTATTATGGCTTAGAAACAAATCATCCCTGGTACTCAAAAGCCCGTAATACCTTTCAATATAATTACAAAATCTTTTGAGAATTCGGGCTCTAATTCATCATATTTTTTGATTGATGCGCATACAAGATTTGGCCCCCACTCTGCCAGTATAATATTTTTGCATTATCTCATGAGTAGTGGCCACACTCCACTCCAATAGCCCGCCTACTTGGAAGCCCGTAAAATTTTCCAGTTTCTAATTCAGAATACCTTCCAGGCATCTGGGCCTCTGGGTACTCCTCTTTCCTCTATATACACCCCATGCCTCTTGTACCTAGAGTTTTATTCTAATTATATATGGGATTTCCCTTCCGGGCTACTACGCTCACTCTCGCTCCTCTACTACCCACAAGCCCGGAAGCTTAGCTGTTTTATTAATTTGCATTTTAAAGTTTCCTTCGGGAACTTCACTCTTGCACATCTATTGCCAAATAAATCAAGCGCTTTCATTATGGTTCTTTGTTGGCACATTTATGGTGAAAATTAGTTAATTTAATGGGATCAAACTGTGAGTTTTGAATTTATTTCATTGTTACTGTTGTTTTTCGCATTTACCCTCCTACAAGCTAATTTTCTCTACTCTTTTCAAATTTCACGCAAGAAAGATCTAATACTTCTCGCTCAAAGGAATCTAAGAAGAAATCTCCTCTACAACAACCCTTCGACCCATATAGAGAAGTTATAAATGAAAAAATTTCGGATGAAACTATTTCCTTAGACACAGTTTGTACAAGGGATTTAGGGAGTTCTTCATAGGAGAATATTTACAAGTATTTTGAAGACGAGGGGTCATGGGTTACAGTGAGGGTTGTGCCAGCTGAGGATTAAACACCTACCTCAGATATAACTCCTAAAGGCTTAGCAAATTATATATTGCATAGAATTACAGCAAGGCCCATATTAATGCCTTACACTGGTATGTTCAAGTGGGTGGTCGAAAATATTGATATTTCAAAATGGAGGATTCACACCAATAAGGGTATAGGGATCGGCTCATTCAGGTCAAAAGACCTTGAAGTTATGCACCATTTTCCTAAACTTTAGTCCACTTTCGACAAACAGTATGTGCAAGACTTTGTCAAGAAGCATGGACTAGTTTCAGATTCAATAAGAGGTAGGAGGCAGGACCCAAATAAACAAAAAGAAGAGGAGGATGGTAAGTATACTATAGCTTCACTTGCTTCTCCTTTTAGTCAAATTGTCGTTATGTTGTGCAAATTATATGCTTACTCCAGTGTTTCAAAATTTCTCGATACTTGGGTTTCATTAATTAATGGGGCATCTAAGGGTTATATTTTTAGTTACGCCAATATGTTGTCTGATAATCTAGCGAGAGTGTTTCAGAAAACATCATTCCCAATTTTATATGTATGTCTATACTATGGATTCCCTCTTCTTTTCTTTAGATCTCCTAGCCATGGGATGGAAATGGACCCCTGCTGATCCTCTCCCAATTCACATTTATCACATTATCCTTTGGGAATCCAATTATTTTGACCATGTTTATGAAATTTTCCACCGTGTCATTATTCTTATTCATGAAATTGTTTTTGATGTCAAGCCCCCAAGAATGACTCCAGAAACCATGAATTGGTCTCAAGAAAATCGGAAACTGGTTCAGTGAAGTATTATTTACTTCTATCAGAGTTTGGGGAAGCCAAGGTGTGCCTCATGTCCTACCCCTCTATATTCCCAATAAATTACTATGCAAGGAGGTGGCATACCAAACAGTTTCCAGCACGATGACTAAAATCCTAAAAGGCAGTAATAAAATGGTATGGCCTCAGTTTCCTCTCCCTTTTGGAATTTATGCCCTAAGAAATTATGTTCATGCAAAAAAAGAAGTAAAATCCATAAAAGCCTTAAAACTGACTACTGCCCCTACAAGAGCCTACAAACCTAATGGAATTGCATGTCAAATTGCTACAACTGCTGGTATTAGAATATTTCATCATGAGGAACATAAATTTGATGATTTGTTTGTTGAGGCCTCCTTATATGGTACAATCTTAAATAATATTGATGAAAAATTATCAATAAAAGAATAGGAGCAGTTCTTGATGTTCAGGGATTCAAGGTTATCTATTTTCCTATGAATTTATTGCAACTCCCTGCAGAAAAAGGCACATCTCTCAAAGACATTATCGTGTCCACTCGACAACAATAAATAGAGACAACAAGCTTTACAAATATTGAAGGACAAGTTCATACAGAAGACCCAAAATTGCTAAAGGTTTGGGAAGAATTTTAGCAAACCATTGACATGCCAAAGGAGGAAATCATAAACAAAGAGAATGATACTTCTTCTCAATAGAAAAACCCACAGAATAATCCTAGCAGTATGCAAAATAATTTGACAGATCAATCAACACTTGAGAAGACACCAGTGGCTACTCTTTTCGATGTGGAAATTATCCCTGCCAATCCTACTTATGAAATCTTTTTCAAAATCGACGAGATTCCTCCTATGGATGTTTTCTATAGCCCAATGCATAAATCTATAGTGAAAAGGGGAAAGAAGAAGAGAAATCTAGAAGAATTTCAAGCATTGATCTCAGGAAATGCTCATCTTGCTACTTCTCTTAAAGTTCTTTAGAAAGGATCCTTGGTTGCTCCTGCTGATGAACTTGGTAAATTGACACAATTTACAGGTGCCTATACAACTATTGACAAAGAAATTAAGGTACAATAATTACTAAAAGATAAGAATGTGAAAATAGATACCATGGAACAATATTTTGTAAAAGAAATAGAACAATTGAAAGCACAGCTAGAGGCAGGATTAAATCAAAAGGATATCAGATTGACAAAATTGCAAAGATAGTTCAATGCACTCTAGATCCAACATTCTGAGGAGATAAAGCTAAAGGATGAACAACTAAAATATTTATAGTAGAGGGTGGAATGGATATAGGCTCGAATCCCTCATTTGGTCAAATTCAAACAAGAATATTATGAGCTTAATTTTCAGCTCCAAAAAGCAACAAAATATTTTATGTGATAAGCTAAGTTTGATATAGGCACAGTGCAATCCCGGATGCGGGTGCATAGGGGATATGGTAATGGCACGCGCCATCACGTGGGCAGGTGGCATGCCTACGGTGTCCGATGGTACCACGAGCAGCAGGGTATTAACCCGCTTGAATGCAGACGGCCGACGGCATTAATGCCTGTCTACTCGGCTCGAGGGAGAAAGATGGTTTTCGATGCAGAGAAAAGTTTAAAACAGAGCAAGCTGGATCGGCAGAAGAATATGTGCGCACATTGCAGTGAGACCCTGCTCCGCTCAGACGGAAATGGGAGTGAGAATCTGAGGGGTATTCCGCCGGTTTATGAGCCTGGTAAGCACACCACCTGCAACGGTGTGGAGCTGAGGGCGCTGGTGTTGGTTCTTGCAGCTGTAGGAGCTTAGAGTGCTTGTGTTGGTTTCCAGAGAGGAAGGAGTGCTGTAATGCCGAGGGAAAGGCCGCGAATGGGTAGCCGAAGAGGGGGAATTAGAGGCAGGGCCCTCCCGCAGCAGAACGATTATAATTCACCCTCTTCCTCCATTGAGGTAACGTCGCTGCCTCAGAGATTTCAGGGCAGCAATGAGGAGGAGGGAGGGCATAATGGCAGAAGCCCAAATTCTGAAGAAGGGCAGATGGAGCTCCCAATGCTCAGGTATCGGCTCCCCTGCCCTCAAGTTAATTCCACTTTGGTTGTTTCTATAATGATAGAGCCTGGCGTCACTCAGAACATGGAGGCCGAGCCTCGGCCGGATGGGCAGCGCTCCAGCAGAGAAGAATCTCCAATTGCGTGCCTTCCGGTTGGAGCTGGAACGGGTTGGTTGGCACCTGGACGTGAACATGGGCCGGATCTTGAGCGCCCAGCAACCAATTTCGACTCGGACGCTGGCCCTTCTATGCATGCTGGTTATTCACTTGCTGGTCCGAGCAGGCCAGCCCAAGAGGGAAGCCCAGACGCGGTCATCCAGCTTTCTGACTCCGAGGACACGCTCCGTTTCGGGTGCCGAATTGAAGAGGCGCCCCAGACTACTGAAGATGATTGAACTCGCCCCGGTAATCTCTGCTATTTTTGTTGGGATTTCGTTGTATAACTCGGCTAAGTGGCGGCATTATCTCTGTCAATGTGTCGGCTGTAATGTTCAGGTGTCAATTGTAATTGTTCAGGTGTCGATTGTCTTTGTCCAGCTGTATGTTTGTCTTTGTCCGGGTCAGTCCAAGGCCCTGGTGTCTGTTCAGTTAATACATGTTATGTAATTGTGTCGGCAATGGTCAAGCAACAACTCCAATTTTGAACTTTTCAATTTTGGAACTGATAGCAAGGCAAGGGCTGACAGGCAAAATTTCTTAGCCTTTCCCAATGTACTCTATTTTGTATCTTTGTTTTGTACGATAATAGAATTAGTCATATTCAGAAAAAAAAAAAAAAAAAAGATATAGGCACAGTGCAAATTGGGAGATGCATTAACTGATGAATTGTTTGATATGAAGACCTAATATGATGATGCCAAATGAGATTTAAATAGGCTTCTGAAATGGAAGAACAACACTGAGGGAAAGAAATCTTATTTCCATAAAATTGATGAAATGTAGAAGTCTATTATTTTTAAAAGCTAGAAAGTTAGGATTCATTTGGTAGAGAATTTGGTCAGTGGCACACATCATTTTTCTAATGATATAGTAGAGTCCATTATAGACTCTTTTCTTGAATCAAATTTGATATCCAGTTGCCCAAAAGACTTGCTTCTAGATGTAGGGAAATTACAAAAGGATTGGTTTGAAGAAAGGACTGAGTTTGTTAAAAGAATTGATCAATTAACGAAGGTTAATTTTGACTTTAATTGGAAATTCTTGACTAATCCTCATAGTAATTAGCTATTCCTTAAGGAACTTACCAATGAATCTATTCAAATGTTTCCACCTCTGAAGGCATCTATTTTCAGTTGTCAGGTACACATCAAGCCTCAGTTTCCTCCAGAGTTATCATCGCTTCTAGAGATTCAAAGACAATGGAAACAGACTATTGGCTCAACTTCAAATGATTGAGATTGTTGTAACTATTTACCTTTTTATGATAGTTGTTATTTTTTATTTGAGTATTTGTAGGAGAATTAGTTTCACTCCCTTTTAGTGAAGAAAGTTATAAATCACTCTCTTGAACTCGTGCAAAGGGTTCTAATTTTTGGAGAAAAGGAGAACTTTTGTTGCACTTTAATACTAAAGTTTAACTTTATAATATACTAGAACCATTCCAATTCTAGCATTCCCAAATTGTTTATAGATCGGGTACTTCTATATGTTTTGTTTTCTTTTTATTACTAAAGGTATTGTTTCAACCGATTAAACATTGTTCACGTATTTATGTATATTGTTTTTAGCACGATCACTATTGATGTGTGAGGTCTTTTTATTATTGATACAATGAACAACGAAAGCGGTATTTCATAGGGTTGAGATTAATATTAATTTTATTAACTATCTAATAAAATTAATACTTTTGTTTATATTATAAAACGTTGGTTTATGAGAGTCATTTTTTTTCATTAAATAATGTTATCACTTAGTATCACATATGTTTTGAAACACCAAGGTAAAGTAAAGTAAAGTAGATTAGATTATTTTAGTTTTATATTAATTCTTATATTAGTTTTAATATTAATCAATCATTATCATATTCTTTTTATCATCCCTTTTTCCATCTCCATCCATAATCCATTTTACAGGTAACTCGACCCAAAATACCAGTTAGAACCACCATCAAAAATGGATAAGAGTCTCATTTGCGGCTTTGACTGGGTAGATTCCCTTGATGTCGATGAAGTCATTTTTTCACATCAACATTTTTGGCACTAAAAGGAGGGACATCTGATTGTCAATGGAAAGAAAATCCCACATTAAATCTAGTAGCCATTCAAAGAGTCAATCTTTGCCCCAATCCTCACCTTCAACTTATAGATCTCATTCTTTTTCTCCACCTCCTAGATATGAATTTCCTCAACCATCATTTATATCTCCCAGCGCTGTGAGAAGATCCTCTAGTGAAACATAAGTGAACACTCCCTTTCCTGTTGATCCCCTTGAGTGTCCTGAAATCCAAACTATTATACATAAGATTGAAGGATTTTCAATCTCAAGAGAAAAGTCCCAGATTCCAGAAACTTTTAAAGAAAGTGTTACATATTCTTTGAAACCGTCTGAAGTTTTAATAAGATATCAAAGTAAAAATTAGGAATTAAGCCTTTTTAGTTTCCTTTATAATTTCATTGTAAGAAAAAACCCATTGTTGGCTCTGATTCAGCTGCTAGTGAAAATATCTTGCCTCCTTCACCTCCTCTTACTCCTACCATTCCATCGATCACATCACAACCTTCACATTCTTATTCTATTCCTCCTGTTATTTTGACTTCACCAATTACATCTTCTAGTCCTCCATCCTCCTCAATTATCCTTCCACCCTTATATACTCTTATTTCTTCCACATTTGCTGCTAGCTCTTCCACCACAGGTCCCATTATAATCACCAAAATGAAAAATCGACCTTGGAATTCCCCTGGTGCTATAAATATAACATCTCCTTTACATCCTCTTCCAAAACATCTAGAGAGATGGTTTCCTAAGTATAATCCAGATGATGGTATTCTAGCTGAAGAACATATTCATAATTTCATGTTGGCCATTAATCTCAATGGTGTCTCTGAGGAGGATGTCATCTGCAAGATTTTCCCTTATACATTTGAAGGATCATCCAAGTCATGGTATTTTTCTTTTCCCGCGGGTTCAATAAATAGTTGGGATACCTTCGAAGAATAGTTACTTAAAAAATTTGGAGAAGACAAAACTTCAACCACTTTAATTAATGATTTATCTAACCTTAAATTCAAACCTAATGAGAAAATTAAATACTTTAACTCCAGGTTTAATAAACTCCTAAACAAAATCCTAGATAAAACGAAGCTAGGTGAAGAAGTATGGTTTTATTGGTATATTAGTGTTCTTCCTTCCTCTATAGCCATGTTTTCCTATAGGGCACAAAAACAAACACTCGTATATAACATGAAATAAGCCTTGGTCATTGAAAAGAGAATGTTGGCATTGGAAAAAAAAGTTGTTGCTGAAGAAAGGAAGCCTATGAAGAAACTGAAATGTAAAGATGAACCAAAGAAGAAAAGAACCAAGGATCCATACTACATGGACAGATTACAAAAGGTTCTTAAGACATTGTCAAATGAAATGGTTGAGTTAAAGAAATAGGTAGTTGAAAGTTCTTCTTCAAGACAAAATTTTAGGCCTTTCAGAAAGAATCAACAAGTTGCACCCCCTACTCAGTCACCTTCACACATATCAATTGTTGATGAAGATGATGAACAGGAAGAAGAAGAGGAAGCACAATTTGTTGAAGAAGAAACTGAAGAAGAAAAAGTAATTGAGAAAAATGGGATTGGGGATTTCATTCTACCTACCTTTCAAAAAAAAGAGGAAGAGGATCTTACTGTTACAACTAGAAGTAAAGGACCTATAGATACACCTTCAAAAAGTTAAAATATTGGAAATGATTCTTAAGCTAAAAATGGTACGCCTAAGAAAATTTTTGGTCAAATTACTAGGGCTTCTAAGAGTAAAAGTAAGTCTAAGCCTCCTACTTTGTCTTCAGACAAGATTAATCCAACAGATTCCATTGCCATTGGTGATATGTCAACTTCTCATACACCTCCCTTTCTCTTAACTTTTGAAGTTTTTTACAAAAATGTTAATAATTATTTAGTTGATTCAAGCGCTTCATCAAACATTATGCCATCTTGGGTTCTCTTAAATTTGAATGTGAATCCACATAAATATGCCACTCAAATAGTTCAATGAGATAAGCCAAAAGTCAGAGTTTTAGGTGAGATGAATGAGGTAATGATTAGATTGTCATCAAATCCTAAGGTTTTCCATATTATTGATATTTTGGTTATTGATTAGATTGTCATCAAATCCTAAGGTTTTCCATATTATTGATATTTTGGTTGCTGATATTCTAGAATTTTATGGTCTTATATTGAATAGAGATTGGTCTAAAAAACTTAATGGTTATTTTTCTATTGTTTGGTCTCACCTCTGACTACCTTATAATGGAAAACCAAACCATATTAGGATTGATAGAGAAAAACACATGTAGTATGCAGTGACTAACCTTGACGAAGAAAATGAACCTATAGTGTTCATGAATAATATCCTTGGTAATTGTTCTATTGAATCCTTCTTTGGTAATTTTCTTGCCCAGAATTCTCCTCATCCTTTAGAATATGTTTCATCACAAATTTGAATTTTTTTCTCAAACATATTTGTCTCGATGTGTAAATATTGTAGATTCTTTTGTAAATAATTTTGTAGAAAGTTTGCTTTGGACCCTTTATTTCGACAGATCAAATTCTAATGATGGCACAGGAGTAGGTTTCATTTTAGTCATCCAAAATAACTAAAATACCATGCTTACCTACAATCTTGAATTTGAATGCACAAATAACATGGCAGAATATGAAGCACTTGTGCAAGGATTGCTAAAAGCAATTAGTTTAGATGTCAGGTTCGTAAAAGTTTATAGTGATTCAGAGATAGTCAACAAACATGTAAGAAACAACATTCACTGTATTTCTAACCATCTAAAGCACTATCAATCTTTGGTGCAGGAATTAACATCTCATTTTTTGGCATTCAATATTACTCCTATGTCCAGATTACACAATGAAAGTGTTGATTTATTGGCCAACATTGCTTTTAAGTTGATTCCACCCAAAGACATTAGTCCTGATCACTTTTTAATTGAGTTGATTTTTCGTCCTTCTATTCCTGATAATGTCACCAAATAGAGAGTTTCCAATGATGAAGTTGACATCATAAGTTTTCTTACATCTGAAGGGGCCTATGATGAATACATTAGTGATGAGGATATGCATGATAAGGAACTTAATAAATCCTCCGAACAAAATGGAATAGAAATGTGTTGCCTAAATCAGTAGTTAAGTTGGAGGATCTTTATGACATTAAAGACATTTTTAAAAGCCCAACTAATTGCAAAACATAGAATTCTACTTTAAGGTTTGAGTTTATCAATTTAGGTACTGAAGAAAAACCCCAAAATATTAACCTTAGACTTGGTCTCTCTCTTGATGAAAGACTTAGCCTCATTCACCAGCTTAGAAGATATAAGGATTTTTTTTCATGGAGCTACGAGGACCTCAAAACATACGACACTTCAATTATCAAGCATATTATTCCCATGTTGCAAGAATTCAAGCCAGTCCAACAGAAACTTAGGAAAATTCATCCTAATATTGAGTCTCAAATCAAAGTTGAACTAAATAAATTACTAAATACCAAGATCATTTTTCATGTTAAAACATTCCAAGTGAGAATCTAACCTAGTCCCAGTACGCAAAAATAATTTTGACATTAGGATTTGTATAGATTTTAGGGATTTAAATAAGGAATTTGAGAAGGATAATTTCCCATTGCCTCTTATGGAGCAAATTTTGAAATCAGTAGCAGGCTTAGAATTACTGTCTTTCTTAGATGTATTTTTAGGTTATAATCAGATTTTGGTACATCCTGCTGACAGGATGAAGACTACCTTCAAAACCAAATGGGGTATGTAAGAATATTAGAAAAATCATTTTGTTTTAATTAATGTAGAAGCCACATTTCAGAGAGCCATGGATATATAATTCAAAGGTCTTATCAATAAGTCAATGGTAATTTTCCTTGATGACATTATTATTTATTCTAAGAAATGAGGTAATTATTTACAAGACCTAAAGAAAATCTTTGAAAGATGTAGAAAGCATGATATCTCTCTAAACCCTAAAAAAACTTTTTCCTTGACTGATGGAAAATTGTTGGGAATCATTATTTCTAAAGAAGGAATTATAATCGGTTTTGATAAAATTAAAGCCATATCTAAAATTTCTTTGCCTCACAACAAAAAATCAATGCAATCCTTTCTATGACAGATCAATTCTGTGAAGTGTTTTGTCCTGTATTTTTCTCAAATCTTCATGCCACTACGAAATATGACCAGGAAAAATACAATTTATAAGTGGGGTATAACTGAGAAATTTTTCTTTGACTCAATCAAGCAAGCCATAATACAAGCTCCTTCTCTATCTTCTATTGATTATTCGAAAAAAATATTTTATATACTTTTGCTTCTGATCATTCATATGTTGTTGTACTAACACAAAAGAATAATGAAGGAGCATAAGCCCCTATTTATTTCAATAGCTCAACATCACAAGGGGCAGAATTGAATTACTCCAAGTTGAGAAACAAGCCTTCACGTTCTTCAAGATTGTCAAAAATTTCAGACCCTTTCTACTAAGTCTCATACAAAAGTAATCATACCATTTTCACCAGTAAGAAAACTACTATTTTGGAAATATCTTGGTGAAAAGGAGAAAATTGGGTCACAACTCTTTAAGAATATGACTTGGAAATCAAACCTGCCAAAATTGTGCGGGGACAAGGCTTGTGCAAGATGGTTTTTTGTTCCAATAATTCTTCATTAGAAAACATCTCATGGGAACATAAAGATACTCAATAGGTATGTCTTATTAATTCAAATTCTCAATATGCAGACCTCATCTTTTATTTAACTCATGGATATACACCTGTTGAATTAGATCCTAAAAAGAAAAGAGCCATGAGATTGAAAGAAAACCAATATTAGCTTGTAAATGGCACTCTTTTTCAGAAAAAAATTATGACTATATTTTTCTTAGATGTCATGAAAATTTTGAGGCTTAAAAGGTCTTGTAGGAAATTCATGATGGACCTGTTGGTGGACATTATATAGGTGACACAACTGTAAAAAAAATCCTTCATGTTGGCTACTACTGGCCAACTTTATTTAAAGATGCTCATTCTTATGTCAGAAAGTGCAAAATTTGTAGAACAACTTCAGGTACAAAAAAGAAGGTTGTCTTACCATTACAACTCGTCAACATTGAACAACCTTTTGAACAATGGTGACTCGACATAATACGTGAGATCGTTCCTCATTCCTCTAAGAAACATAGGTATATTCTCATATCTATAGATTATTTCACAAAATGGGTGGAGGTCATCCCTTTGAAAGTGGTTAATTCAAAACAAGTCATTGATTTTATTGATGAACATATTATCACTAGGTTTGGTCTCCTGAGCGCCTTAATTTTTGACAATGCATCATATTTCTTCAATAATGCACTAACTGAATTCTCTCTTAAAAGAGGTTTTAAAGTTAAATATTTTTCCAACAACTACCCTCAAGGTAATGGGTTAACATAATCCACCAACAAGAATGTCCTAAGTATTATCAAACAAACCATAGATGACAATCAAATAAATTGGCATAATTCTCTAAATTTTTCTTTGTGGGCTAATAGAATAAATTATAAGGCATCATTAGGCACCTCACCTTAATTCCTAGTTTATGGGAAAGAGGCAGTTCTTCCACCAAATATATATTTTCCTTCCTTAGCTTTAGTACAATCAATTGAAGAACAACCTTGTTCTTCCCTCCAATAGAGATTATCTCAAGGAAGAAAGGGAGAAAGCAAATCAAACCTATGCTAAACATTAAAAACATTGTCAAAAATTGGTTCGATAGTGGTTCAGTTGGTAATAAAAATTTTCAAATTTGTGACATAGTGTTGAAATGGGATAAAACCCATGAAGAAAAGGGTAAACATACTACGTTTCAAAAAGTGTAGTTAGTCCCATTTCAGATTGCAGAACAAGTTGGTCCATCTATCTTTATCTTACAAGATCTTCAAGGTGTTGCCATTATGATGTATGTGTTGTACTTGATGACAACCCACTTGTAGCAGAACAACTCACTCACATGTTAACTTACAGATCAAACTCCAGAGATTGAAGAAAGAGAGTGGTTTAATAGGTATACACTGGCTCACTTTTTCCAAGCGGCGTATACGAGCGAGTTAACAGAATAAAAGGAGCGTATAACGTACACACACACTCCCATAGAAGGCAAAGCGGATACATGTCGAAAACCATGGTTTTGGTCCAAGGTATCTTTGGACCATGATATTAACCCAAGGTATTTAGTTCGAGGTATTCGGTCCATGGTACTTGATCCAAGGTATTGGTCCTAAGTGGATTTGGTTCATGATATTGAGAAAGGCCAAAAAATATATAAAGAAGAGAGGATCATAAGGCCAAGTGTGCAATTAAATAAGATTCTAAGGAATACTTCTATCTGAAGCATATTTCATGTTACAGAGTTATTTTTGGGACTAGATTTGAAATATTTATGTGCACCTTGATTTCAATATTGATTAGGATCATGAGACCTGAAATGACTTATTCTTGAATGATCTGATATTGTTTGAGGCTAGATCTGATATTTTGCACCTATTTTATTCGTTATCTATCATGATCTGTGTTTTTTTGAAGTCTGGAATTGCAACAAAGTTCTGAGTCAATATTTACAGATCTGTATGCAGGTTCGTCTCGGCTAAAGAGCGTATACATGCAGGTTTTGCTCTTTCAAGTAGAATATACAAAAGAAAGGCTTGATGTTCAGAGATGACTGATCCATTAGATCAATATTGTTGATTTATTGCTACTGCTATTTTACTGTTGTCTACCAATGAAGTCTTCTTAGATCTGAATGTAAAACTGAATGAATAAGGAGGCTAGTATTTGATTGATTGGTTGTATAAGTGAGGATAAGTGATCTCTGTTGTTGCCTATGTAAAGTACTGTAAGCTGATAGTAGATATTCAATACATTGCTGGTTGGTACAAACTTGATTCAAAATTTTATGTTTGCAGTAGTTCTGAAGGTATACGCAGGTTTGATTAACGGAAGTAGCGTATACACGCATCTTGGTTTTAGCCAAGTAGCGTATACACTCTGATGCATGGTTTATGAGGTTAGAGCTGGTTTTGAATGATGATGTAGGTTTCTGGGTTCAACACAGTGTTATGGTGACAGTGATCTAATTGTTTCAGATTAACTGCTTGTTGGTTGATGAAGTTTGAGTTTCTAAATTTCTGATGGGTTATTGATGAGTCAAGGTCTTCATATGTCTTGATATGTGCTAGGAGCATCCAATCTGAAAATTCATGAAACGCGGTCCCTGGTGGAAGAGTGGAGTTTTCTGTAGGCTGAAACCTACATACTAGTAAACATATTGGCTAGTACAAGAGCTAGGGGGTTGTAGCTCCCTTCCAGTAGAAGCCGGAGAATGAGAGAAGGTTGCAACCTTCTGTAGGTAGAAGCCTGCGTGCTGGTATGATTCTGCACTAGTACAAGATTGTAAACAAATTTTCTTATTATTAAAAGAAGACAGAGACAATATCAACAGATGGTTTTCACCTACATTGGGTTTCCACCTTAAATCTTGGTGTTCATGTGTGTTTCTTATGTGTAATGGTTTGTTTTGTTATTACTGCACATAGTTACTATTTATATGGTTAATGAAGTACTCATGCACTGATTAAAGATCAACATATGATGAATTAACTGAATCATAAGTTTGCTAGATATATGCTGGTTGCCTTAAATACAGCTGCGTGTACACGTGAGTTACCTTCAATGAAGTAGCGTATATAAATCTAACTATAGAAATGAAAAAGTTATAGATTTGATAATACTGATTCACCCCCCTCTCAGTATTATTTCCAACAATTGGTATTAGAGTAGGTCCTTCAAAAGAAGCTTGATCGCTTGAAGGAAGATCCATCAAGATGAATAATCACGAAAGCATGGGATCCACTAGACCGCCAATCTTCTATGGGAGCAACTTTGTTTATTGGAAAATAAGAACCACTGCCTATCTACAATCTCTTGGAACAGATGTCTGGGAAATTGTGGAAGGAGGATATAATTTTCCAATAACAATTCCTACTGACACGACAGGTAAAAAGCAATATGAAACTAATGCCAAAGATGTCAATACTTTATTGGGAAGTTTGTCACAATTAGAGTTTGTCAAAGTCATGCAGCTCAAATCAGCCAAAGAGATATGGGACAAAATCATTCAGAGCTACGAAGGGGACTCTCAGGTAAAATGTGATAAGCTTCAAACTCTCATAATTCAGTATGAAACTCTTAATATGCATAGTGATGAGAGTATAGCTAGTTACTTCATACGTATAGATGAGGTTGTTAATTGCATGAAGAATCTGGGTGAAGAAATAAAGGAAGTTACCTTAGTTGAGAAAATTTTGAGATCTCTATCTGCTAAATTTGAATCAAAAGTGTCTGCCATAGAAGAAAAATGAGATCTACAAAATATCACTATGACACAGCTTCACAGAATCCTAACTGCTTTTGAGATGAGAAAAGGAGGTTGATCAGATATGAGAGAAGCTGCATTTAAAGCTTCAGCAAAAGGAAAAGAAAAGGAAGAACACAATGAATCAGGACACATTTCAGAAGAAGAAGATGAGGTAAATTTTGTCAAGAAGCTTCAACGAGGTTCCGGAAGGTTCAAAGGTAAGCTACCTTTCAAATGCTTTGCTTGTGGTAGAGCTGGTCATTACGCTACCAGATGTACTCATAAAGATAAATATGAAAAAGGACAAGAATATGCAAATGGGAATCGGAAACCAATTGTGAATAGAAGGAGTTACTATACTCATGAAGATAGCGATGGTTTATCTAACAATGATAAAGATGAAACTAGACAAGATTACAGACTTCTCATGGCTTATGATAGCAATGATTTTTGGGAGAATGATGGTTTATCTAATAATGATGATTATAGACTTCTCATGATTTATGACAATGATGATTTTTGGGATGCTTTAGAAGAGGAAAACTTTCATGAAGAAATCTCTAAACTCAAAATCTGTTTAGAAGAAATGAATATGATCATAGATACCTTGACATACCAACTTGTCGAAAAAGAAAAACACAATGAAAAGCTAGAATGTGAAATTGTGGGTCTAAGAAAGATCTTGAGAAAACAAAATCTCTCAATCTTAGATTTGCTAAAGGATGAGAAACTTTATATGAAATTGTCAAAGTTCAGCGTTCTCCTCTGATAAAGACAGTTCTTGGATATATTGAAGAAGCATCTCAATCGCAAAAGCCGTCAACCTCCACCAAAAGCTATCTTGATGCAGCAAAGACCAGTGAACAATATGACAATCATCAGTAAAGGTATAAAGTTAATCACCAAGTAAATCACACTCAATTTGCTCCAAGAACGAATATCAATAGAAACTACAATCAATAGGTAAATAGATTCAACAGTCGCAGAAACTTCTTTAATGGCCAATGTTTTTCATGTCATAATATTGGGCACAAAGTTGTTCAATGTGTTGCTTACAAAACCATCATGACTAGAGAAGCATGAAATCAAAGGAATGTAACATGGATCAAGAGAAGTTCCTATAATAACTTTTCTCCTCTTGAAAATGAAATAGAATGCTCAATCTATAACAACTTTGGTCATGAAGAATCTGAATGCAGGAGCAAATTTCGAGAAATACCTCAAAAGAAGCAAATGCCATTAAATCCCAAGATATGGAGAAGGAAATAATTTCAAACAGAAAGATGTGGTATAGCCTTGTATGCAGAAGGACAAGAAAATCAGTGGTACATCAACAGTGGATGCTCCAAACACATGACAGGTGACAAAGAGAAAATTCACTCATATAATGACTTAGAAAAGGAAAATAATGTCTCATTTGGAAATGACACTCCAGCTGTCATAAAAGGTAAGGGTTCTATTTTCTTGAAAGAAAAGGTTAAAGCTGAAAATGTTATGTATGTAGATGGTTTAAAGCATAACCTGTTGAGTGCCAATCAAATGTGTGATCAAGGAAAAGAAGTGGTGTTTCGATCAAACGGATGTGCTGTTCGTGAGCTTGATATAGGAGAGACCGCGATCAAAGGTACAATAACTCCAAACAACTTATACATATTCAAAGGAGGACAACAACAATGATATCTAAGCAAAAATGATGAAAATTGGCTATGGCATAGAAGATTAGGACAACTAAGCTTCTCTCAAATAAGAAAAGCATGCAGACTCAAGGCTGTTTGTGATCTTCCAAATATCAACATCCCAGAAAATACAATATGCAAACCATGTCAAATCGGTAAGAAAACCAGAGATCACTTCATGGAAAAAGAAGAGCCAGCTAGTAAGCCTCTTGAACTTGTCCATACTGATTTATGTGGACCAACAAGGAAAAAGTCACCTCGTGGAGAAGAATACTTTATTTTGTTCATTGATGATTTTTCTAGAATGAGTTGGATAGGTCTTCTAAAGCACAAAGATGAAGCATTTGAAAAGTTCCAAGCCTTCAAAGCTTTGGTTGAAAATGGATCAGATCGAAAAATCAAATGCCTCAGATCTAATTGAGGAGGGGAATTTATATCGGATGAATTCTTTGACTTTTGTGAACAACATGGAATAAAAAGGCAATTTTCCACGGAAAGAACTCCTCAGCAAAATGGTGTGGTAGAAAGAATGAACATGACAGTTCAACAAATGGCTCGAGCTATGCTAGATGAATCGGGAACTCCTGCAACCTTCTGGGGTGAAGCTGCATTCACCACCATGACTATTCTCAACAAAGAAAATGTTCAGGTAAATAGCACTCAAACTCCACATGAACTTTGGTATGGTAAGACTCCTACTGTAAAATACTTTAAAGTTTTGGAAGCAAATGTTTTATCAAAAGGACTAATGAAAAACTTGGTAAGTTTGAACCCAGAGCAGATGAAGGTATTCTTCTTGGTTATTCTTCCAAAAGTAAAGGATATAAATGTTATAATAAAAGACTTGGGAAAATTATTTAAAGCATTGATGTTGTAGTTGATAAAGCATGCAAAAATCCAAAACATATAAAATCAACAGAAGATTATGACAATGAGGAAGATGGGGATTACTTTCCCACATCAAATAAAAATCATATTGAATAAGAAACTAATGAAGCACCAGAAGAAGATATAATGATATAAGAAAAGACTCCATCCAGGTATGTTCATAAAAATCATCCAGAAACTTAAATTTTAGGGGAAAAGGAGGCAGGTGTACAGACAAGAAGAACTACTACAGGGACCTCAAGCTATCTAGCATTACTATCCTCCACTGAACCTCAAAATGTAAATGAAGCATGCAAAGATGAATGTTGGGTCAAGGCTATGGATGAAGAACTTGAGCAAATTGAAAAGAGTGACACTTGGGAATTAGTTCCTAGACCTCATGATAAAAATATTATAGGAACCAAATGGATATTCAAGAACAAGCTGAATGAAAATGGAGAAATCATTAGAAACAAGGCTAGACTTGTTTGTAAAGGGTATGCTCAACGAGAAGGTATAGATTTTGAAGAAACTTTTGCACCTGTTGCCAGACTTGAAGCCATAAGAATGTTTCTTGCTCTTTCCAGTTTTCAGAAATTCAAAGTATACCAAATAGATGTAAAATAAACCTTCCTTAATGGAGATTTAGAAGAAGAAGTTTATATTGAATAGCCAGAAGGATTCATTCTTGGAAATGATGCAAAACTTGTATGTAGACTCAAAAAGGCTCTCTATGGTCTAAAATAGGCTCCAAGGGCTTGGTATTACTGCCTTGAAAAATATCTACACCAACAAGGTTTTACATATAGCAATTTATAAACAAAGATTGAAAATGATAGATTGCTAGTTATTATTGTTTATGTTTATGATATAACTTTTGGTAGCAATGAAGAATCCATGAGTCAGAATTTTGCTTCAGTAATGTAGCAAGAATTTGAAATGTCCTTGCTTCGTGAACTTACCTATTTTCTTGGTCTACAAGTTCAGCAAACTAAAGATGGTATTCTCCTTTCACAAACCAAATATATCAAGTAGACCTTGAAAAAGTACGGAATGGAAGATTCTAAACCTGTATGTACTCCAATGGTAACAGGGTGCAGTCTCAGCTCAAATGATGAATCAATAGTAGTACATCAACTAACTTACAGATCCATGATTGGCAGTCTGCTTTATCTAACAGGTACCTGACCTGACATCATGCATGTAGTAGGAATAGTTGGAAGATTCCAAGCAAATCCAAAGGAGTCACACCTTCAGGCAGTCAAAATAATCTTCAAATATCTTCAAGGAACTCAAGACTTTGGACTATGGTAACCTAGAGATGCGGATCTCACTCTTCATGCATATACAGATGCAGATTGGGAAAGAAGTGTTGATGATAGAAAAAGCACTAGTGGTGGTGCATTCTATATGGGTTCCAGGTTAGTGTCTTGGTTCAACAAGAAACAAAGTTCAATTGCTTTATCTAAAGCTGAAGCAGAATATGTGGCTGCTGCATCTTGCTGCCCACAACTACTTTGGATGATGCAAACTTTGCAAGACATTCAGATCATATGTACTCCACCGATCTCCATTCTATGTGATAATACAAATGCCATCAGTATTTCAAGGAATCTAGTCATGCACTCCAAGACCAAGCACCTACCCATCAAGTACCATTTTTTACGAGAACAAGTGCTTGAACAAAAGGTCAAATTGGAGTATGTCCCCTCCAAAGAACAGGTTGCTGATATATTCACTAAACCACTACCTAGAGAAACATTTGAATATCTCAGACAAAAGCTGGGAATAGTTGTTGCATCATCTTGCTGTTAAATCCATTTTTTTCATATGAAGGTTATTATAAGCGGGTTTCATGAAGTATAGTCGTGTATACACGCGAGTTTCTATGGCTAAAGGAGCATATATGTTTTTCTATCAGGAAAAACAGTGGGTCAGACTCTGATATGGGTGCTCTATCTGATGTTGATGATTACAGTCTAATGATATGCTTTGTTCATTAATTTTTATCTGAATGACAAAGATGCCTTGATTAATGACTTGTTAATAATGCACAGGTAACACAGGTTCAGGGTGAGCATTAGCCTTCACACACATTCTACATTGTTGGCATTATGGTTGCTGGGTCCAGCTATGGCTTCAGATATTTATACCATTTGTTGCTTAAGTCATGTAAAAGTCTAGGGAGTGATATGACTTCTCATACATTTGAATGAGTCTTATTGGACAAATGATGTAATTCATATCCGCACTTTGCATGGGATGGATGATGTAATATTTATTGTATTTTTTTCATGTATAAAAAATTGGTATATCCCCACTTGGTTGGGTGGATGAGTCAAATTTGGTATATCCCCACTTGATTGGGAGATTGATGTATGTATGAGTAATTGGTGATATGAAGTTCAAACTCACATAGGTGAGTTATAGAGTCATGTTATTCTTTTGGAATATTTTTACAGACTCTGCATGTGCTCAGGGGCAGCATGGATGGTTTAGTGCATCTCAGCATCAACAAATTCAGCATATGCCTAAGGGGAGCATGATCAATGTTTATATTCAGCTGACCAGATATGAAAGCCTTCACTTTGGTCACTCCTTTTCCCTTGGTATCAAAGGGGGAGAATATCTTGGTCTGCCCTTTGCTCTTGATGACAAAGGGGGAGAGTAGTTTGGTGTTGGTTGTTATCTCTAACAGTTTCTACAGCTTGCAGTAATCAACACTGACATGGTTGCCATCAAGTTTAAAGGGGGAGATTGTTGGCATTATGATGTATGTGTTGTACTTGATGGAAACCCACTTGTAGCAGAACAACTCACTCACAGGTTAACTTACAGATCAGAATCCAGAGATTGAAGAAAGAGAGTGGTTTAAGAGGTATACGCTAGTTCACTTTGTCCAAGCGGCGTATACACACAGGTTAACAGAATAAAAGGAGCGTATAACACACACATGCACTCCCACAGAAGGCAAAGCGCGTACATGTCGAAAACCATGGTTTTGGTCCAAGGTATCTTTGGACCATGATATTGACCCAAGGTATTTAGTCCGAGGTATTCGGTCCGTGGTATTTGATCCAAGGTATTGGTCCTAAGTGGATTCGGTTCATGATATTGAGAAAGGCCAAAAACTATATAAAGAAGAGAGGATCATAAGGCCAAGTGTGCAAGTGAATAATATTCTAAGGAATACTTCTATCTGAAGCATATTTCATGTTGTAGGGTTATGTTTGGGACTAGATCTGAAATATTTATGTGCACCCTGAGTTCAATATTGGATCAGGATCATGAGACCTGAAATGATTTATTCTTGAATGATATGATATTGGTTGAGGCTAGATTTGATGTTTTACACATGTTTTATTTGTTATCTATCATGATTTGGATTTGTCTGAAGTTTGGAATTGCAACAAGGTTCTGAGTCAATATTTGTAGATCTATACACAGGTTTGTCTCGGCCAAAGAGCGTATACACACAGGTTCTATTCTTTCAAGTAGCGTTTACAAAAGAAAGGCTTGATGTTCAGAGATGATTGATCCATCAGATTAGTATTGCTGATTTATTGCTACTGTTATTTTACTGTTGTCTGTCAATGAAATCTTCTTAGATCTGAATGTAAAACTGAATGAATAAGGAGGCTGGTATTTGATTGATTGATTGTATAAGTGAGAAGAAGTGATATCTGTCATTTCCTATGTAAAGCTCTGTAAGTTGATAGTAGATATTCAATACATTGCCGGTTGGTACAGACTTGATTCAAAATTTTATGTTTGCAGTAGTTCTGAAGGTATACGCAGGTTTGATTAACGGAAGTAGCGTATACATGCAGCTTGGGTTCATCCAAGTAGCGTATACACTCTAATGCATGGTTTATGAGGTTACATATGGTTCTGAATGATGATGCCGGTATCTAGGTTCAGCACAGTGTTCTGGTGACAGTGATCTGATTGTTTCAGATTAATTGCTTGTTGGTTGATGAAGTTTGAGTTTCTAAATTTCTGATGGGTTATTGACGAGTCAAGGTCTTCATATGTCTTGATATGTGCCAAGAGCATATAGTCTGAAAATTGATGAAACGTGGTCCCTGGTGGAATAGTGGAGTTTTATGTAGGCTGACACCTACGTACTAGTAAACATATTGGCTGGTACAAGAGCTAGGGGGTTGTAGCTCCCTTCCAGTAGAAGCTGGAGAATGAGAGAAGTTGCAACCTTTTGCAGGTAGAATCCTGCGTACTGGTATGAGTTTGCACCAATACAAGATTGTAAACATATTTTCTTATTATTAAAAGAAGACAGAGACGACAACAACAGGTGGTTTTCACCCACATTGGGTTTCCACCTTAAATCTTGGTGTTCATGTGTGTTTCTTATGTGTGATGGTTTGTTTTGTTATTACTGAACATAGTTACTATTTATATGGTTAATGAAGTACTCATGCACTGATTAAAGATCAACATATGATGAATTAACTGAATCATAAGTCTGATGGATATACATTGGTTGCCTTAAATACCGCTGCGTGTACACACGATTTACCTGCAATGAAGTAGCATATATAAAACAGACTATAGACATGAAAAATTTATAGATTCGATAATACTGATTCACCCCCCTCTCAATATTATTTCCAACACAAGGGAGGAAAGAAACTCTCCCTGTAAATGGACTAATCCTTAAAAAATATTTTTCATGGAATTTCATTACTACCTTTGTAAATATGTAAATAAACATATGTATATTCCATGTGTGTATGGAAAAATAAATACCTTTTATTGGTTTAACCTTTTGTTGAGTATTTTCCCTTTCATATCTTTCTTTACTTGCATTAGTTTTGTAGTTGTGTGTTGTGCTTTTGGCTTTGTGATTGGGAAATCAATTATACTCTACTATTTGGATACGATGTTTTATCTTCAAGGAAAATTATATTTGAGATGATATTACTGTGATTTTGTTCAACTTTCCTAAATAATAAAATCCTTGGTTATAGTCCATTGTGTTTTGCTTGTCATCATTTTATGAACTATTTTCAACCCCAATTCAATGAAGGAAAAATATACCTATCAATAGTTGCCTAGCTAATCAGCTCTTGGGATACAAAATTAGTCAAGAAAATATTAGTTACCTTAAAACATTTTACGCTATCTAGTCTCTTAAGGAGTGGATTTTCCTCCCCTTCCACTAAATAATTTTTTTAGAGTGTAATTCAAAAATATAAGAAATTAACTGAAAGATAGGAGATATCATCACGAGCCTACCTACCATGATCATGGGTTCTAATAGTAGTGACATTTTCCATATGACTATCAGACAAGAGGTCTCTCATCACGAGCCGACTTGTTCACTCTTGTTAGGATCTGTGAATGGCATTGACAACATCTAGTCACCAAGCCAGGACAATGGCTTTCAAATAGTTTAAATAATTTCAGTTAACATAAAATGTGCAAAGTATATATTCTCTTAAAGTTCTTTCTAATGTATGGGATACTAGAATATCCGGGGCTAAAAGGTAACCCTATTGAGACTATGGATGCTTGTTGGCAGCAATGGTTCTACTTGTGGTATTGAAGTTTATTTTTAATACTAAAATCTGCTAGTTATTTTGCATTCTAAAAGTTGACTACCAACAAGGTCTACTGCTACTAAAACATACTTTGCAATAATTGTATATTTATGGGGCAAACATTCACAAGTTCATAAATAATGCTAAACAATTATTTTCTTTGTTTGTGTACGAGGGATATATTTTATAGGAGATTTTAATTCTATCATTTTCATATCGTCTAATCTTTATTCCTTTATTTTTATAAATTTTGTATTCTTCTTCATTTTCATAATAGATATAATTTTTTTTGCCCAATGCATCGCTAATTGTTGTGGCAAACAATAACCCCCATTCATTTTTTAAGAACATAATAATAATGGGGACGCATTTTTTTTTCTTAAGTTTACAATTTCCCCTTAAATAAATCCTTTTTGATTTAATAAAGCATTAAAATAATAAAATACACCCTTGTTTTAAAACCACCACAGCCTTAACCAATATTACCAAATCCTTTGAAAACGTGTTATTTTATTATGACTTAGAAACAAATCATCCCTGGTACCTGGAAGCTCATAATCCCTTTTAATATAATTACAAAATCTTATGGGCATCCGGGCTCGAGGATCCAAGTCATCATATGTTTTTATTAACACGCATATAATATTTGGCCCCCACTTCGCCAATACAATATTTTTGCACATCTCATGATTAGTGGCCCCACTTCACTCCAATATCTCACCTACTTGGAAGCCCATAACATTTTCCAACTTCTAATTCACAATACCTTCCGTGCATCCAAGCCTTTGGGTACTCCTCTTTCCTCTCTATACACCCCAGGCCTCTTGCACCCAGAGTTTTATTCTAATTATATATGGGCTCTCCCTTCCAAGACACTATGCTCACTCTCACTCTTCTACTACCTGCAAGCCCAACTATTTTATCAATTTTCATTTTAAAGTTTCCTCTGAGTACTTCACTCCAAGGCTCTAACGTGGTGCAATTCATGTGGCCTCCCGCACATCTATTTTCCAATTGACCAAGCGCTTTCATTATGGTTCTTCGTCGGCACATTTATGGTGAAAATTAGTTAATTTAATGGGATAAAACTGCCAGTTTTTAATTTACTTCATTGTTACTATCGTTTTTCGCATTTACCCTCCTGCGAGCTAATTTTCTCTACTCTTTTCAAATTTCATGTAGGAAAGCTCCGATACTTCTCGTTGGGACAAAATGAAAAAAGATATATTGAAATCTAAGAAGAAATCTCCTCAATAGAAAATCTCTAGCCCATATAGAGAAGTTATAAATGAAAAACTTTTGGATGCAACGCTTTTCTCAAACACGATTTGTACAAGAGATTCAGGGAGTTCTTCATGAGAGAATATTTGAGATTCAGGGAGTTCTTCATGGGAGAATATTTACAAGTATTTTGAAGACAAAGGGCCTTGAGTTACAGTGAGGGTTATGACATTTGATGACCAAACACCTACCTCGGAGACAACTCCTTAATACATAGAAAATTCTTTCTTGCATAGAATCGCAACAAGGCTCGGATTAATGCCCTACACTGATATGGTCAGGTGGGTGGTCAGAAATATTGAAATTTAAGAACAAAGGATTCACACCAATAAGGGCACATTGATTGGCTCATTCAGGTCAGAAAACCTTTAGGTTATGTATTATTTTCCTAAACCTAAGTGCACTTTCGACAAACAATATGTGCAATACTTTGTCAAGAAGCATGGAATAGTTTTGGATTCAATAATAGACTAGAGTCAGGGCCCAAATAAACACAAAACAGAGGAGGATGGTAAGTATACTATAGGTTCACTTGCTTCTCCTTTCAGTCAAATTATGATATCATGTGCAGATTATATATTTACCCCAATGTTTCTGAATTTCCAGATACATGGGTTTCTTTAATTGATGGGTCATCTAAGGGTTACATTTTTTAATCTAGCCAAACACATTATGTCTTTTCGCACCTCTTGGAGTGTTTTAGAAAACATCATTCCCCCATTTATATGTCTTCCTATATTGTGGATTGCCTCTACTTTTCTTTAGATTTCCCAGACATGGGATGGAAATGGACTCCTTCTGATCCTCTCCCAATTCACAGTTTTCATAGTATCCTTTGCGAATCCAATTATTTTGACCATTTTTATGAAATTAGTCATAGGGTCATTATTCCTATTTATGAAAAAAGTTGATGCCAAGCCCCCAAGAATGACTCCAAAAGCCATGAATAGTCTCAAGAAAATTGAAAACTAGTTTAATGAAGAATTTACTTATATTAGAGTTTGGGGAAGCCAAGGTGTGCCTCATGTCCTAGCCCTATATTATATTCCTAATAAGTTTTTGTGCAAGGAGGTGGCATACCAAACGGTTGCCACCGGGATGACTAAAATCCTAAAAGACAGTAACAAAAGGGTATGGCCTTAGTTTCCTCTCCCTTTCAGAATTTATGCCCTGAGAAATTATGGTCATGTAGAAAAAAAAAGCAAAAACCATAGAATCCTTAAAATTGGCTATTGTCATTGTAAGAGCACCGATCCTAATGGAATTGCACATCAAATTGCTACAGTCATTCGTATTAGAATATTTCATCATGAGGAACATAAATTTGATTATTTGTTTATTGAGGCCTCCTCATATGGTACAATCTTAAACAATATTGATGAAAAATTATCAGTAAAAGAACGATAGAAGTTCTTGATGTTCAGGGATTCAAGGTTATCTATTTTTCCTATGAATCTATTGCAGCTCCATGTAGAAAAAGGCGCATCTCTCAAATACATTGTGGTGTTCACTCGGCAACAACAAACCAAGACAACTAGTTCTACAAATATTGAAGGACAAGTTCACACAGAAGACCCAAAATTGCCAAAGGTTTGGGAAGAATTTGAAAAAAACCTTGATAAGCCAAAGGAGGAAATCATAAACAAAGAGAATGAGACTTCTTCTCAACAACGAAAAATCGTAGAATAATCCCAACATTGTGCCAAATACTCTGCGAGATCAATCAACACCTAAGAAGACACAAGTGGCTACTCTTCCCATTGTGGAAACTATCCCTGCCAATCCTACCTCTGAAATCTTCCTCAAAATTGAGGAGATTCCTCCTATTGATGTTTTCTATAGCCCAATACATAAAGATATAGTGAAAAGGGGCAAGAAGAAGAGAAAGTTGAAGAATCTCAAGCATTGATCTCAATAAATGCTCCTCTTTCTACTTCTCTTGAAGTTCTTTGGAAAGGATTCTTGGCTACTCCTGTTGATAAACTTGGTAAATTGACTCATTTTACAGGCGCCTATACCTTTGAAAACATGGAACAAGATTTTGTAAAAGAAAGAGAACAATTGAAAGCACATTTTCAGGTGGAATTAAATCAAAAGGATATTAGATTGACGAATTTACAAAGACATTTCAATACACTCTAGATCCAGCATTCTGAAGAGATAAATCTGAAGGATGAATAGCTAAAATATTTACAGCAGTGGGTGGAACAAATGCAAGCTAGAATCCCTCATTTGGTCAAATTCAAACAAGAATCTTATGAGCTTAATATTCAGCTACAAAAACAACAAAATATTTTATGTGATAAGCTAAGTTTGATATAGGCACAATGCAAATTGGGAGATGCATTAACTGATGAATTAGTTGATATGGAGACCTACTATGATGATGTCAAATGAGATTTGAATAGGCTTATGAAATGGAATAACATCACTGAGGGAAAGAAATCTAATTTCCTTAAAATTGATGAAATGCAGAAGTCTATTATTTTCAAAAGTTGGAAATATATGATTCATTTGGTAAAGAAATTGGTCAGTGACGCACATGATTTTTCTAATGCTATAGTAGAGTCCATTACAGACTCTCTTCTTGAATCAAATTTGATATCTAGTCGCCCAAAAGACTCTCTTCCAGGTGTGGGGAAATTATAAAAGGATTGGTTTGAAGAAAGGACTGAGTTTGTTAAAGAATTGATCAATTAACCAAGGTCAATCTTGACCTTAATTGGCAATTCTTGATTAAGCTCATAGCCTTTGGTTAGTCCTTAAGGTGCTTACTAATGAATCTATTCAAATGTTTCCACCTCTAAAGGAATCTATTTTCAATAGTCAGATACACATCAAGCCTCGGTCTCCTACAGAGTTGTCACCACTTCTAGAGATTCAAAGGCAATGGCAGCAGACTATTGACTCTACTTCAACCAATTGAGATCATTGTATCTATTTACCTTTTTATGATAGTTGCTATGTTTTAGTTGAGTATTTGTAGGAGAATTATTTTTACTCCCTTTTTGTAAAGAACGCTATAAATCACTCTCTTGAACTCATGCAAAGGGTTTTGATTTTTAGAGAAAAGGAGAACTTTTATTGCACTTTTGTACTCAAGTTTAACTTTATAATATACTAGAACCATTCCAATTCCAGCATGAACAAATTGTTTACAGATTGGGTACTTCTATCTGTTTTGTTTTCTTTTTATTACTAAAAGATTTTTTTCAACTGATTAAACATTGTTCACGTATTTATGTTTATTGATTCTAGCACAATCACTATTGATGTGTGAGGTATTTATTATTGATACAGTGAACAAGGAAAGTGTTATTTCATATGTGTTGAGCTTAATATTAATCTGATTAACTATTTAATCAAATTAATACTTTTATAAATATTACAAAAACATTGGTTTATGAGAGTCTTTATTTTCATTAAATAGCGTTATCATTCTATCACATATGTTTCGAAACACACGGTAAAGTAAAGTAGATTAGATTATTTTTGTTTTATAATAAGTCTTATATTAGTTTTAATATTAGTCAATCATTATCATATTATTTTTATCATCCCTTTTTTCATCTCCATCCATAATCCATTTTATGGGTAACTGGACCCAAAATACCAGTCGGATCCACCATCCCAAACAGATAAGAGTCTAGTTTGGGGTTCTAACCGGGTGGATTCCCTTGATGTTGATGAGGTCATGTTTTCCCATCAACATAAACCAAACACATCATAGTGTAAAAAACATGCAATGGCTCAGTGAATAACCATCTCACGTGTGCTATGATGTGAAACAAGAATATGTGAGTAACCTAAGGGACCATGGAAGGAGGGCTTGGGTTGTGTATAAGATATGTGAAAATGATGAATTTGAAAAAAAAAATACTTCCTCTTCATTACATTGCATGCTTAGGCATCATAGAAGGGTCTAAAATCTATATAAAGGAATAGGAAGCTATATTCCAAGAGGATGAAGGAAGGGCCATTGTAAAGCTAACTGAGAAACATGTGTGGAAAAGAAAAATGTTGTTAAGAAACACTCTAATGAGGAAATCAATACCTATAATAAATCCTTCACTTTATAATATTTTTGTATTATGACCGAGCACTAGCCATCATGATTTCCCTCTTTAATGTAACCATTATTGGTTACACACATGTTTTTTTCTCTCATTTGATGTTTTTTAATGCTTAATTTGCAAGTCACACAAGTTGTATTGCATTTTTATTACGTATAACTCACAACCTTATGGGTAATATAACACATTGGAAGCATTTTTAAATAGGGCAATGTATCCACCAAAGCTTTTTGCTAAGACCAATTGATATTTCCCAACTATTTTAAAAATTCCACTAGTGAGCTATATTCCTCCACATGCTAGTTACTTTGTCAACACATATGATTAGTCATAAACCATCCTCCTATATGTCTCCTTAATAGCCAAAACACAACTAGGACATGCTTGAATGCTAGTGCTTGAGATTAGTAGACCCTACTTTGTTTTGGTAGTTAAGTTGTACCATAACTCTTTTCCCATGGCAATTTTCCTTCTAATCAATGAAATGAACCTTTCCTTGACTTCTCTCACCACAAAATATGAGTTTTTGACCATAGAATTCAATTATTGCATTTTAGATTTAGTAGTAGTATTTCTATCAAAATCAAGGCTAAGAATACTTAATGCTATGATTATTAATGATAATATGATAATATGATAAGTTGTTTGTTTTTCCATGACACATTTCATAACATTTTAAGAGTCATTTTTATGTTGACACTCAAGAAAGATATATGCCTTATTGCAAATGGTATAGGAGTTCATTTGTGCACTTTTTTCAAAAAGTTGTTTATAACCATTGAAAATTTTGAGAATGGCAAGTTTAAATTTTGTAATCTGTGTACTGTGATTGCCCCAAGTTTTTCAAGGCCTTGAATCCGTTTACTTTAAAAATTGCATTTTAAGCAACAAAAATTCACAATATCATAAAAAAATATCATCAAATTCTAGCTTTAAAACAATAACTTTGAATAGTTAAAATACGCCTAATGTAAATCCTAAAATAACATTTTAAATGAAAATTGTAAAATTAATAAATTATGTTATCAATTAAATTATATCCAAAGTTTTACTTAATTTGTATTATATTATTTGTTCACATAAAACTTAAAATGACATTGGAATGAAGAATAAAGTGAGTAGGTTTTTTGGGACAGCTCCCTATTAATTGTTATCCTTAAATGGTGAATAAAAATACATTTATTAGTATTGTTTAAAATAATAAAAAATTATTAAAAGTCATGCTTATTAATGTATTAAAAGTCATACTTATTAATGTGGTGGTTTTATATTTTTAAGGAGTTTTCTTTCACCAAACTTATTAATGGTTCTCCTTAAATGGTGAATAAAAATCTTTTTATTAGTATTATTTAAAATAACAATAAAATATTAAAAGTGACATTTAGAACCGTAGTATTAAAGGATAAATTCTTAACTAATAAGAAATAAGTGTCTAAGATTTTGGAAATATTGGTGGTAACATAGAAGAGAAGTAGTTATTCAATGAAGCGTACACCTACAATGAAACGTGGTTAACCTTGAATGAAAAAATGTAATGTGGTTAAACCTTATCAAAACTCAATTGATTATTTTGCCATTAAATTGTCATTTGAATTAAGGAAACAATAATGTGAATTCATAGTAATAGGAAAGAAGTGGTTTTTAATAGTTTAGTTTAATTTACAAATGAAATGGTTTTTTCACTGAAATGGCAATAAAATTTCAAGTAAGATTGTGAAGTTTTTTTTTTTTTTTTTTTAATACATTTTTGAATGTATAAAATGATTCATCACCTAATTAAAAATATCTATCAAATTTTAATTAAAATTAATAAAAAAATACTTGAAAAAAGTCATTTCGTCACACAATCATTGAAAAGTTCCAAAGATAAAACACCAGGCATATTAAGATTTGTGGTCAAATTTTTTTATGGAAGATCAACATAATCTACAAGCCACAAGATCATATGGAAAGTCAAAAAATACTTGAAAAAAGTCATTTCGTTCAAAAATTTTTTTGAGCTTATGGAAGATGTTTCAACATTAATAAAAAGCACTAAACAACATAATCTACAAGCCACAAGATCATATGGAAAGTCTCAAAAGGTGAAGGAGGCCCATTTAATTAGAAAGGATAGTAAGCCACCCAAAAGAAAAGACTATAACGTAAACATCGAAGATATCACATATCTGTAGATGAGAAGAGATGATGTGTCAAAAAAAAGTTGTTGTGAAATGATGCCACGTACAACTGGAAGAATGCTGCAGAACGCAAAAAGGTGTGCAGTTCAGATTTTATGTGACCACTGAGAATAATATCGATGCCAAGTTGTAGTTGCAAACTTTACTCCAATTTAATGGTAAACGATCACTGTGGCACAAATTAGGGGGAAATAAGATGGTGATCAAAGAAAATATTTATGTATGCAACATTTGATTGAAATATCGCTGTTATTGATAACCACGTCTTCATCAAATCCCCTGCCAACTATGCAAAATTCCACTCACCCCTTGTCACCATGGTTTGAAAATGTTCACGTCTTCATCAAATCCCTTGCCAACTACGCAAAATTCCACTCACCCCTTATCACCATAGTTTGAAAAAATTGAAGTATTAGAGGAATGTGGAGATAACTCACACAAGCTAATGCCTGGATATCTGTAATATATGGGTAAAAGAAAAAAAATATAAAGTGAGCAAAGAAATCTCGTAAGGTGAACAATGAAATCATGGTAAAAATAGAGTGGACCTGTTCACATAGGTAAAGTTGATTGCCAAAATAATATTTAGAAGACAAATATGATTAGAAAATCGATGGCCCAAATCTTAATATGTTTAAATACGCTCTCAATTTCTTTACTGTAATCTATGCTCCAAAAGCTTCTTACATGACCTTTCACGTTATAACATCCACCTAAACAGTATATCTGATACCATTTTAAAGTTGTTGCGGCCTTCTATTAATGGTGAATGTGTGCAATTTACTTGGCAAATGGCTTATGCGGCACGGGAAAAAAATACCAGTAACTATTGCACAACCAAAACGTGGATTTGTCTTAACGTGTACGAGCATTGTTTATCAGCGTTTATCCCGTTGTTGTCGGGATAAACCTAGATTGACCTCTATGTTTGTGATTTTGTCCTTTCTCCATGGGGTTTAGCCCCTAAGAAATATTTTTATTTGAATTTAAACTGTCTACATGCATATTTAGATTTGGGATAGCAATGAGCTTGGTTTTGGTCTTGTAGCAATGTTAGCTATTTTTTCTTACATTGTGGCCAATTAGATGACGAAGATATATCAGATAAAAAGTTTCTATTTTTAAGTGTTGAGGTCTTGCCGTGTTAGGATCCTAGAATTTTTTATACGATTGTTTGATTATAGCTGATCATTATTATGTTTGAGATGTTGTAAATAATATTTCATTCTGCAAATTATTTCTAAAGCGACACCAAGTACTAAGATTTAAGGAGATTTTTGCATACAAATGTTTGGAAAAGATTTTCATTAGAAAGAGCTCAAAAATGCACTCAAATCCAATTCTTGGATCAAAGGCAAGAGCAAGTTGAAGTCTGCCCCAGAAAGAGCAAAAAAGAAGGCATAAGTGAGAAATCATTTTTTTTGAAGTATTATAATAAATTCAAAAAATAAATGAATAATCAGAATTCTAAAAAACATGAAAATTCGTTTATTCATTATACGTCACACAAAATCCAAAAGTCAAAGCCTATGGCCCACCCCGCACTCATGCATTAATTTCCCCCAATGTTAAAGGCATCGAGATGTGTGCATATTATAATCGATGGTTATGAATATGTTGGGGTCCGAAAAGTGGTTTTCACTTTTACTGGCCTTTAGAGTTGTCCCCTTGACTGTATTGGTTTGACTTTTATAAATATGGTGGGAATGGAATTTCATGCCATTACGAAACCAATGCTCTATGGATGGGAGGATGAGATCAAGCGAAACCATATTTTAGAGGAAATTCAGGGATGGAAGGCCCAATGAGTGAAATGAAATAACAGACAAAGGAGTAAAATAATTTTACAGCTACAAGAAAAACAAATGCTAAAATAAGTTCATGAGCAAAAATAAAATGGAAATTTTGTAATCGTATGTTCATAAGGGAGAAAAAATAGGGAGCTTCATGTAAACGAGTTTTACACAAAAGAGGACAAGTAAAAATAAGTTTTTAAAGCAAGATATTTTTGTTTTTACAAGGATAAAAGTCAAAATAGAAATGCTTTACGAGAGATCGATTTAAAAAAACAACACATGGTTTTGGAAATCCATCCAAAGATTTACAGGAGTAAAAGGAAATTTACACGGGAAGGTAAAATGAGAAACAAGACATGGTTTTTGAAAACAACACATGGGTTTCAAAATCCATGGGAAGAGAAACAATACATGTATTTAGAAAGCAAGCCATGGATTTTTGAAATTGTATATAGATTCGAAAACCTGATGGATTTATAAATCATTCTAATATTTACTTTGAATTCTGAATTCTAAATTTCATTTAAAATTTTGAAATATTACTTTAAATATGTTATTTAAATCTAAATATTTTGTGACAAAACAAAGTATTTAAAAGATGATGGATAAGACAATGCATAATCACTCTCCAGAAGGACATCAACAACCTACTGCATATATTCAGCACCACAGTCATCAAACAGAATGCATTAGAAAGAGGGACAACACAAACATCTTCCAACAAGACAAACAACATTGCTCATTCAAAGGCCCAGTCACCACCAGAATGCCCAGAAACAACAGATTCCTAATAGTTAGCAACAATTCACTTTAAAGTCTTAACAGAAGATCATAAATAATATAGACTTCCCATTACTTAGTTGTATTTTGGGAAATATCTACATGTTTTTGGTAGATATTGTTTGTAATAATTTTTATTCCGATTTTTCCAAAGATTATTAGAGAATATTTTGTAAATCAATTCTTTTTTTGGGATTTGATATTAGTTTAGTAGAAGATCTCAGGATATTTTTTAAATTAATTTATAAATACTTCATCTTCAAAAGCATCAAGGGTTGGTTTTTTAACAAAAGAACACTATTGTATATTGATGAAGCATCAACGGATTTTCCAAGTAATACAGAAAGTTCTTTCACAGGATTCTTGTGTCAAGTTGTTGGTGAAGTGCACCTATCGTCTTATGTGTTTATATTTCTCTATTTATATCACATATTTGTTTTCAGATCTAAATTATTCAATAGATAAGTAAAGGGAAGAATTTGTTTAAATCTACACTTTACACCCTGCTATGAATAATCTCAATGTTTTCTTCTGATCTTTAAATATAAAATTCAGATAGAAATGTTCTATATTAAAGTGAATCTTAATATGTTCTTCCTTCTCCATTTCATAAACTAAAAGAATCCATTCGGTTTGGCTACCCTTCCCTATGAGATCTATCTGTAGACACTATAGTCAATCTGTATTTTATGTAACAGACTCCATAACTCAATGGTAATCTAGTTATCAACCAACCATTCAAATACAAATCAAACCCCGAACTTCATAGCTAGCTTAATATTCAATCCAAGAAAGTTAAATCTTACAGAGAGAGCCCTCTCTGAAGATGGCAGGGCTAGATCCCAGCTTCCAAAGTTGTTCTGTGGTTACCTTTGTGATTTTCTTCTGCAACTTTAGAAAATTACAGAGTGCTAACATTCTGGCGACCATACTGGGGACCTAAACATTTCAGATTCTTAAGAAAAACATATCAAGTTTCAGATCTGATTATTGATGGTGGAAAATGATCAGACACAAGGAGCTTGTATCATTCACCCGGTGACTCCACGTTCAAAGTATCTAGAGCTTCAAGGTTTTTAGAGTGACTCCATCGTCAAAGAATCCATATTCGATGGCTTCACAGACCAGGTTCCAAGAAACTTCAAATTAGATTCAAAAGAAGGACAGACCTTGTCAACACAAGGATGGGAAGACAACATGTGGAAGTCAGGCATTTAGACCCGAATTTACTTCAGGATATAGTATTATCTTTTGTCAA
Source organism: Pinus tabuliformis (assembly GCA_031772625.1). Lineage (NCBI taxonomy): Eukaryota > Viridiplantae > Streptophyta > Pinopsida > Pinales > Pinaceae > Pinus > Pinus tabuliformis. The sequence goes on from CM062817.1 coordinate 934,786,334, forward strand.
TCTCCTTATGTCTTTTCCTGAAAGTGTCTTAAGGATTCTCTTTGGTCTATTAAATTCAAATTAGGATGATGAATCTGCACATGAGCCCCTTTCGGCAAATGTATGTTCTTCCCTTGAAGCTGCAAATGCATCTCAGCTTAATATTGGTTGTCTCAAACAACCAAATAACAAACATAGTCCATCTAGTACAAATTCGGCTCAGACCTCAATTATGACCATTATTAGGTATGCATCATTAAATCTCTCATTCCCTTTACATGAGTTACCGAAGAACTATGATCATAGGCTACCCCAATTTGATGGTATAGGTAATATTACAGCAAGGAAACATGTAGAAAAAGTCATTAACTTCATTGACTTGGAGGAAATCGATCATGAAGATGTCAAATTGAGGTTGTTTGCTCAAAGCCTTTCAAGACAGCTAGGAAATGGTATAGAAGTTTGATAGGTAGAAGTATTCCAAATTTCCAGCAGTTTCAAAGTATTTTCCTTAATAGATGGGGGGTTAAAAGGAACCCTTTTCATATTATGGATGAGTATTGGAATCTATAAAGGCAGCACGATGAGACAATCCAAGATTTCTCAACTAGATTCAATAGTGTTTATGATTCCATACCTACTAATATAAAGCCTCCCCTAGGATTGGCTATGCTTCATTATCCAGATGTTTTTGATGCTGATATTGTCTATTATCTCAGAGAAATAAACCTTTCCACTTTGGAGGATATGCAAAAAAAAATTATTGATGTGGAAATGAACCTATTGGTTAAAAAATCCAGAATGGACGCTGAAGAAAGAAAGAAATTAAAGAGGAATTTCCTCCTTTATTAAACCTTAAGTTAGAGACATTAATGAAAACCATGTAAAGGGTTATGAACACATGTATTTTGCAAGATAAACCTGTTGTTAATGGATAGCAAAAGATACCTCCTTTTCAAGCAGATATGGAAGAAGAAGGAGAGGTTGTTGGGTCACATCACCAAAAGGTAGAAACTGGTTGTTTTGTGGATTCATTTGAAACTAGTTTAGAACAACAACCGGTGGAAGTTTATTAGCAAGAGGATGTTAAATTTCATAAGTTGAGGAAAACAATCACCATGTGTGTGTTACTTATGACAGTGATGCAAAAAAGATGAAAATATTGAGACAAATGGGCATGCATATATTTTAGACATTGAACATCAAGAAAACAATGCAAATTATGCTGATGGTAACTCTTTACCCCTATGTTATGCCACATTTCAGATGTTGAAAGAAAGTCATGATGATTATAGCTCTTTACCTTTATGTTATGCTACATTTGAAGAGTTGAAAGAAAATTATAAGATCACTGGTGAAGCAGCAAAGCAAGATGAAACTAGCATAACGAGGCAACAACCTTCTTATATAGATGATGACCCTATTTTGTGTTACATTGGAGACTCCTTTATTCAAAAATCATAGTTATTAAGTAACCATGAGATTGAAAATCACAGTCTCCTGGGAACCAATACTTAATACTTTACATCATCCTTGCAAATTTTAATCTGATCGTGATATGGATGAGGACTGTATTTCAACTTTTTCTTCTATATTTTCACTTTCTGAAATTTTATTTCAAAGAGAAGATTGTGAGGTTCATATTTTTGAAGATGTATGTGTGGACAATGTGCATAATGAACCTGCACAAGCCAATTTTCAAACAAAGTCACATGAAGGTGAACATAATTATCAACAAATTCAGCCAATCACCTTTTCAACACAAAAGAATTGTATCAGTGAGTTTCAAGGAGATGCTGAAGAACATCAAGTTATTTTACATCCTACAGATGATCAACACAATGTTTATAATCTTACATCCCTTGAAAACACAACGCCAGAAATTTCAAAAATGGATAGATACATTTTGGAGATAGTATATGAGAAGTTATTTTCAGGCATAGTACAATAAAGAGAAATTATCCATGATTTTGAGGATCCTTTGGAAAACCTATTGGAATCTTTAACGAGACTAAATTTTGTGTTGGTTATGGATTATGAAGAAGGCTCCAGTCAGGATTTTGAGTTTCCATTTGTTGTGTTTATTTTTCTATTTGGAGAAATGGAATGCAAGCTTCAAACTAGTAGTGATATGTGTGAGTGGTTGCATTGGAAATTTGTTATTACATGATATTAGTCATTTCATCATATTAGAGTAGCTAGTAGTGTGAAAATAAGCTCAATACTCTGAGCATCTTTGCAGTATTTTTAGTTTCAGATAGCATTACAACTTCCAGTTCAGTGTATATTTCATATTTTAGTTTTTAGTGTGCAGAATGGTTTTGATTTTAGTTTAACAGTTTCAGTCGCAGAGATTTTATGGAAGAATAGGTTGTAGATTTGAGGTCAGCCTAATTGATTAGGCTACTAGTCTACGGTGTTCTTGACACCTCACAAGGAGAGTGCCATCCCCAGCTGGAGCCTTCGGGTCCTATAATTTTTTATAGGATCATTTGATTATAGCTGATCATTATTATGTGTGAGATGTTCTAAATAATATTTCCTCCTACAAGTTATTTCCAAAGTGACACCAAGTACTAAGATTTAGGGATATTTCTGCATACAAATGTTTGGATCAGATCAGACTATAGGTATTTTCATCAGAAAGAGATCAGAAGTAGTTTTCCAATAGTATATCATACACGCAAATCCAATTCTTAGATCAAAGGCAATAGCAAGTTGAAGTCTGCATCAAAAAGCAAAGAAAAAGGCATAAGTGATAAATCATTAATTTTGAAGTAATAAAATAAATTCAAAAAATAAATGAATAATCAAGACTCTAAAAAACATGAAAATTAATTTATTCATTATATGTCACCCAAAATCCAAAAGTCAAATCCTATGGCCCACCCCGCATTCATGCATTAATTTTCTCTCACGTTTTTCCGCATCTCCCTCCCCCCTAAACCGCTTACTACCCACCCCCTATCGAAATCCATTAACTGTATTGGTTTGACTTTTATAGATATGGCAGGAATAGAATTTCATATGATTACGAAACCAATGTTGTGTGTATGGGAGGCTGAATGAAAGAGATCAAGCAAAACCAATTTTGTGTGGATGGGAGGCTGAATGAAAGAGACTAGACGAAGCCAATGCTGTGTGGATGGTAGGCTGAGATCAAGAAAAACCAGATTTTAGAGGAAATCCGAGGATGGAAGGCTAAGTGAGTGAAATGAAATGATGTTGTGTGGATGGTAGGCTGAGATCAAGGGAAACTAGATTTTAGAGGAAATTCAGGGATGGAAGGCTAAGTTAGTGAAATGAGATGACAGGTAAAAGAGTAAAATAATTTTACAGCTACAGGAAAAAGAAATTCATGAGTGCACGAAAATAAATTCATGAGAGAAAATAAAAAAGGAATTTTGCAATCGTATGTTCATGAAAGTAATTCATAGGTGAAAAAAATAGGGAACTTCATGTAAACGAGTTTTACACATAAGAGGACAAGCAAAAAGAGTTTTTACAAAGAAGTAACACGACATGGTTTTTGAAAACAACATAAGGGTTTCAAAATATATGGGAAGAGAAACAATACATGGATTTTTGAAACAGTATATGGATTCGAAAACATGATGGATTTATAAACCATTCTAACAAATACTTTGAATTCTGAATTTTGAATTTCATTTAAATATTTGGAAATGTTAATTTAAATATATTATTTAAATCCAAATATTTTGTGACAAAACAAAGTATTTAAAAGATGATGGATAAGGCAATGCACAATTACTCATCAGATCTCCAAAATAACATCAATGACCTGTTGCATATATTCAACACCACAGTCATCAAACAAAATGCAATAGAAAGAGGGACAACACATCAAACCAAATACAGTAGAAAGAGGGACAACACAGACATTTGCCAGCAAGACAAACAACATTGCTCATTCAAAAGCCCAGTCACCACCAAAATGCCCAGAAACAACAAATTTCCAATAGTCGGTAACAATTCACTTTAAAGTATGAACGAAAGATCAGAAATAATATAGACTTCCTATTACTTAGTTGTATTTTGAAATATCTACATGTTTTTGGTAGATATTGTTTGTAATAATTTTTATTCATATTTTTCCAAAGATTATTAGAGAATATTTTGTAAATCAATTCCTTTTTTGGGATTTGATATTAGTTTAGCAGAAGATCTCACGATATTTTGTAAACTAATCTATAAATACTTCATCTTCAGAAGTATCAAGGGTTGGTTTTTGAACAAAAGAACATTATTTTATATTGTTGAAGCATCAATGGATTTTCCAAGTAATATAGAAAGCTCTTTCACAGGATTCTTGTGTCAAGTTGTTGGTGAAGTGCATCTATAATCTTATGTGTTTATATTTCTTTGTTTATAGCACATAGTTGTTTTCAGATCTGAATTATTCAATAGATAAGTAAAAGGCAGGATTTGTTTAAATCTACACTCTGCACCCGGCTACAAATAATCCCAATGTTTTCTTTTGATCTTTAAATATATAATTTAGGTAACAATGCTCGATATTTAAAGTGAATCTTAATATATTCTTCCTTCTCCATTTCTCAAACTAAATAATCCATTCGGTTTAGCTACCCTACCCTGTGAGATCTATCTGTAGACACTGCAATCAATCTGTATTTTATATAGCAGACTCCATAGCCCAATGGTAATCTAGTTATCAACCAACCATTCAAATACAAATCAAACCCCAAAATTCATAGCTAGCCTAATATTCAATCCAACAAAGTTAAATCTTACTGAGAGAGCCCTCTCTGGAGCTAGCAAGGCTAGATCCCAACTTCTAAAGTTGGTTTGTGGTTACCTTTGTGATTTTCTTTTGCAACCTTAGAACATTACAGAGTGTTAACAAGTCGGTGGTTGGTCCTATGAAATATGGGGATCATAAGGAGATGCAGAGGAAAAGTAAGGATTCAAGTACTGAGAGAGAGCATGGAAAGGAGTGTACCTCCTTTATTTATATGGCCTATGGCTTAATGGATTTTGATGAAGTAATGTGTTCTCGTTGTAATTGATCAAATGGAGATAGTGAATCTTGTTCTAAGAATGAACCTGACGATGCCCACTCCACTCAGATACTAGAAATATAGTCATGTCTCTTCCTCGTTTCCATCTTAAGCTTCTTTGTACTTGGAAATATGTGCTTTTTGCCATGGTCTGAAATTATGAAGCTAGAAAATATGACCAAATATTTCTTGAATGTGTGCCTTGTATTAATTTTGTTTTGATAAACATGTGCAGAATGTGGTCTCTTGCATGGTTGCAATAGAGTTTAATTTGTTGGATTGTGTAAAGGATGCCATTAGTAATCATGAAAGTGTGGAGGTGAATAACAATAAGAGTTGTTTGTGTTGGGCAGTCATGATGCACGTGAAAGAATTAGGATACAATGCATCGATATGTAAATCACTATGTGAGAGTATCAGACTTTCCTTCAGGTAATTGGAGTTATCGATTTATTGAACTTGATTTACAGAAATTTAATTTTCAACTTAGTATATTTAAAGAGGTAATTGGAGTTCTGGATTTGCTAAACTTGATTTACAGAAATTGATTTTTCAACTCAGTGTATTTAAAGAGGTAATTGAAGTTCTGGATTTATTGAACTTGATTTACAAAAAATCAATTTTCAACTCAGTAGATTTAAAGAACTAGAATTGGAGAGGGGCAACAATGTTTTTTCAGTAAATCAGTAATGGATGTGTGTTAGTGTTTGAATTCCTTGAATTCAAACTTACATATTGTGGATGTGGATGGCATCTCTCTTGTGAATATATTTACGATGTATATATTAGTATGATAATTCAAAGGAATTGTTACTAGAATTTGAATCTATCACATAGAACAATGATTGAACGACTGATTTCTCTTGGCAGAGGGTAAATTCGATGATGATCTTGAGTAGCATAGATGTTTGCTAACATATTGTAAGAGATAATAGTGAATGAAGGGTTTGGGCTTAACATTTGATTACCTAAGGTCTTCACGTTGATCATTTGTTGTTATGGCCAGAAGTATGGCAAGTATATAATTGGACTATACAGACACAGAAGCCGGCGAACCAACACTTTATTGATTGATTGATCGACCAAACCTAAAAAAATAAATCCTTACATGACGTCATCTGAATAAATCCTTACATGACATCATCAGAATCTCTACAGTGTTGGATGATGAATCTCTATAGTGTCCATAAGAAGAACCTCACAGTAAGAACGCCTATTGGCGTAAATAGGTTAAAATAATTAAGTCCATTATAGGACTATCTTTCACATATACTAGGATGATATTCTTGGCCAAAGTCAATTGTGCACTAGCCATTTAAGTCATACCCTTGTTTACTATTTTGATTTTTTTAAAAATATAATATCATTGTTAATACATAGTTACATGAAATCATCATGAAATCATCAGTGTTCTTGTGTATATTTGTTAGTGTTCTTGTGTATATTTGTTATTATTTTTTATTGCATGTGACATGGGATTATTAGTAATTGATTTTTAGTTCCTACATTACCCTAGCACACAAATTAAAAAATTTAAACTAAATTTTTAATCTATATTTGATTAAACATTTTTCACAGACTTTTCAAATGATTATATCACTTTACTTTAACTAGTGGTACATTTTTAAGGCTTATTTGGCCTCACATTGATGCAAGGAACCAATTTCAGTTGAAAAACTTAGGAAGCAAATCATATATTTATATTGCATTGCACACCATTGAACTAATGTTATCTTAGCATTAGCTCATTAACATTTATTTTAATGCACATTTTACATGTTATAGAAAAGTCAAAGTTGTTTAGACACTGCAGATGTTTCTTTCTTATGTGCAAACACTTTTTGTAGGCTAGGTAGATGTGTTGGCCCTTGCATGAAAATGACTTGTTGTCACTTCCTGAATTTGAACTCCTTCAAGTTCCCATCTAGAAAATGGTGTGGGTACTTCTTTCTTTTATTGTTGTTCAAGCTAGCTCTCAAGAATTGTCCCTGAGACTATCTATGGATGTGGAAATTATTCTTATTCAAACATATATTATTCATGTTCATGCTTTTTTATGAAGTGTTTGGCTCTCTAAAGTGTCCCTAGGATTGTATATGAACCTGCAAAAGTTATTTTATATTAGATATATGTCAAGAAAAAATGATGAATACAATTGCAAGGAATGATGAATGCAAGTTGGCTGACATGTGGGATGGCTCTCTAGTTATTCTTTCATCTTGAAATTGAGGTTGAGCCTTTATGAAATTATTTATTAAAGGCTGGAGAACAATATTTCAAAGATATAGGAAAATCAACTTGTACAACAAATTAAAGATTGCCTTGAAATATTGAAAGAAAAAAAATAATCAATTTTGTGATTGTTTATAAGAGGTCATTTGATTTTAAATATACTATATTTTGAATTCTCTTAGAAATATGGGTACATTTTTTAAATGAAATTAAAGAACAATTTCAATATGTACAACTTTTAATTTTTTTACTTGCTTATATTGCTATTAAATATGATTTTTCTCGATGCATGCAAAACTTGTCAAGCATAGAAATTACCTAGAGCCTCTACATTCACACATGACAATAAAAAAAAGGTGAGTAGTGAGAAAGAGAAATGCCTTATCTTCCCAGACACCCAACATAGCTAAGATAAGAGTAGGAAGGACAACTTTAACAACCAAATCTACTAGATTCTGGTTGAGGAGAGTCATGCCGTTTCGGAATCTTCTCTGGCATACCCTAATCATTACAAGTAAGTGCACTCCATTCAAATGAATAAGAATGAAAGGATATATTAAGAAAAAAAAGTCACAAAGTAGTTATAACTATAGGAATAATGTCAAAACATTGTAGTGTTAGGAAAGGAAGGACAAGAAATAAAATGGAATTATGGTGAAAGTAATCATTATTTCCTTATGACATGTTCTATGAAAGGAAATAGGTAAACTTGAATTTATAAACAAAATTTCTATTATGTAAGCTCTTGTTACAAGTCATTTTGTCACACTCATTCAAATGGCCTGGAAACTGGTTCAATCAACATCCTTGACACTTTGTCATTATCCCTTTACAAAGCCTCAAGCATTACTTCTCCAAAAATTCCAAGAATTTTTTGTTTATCAGCTTAAAAACTCATTTATGGTCCCATCGCACCCTGTCTTATATTCCACCTGCAATGGTTTCATGTTGCATAACTGGGCACCTACACTAACTACCACAAGTTGCCTTTTTTATGGGTGTGATGATTCTATAATTTCGGAAAAAATAAAAAATAATTAGAAAACTTCTCTTTCCGGAAGATTCTAATGTGGTTTTAACCATTTATTCTTCATTGAGATCTCAAAATCCTATCCTAGAGGTCTTATCTCTTATCCCTAGAGAATATCCTCCCTCATATGTGGATCTAAGTCCTAGATTGGTAAAACCAAAACTACCCTATTTACCTTATAACTTCATTTCTTCCCATAGAGTTTGGGTTGGCTTTTGGAGACTCTTATCTATGCTCGGAAACTGCTTCTTTTTACCTAAGGATCCATTACTATCCTTGAGTTGAGATTGAAATCTTACTTTGTGGCTAAGGAAGGACAAGTTTTCGTGGGAGATATCTACATTGTCAAGAACTACAAAAGGGTTATAAACTTCTCCTACATTTCATTAATACAAAAAGCTTTGTTTTCCTATACTTGTTTCTATTTGATGCTTATGTATTTCAATGCCTTCTTGACTCATTGATTAGAGATATTAATGTATTCTATGGATGTCTTGTAGTTCTCTTTTTTGTTGTAACTGTCTTGAAGGTTCCATTTATAGTAATTGGAATTGAACCTAAAGTCTATAAGCCAAGAGAAGAGCAGGGCTATCATTGGACTCTAGGTAGGCTTTGTCCTCCATTTTCTAATTTCTATAAGGAAAACACAAGTGTTTTTGGTTTATGTTGTTTCTAGATCATACCACTAGATCTAGGGAATTCACTTTTGTCTGCAGAAGATAATTTTCCATATAACAAATCCAAAAAATTAATTTAATGTTTCTTGAAAGTGGTGTAAGTTTCATCATAGACATGTTGGCCTAGAAGTCACATTGAGAAGGGGGTGCGGGTTGGTGTGGGTGTGATCTGATATGGGGTGAGCCCTTGATATGAACATGATTTGTATTTGGCTCACTTAAAAGGATTAGATTTATAGGACCATTCTAATTGAACTTGATCTCATTTGAAGGCTTGAATCCAATTTTAATTAAAACATCATTTAACTGTGTTTTTTCTCTCTTTATCATCTCAACATAATTGCGGAATTTAGAAAAAAATACATAAGCAACAAGAGACAAGATAACAAACACACAAGGGAAGATATTATCAATTTGGTAACAGAGTTCACTCGGTGTGGACTATGTATCCAGGCTCACAAATACATGAACCGCTTCATTATCTTATTCAAAAGTACTCTCCTTTATAAAGGGTTGAATTCCCACATCATCAAGTGGTAATATAATTCCCACAATAGTGGCAGTATCGAAGAGATACTCTCATCCACAATTCCAAGATTTCATTCTCACAAGCATGTGGCCATGTCTCTCTTACAAAGAGATGATCTTCTCTAAATTGGATGATCTCTCACAAGAATGTAGCATAAATTGGACTCTCTCACATAAAGTGGCAATAGGTCACCTTGAATCTTCTATTCAGATTCAATCATACTCATCATCATCATAGCAGTCTCGCAATTTGAGACCAATGATTGTAAGCATGACTACTTTCTGATGAAGTGTTAAAATGGCCTTTTTCAGCACCACACCACCTCGGTTTGTGTGCAATGGCTCAAATGATGAATTCCTTGCTATGATTCAAATCTTTTGTTCCTTGATGCAACATACAAAGATCACCATAACTTGCAACATACATTCATCCCTTCACAATATCCAAGAAGAGGAGAAAACCAGAAATACATAAATCTTACTTTGGTTCTCGTGCCAAGTCGACCATAATGTTTCTCAAAACATAGCTAACACATCACTATCATGTTCATCTTGTCATTCTGTGAATTTTGATTGTAAACTCGACCCCCTTCTAAAGAGGGTAACCTTGTCTTGTTAAGCGTGCCACATAGTCACCATCAAATGTGAGCTCCAACCATGAGCTTTGAGTTATGATACACAAACTGTAGCATGATCCATGCCACCCGATTCATCTTAGAATTATTCATCTTTAGATTATAAACGTGACCATCTTCTGACATGTGAAAATTTACCTCGAATCTCATGCTAGACATTAATGGCAAACATTGGCCTCTGCCATGAGCTCTCAAATTTGTTGCTCAAATATCCATTCGAATTCCTTGTGGAGTTCTTAGTAAAATGAGTATAAACTCAGCTAGGTTTTGACACCAGCAATTATAGGCTCCTCTAGAATCTTTAAGATGCCATAAGAATCTTTTAGGAATATTTCCCTAGAATATTCTAGAATATACTGTAGAATATTTTGTGAAATATTTCACCTAAAACTATGTGCCTACTTGGGCATGGGTCACCTCTCAGCCTACATGCTAAGTTCAACTTTTATGCTCCTCCTCCGCTCATGTGTCAAATTGGGTTTAAATGACACTAAGCGGACTTACTAACAAAGTCATGTACTTGGCATTACATATAAAAATGGTGTAACAAACAACCATATAATAAAATGGCATATGTTTTAACCATATGTTATATGTTATGGGCGTGAACCATATTAACCCAAACTTGTTTTAAAAATCATACGTTATAACAACCATGGCATGTCTTTTGTTTTATTCAGCATACCATATGACACATTTTCCCACCAAATATTGTCATGGCACATCCTAGAAATAACCATATGGTCCATGTACTCTTTTTGGTGGTGGTATTATTTTTTGGTAGCGGAGGTTGGGTGGTGTGGGTTGACGGTCCAGCCAACAATTTTTTTAAACCATATATCAACCAAACTTTAAATAAAGTTTTATGTCATTGATTTAATAAGAACCATGGTAGTCCAACCAATGGGGTGCATTGTTTAAAAGTATTAAGTTTCGTGTTTAATCCTCCAGTGATCGTTCATTTCCCATTATTTTTCACCAATCACACGATGGATTTTGGCATCCGTTGAGGTGCCATATGGTACCACTTGGTTGGGCCACATGATAACCTCCCATTGGTTTCCTAACCATTGCATGAACACCTAGTCAACTGATCAATCCCACATGTTGAACAATGATTCATCCAAAATGGGTGTACGGTGCCCCAAATGGCTACCATGTGTTAGAATTCCATTGGTGAATGTCATTTGTTTGACCCATTTCATCGATGTCATGTGTCTTGTAGGTTGACATTGATTTTGACCTTTTTTGTTGTTTTCCACAAACTTCAGATTATTATAATTTTCTCATACGAACTCTGATTGAGGTGTCATTCATGCCATTGGAAAGATCTCACCAAGATCTATGACTTAACATTGCTTCCATAAACTTTTGAATACTTTGATTTTTGAGGTTTGTTGGAGTTACCTAGATCATTCCTCCCCACTAAAGGACTTTTGGACCACAAAAGTTACATACAGATATTATACATGTTTTTTCTTATTACAACCAAACCCATATCATTTTTTATTCAACTAAAGATAAAAAATATCAAGATGTTGCATATTCAAGTGATGTTATACACTTAATCACCTTTACATGTTTTTTGCCATCTATGGGGTCTTTAAAAAGAAACATGCTATTTACAATGATGGAAACTTATGAAATAAATCTATAAGACGATTTATCCTTACATATATCAAGGAAAACATTCTCTCCCTTTCAAGTTGTTTTTATAGCTATCCTTCTTCCTGTAGCTGACTTATTTCATGAGCTACTTCACTGGTTGGTTCCCTCACAACACTTTTATCCTTCTTGGGACATAGCTATTGATGGAGTGTCCAACATGTGGCTTCCTTATGTCCACCCTTTTTGCAATGGTTGTAGTAGCCTTTCTTCCTCCAGGTTTTCTTGCCCTTCTTTTTCTCCTAATGTGGAGAAGGGTCTTCATGACTTGGCTTCTTCCTTGTTGCTAGAAATTTCATGTACAACAACATTCTTTCCATCACTTGGAAGCAACATGGTTATTCAAACCACAAAATGTACATGGTTTCCTATTCCATAAGTTTTTCTGATCATTACTAATTTGCTTGTAATCAAAATGAACATTAGAATACTAAATATTTGTATACCTTGTTTGGTATTCTCTAGTGCAAACCTAACAAGGAAAACTTGCCTTATCTCTTTGAATGTGTAATGTGCTCTCAATATCTTACACTGAATCAAACTTTTTGCTTGAAGACTCTTCTATTTATGTGGGTTTGGAGTGTCTTTCATCGATGGACTTGGAACTTTCTCCAACTTCCTCTCTGACATAGCCTAGTCCTGCATATTGAGGTAGTTCCACTGGTTGGATGGGATTCATAATTCCTTGGTATTACACAGTAATTTGTCACTGACCTCATATCAGTTCCTAAGTGACATATCCACTGTGTCATACATCATAGACGTGTCCATATCTTCCCACTCATTCAAGAAGATCAAGAAAGTGCTCTCTAATCCTGAAGATTGACCCTCTTATCTATGTTTCTGCATCGTCACAAGTAAGCATCATTATTCTTGCAACGATTCTTGGTGTTGAACTATAATGTCGTGCCGTCGTCACAGGGGTACATCAGTTTCCTGCGACGGTCGGATTTTAGGGCTCGATGCAAGTCCTCAAGATTCTTCTTGCAACGATTTGTTTGAATGCACTACTTCCATGTGACATCATCGCTAAACCCTAGTATATGGCTCGTGACGATCCAGATATGGCGAATTAGTTCAAACATAATGCTTCTGGGTGATTCTAGAGTTGGTTGTTGGGTCAAAGGAGTTCGCCTTTCCTCCTCTGGGATGGTAGTTCCACCTTTTAAGAAACCTCCCTTGAGGATAAGCTCCCTCTCCCTCATTTCATGGAGGCTCCTCCTCCTATAAAATCATTCCCCATTGCTATGATCAGCTAGTTCCTAGTTCTTGGTTTTTGGATTGAAGCAAATTAGCTAGCTTTGGTGTGAGTTTGCAGTGTGAATTGCTAATAGTTTAGCAATTGGTTGTGGGTTTCCTTAGCCTTGTATTAGAGCTTGTGAGTGAGAGAGAGAGTTACCATCCATTTGGGAGATCCATTCTTGAGAGTGAATGCTTGAAGAAACATACCGACTAGACTCTTCGAGAAGGCTTGTGACATCAAGGCTTGGTTGTAAGCTTTGCTTTTGATTTATTTTAATACAGTGAATGATGTTTTCCTATGTCTCATATATAATATGCTTGATAGCTTATGGTTCATTGACTCTGTAAGTAAATAGATCATTGTTGTTCACAATTACATGTTATGTTGTTCTCTTGTGTTGTTTCAGGTTGATCACTCATTGAGGAGAAGGAAACGATAGCTGGGGCAGTGCAATGAAAGCTTCATCGAACACCGGTTTGAGGTAGGCCTTCAATGATGACTATTTAAGGAAATTGATTATTGTTTTGTTTTGTTGTGACTAGACCCACTCTAGGGCTAGAGGGGTTACCTCTATCCGCAGAGGGAACATTTCCTACTTCACAAGTTGGTGACTCAACTAGGGAGTCCTTTGTATGTTTTCTTCTTGTTTACTCTTCCTTTTGTTTTTGATATAGTGTCTCTTGATTTTTGGGGTTGAGCCATCAGTATTCTGGGTTACCTGGGTCAATCTGGGGGTCCCTCTTACTGTCTGAGAAGTTAGTCTGGTGTCCTTCAAGTGTTTTTACTTTGTCTATTCTCTTATTGAGATCGTCACTGTAGATAGCTTAACAGCTGCGACGAAGTCACGCCTATTCTTCTTTGTAAAACTTAGTGTCACAGATAACGAGTCATATAATTGCGACGATTCTTGAAATTGGATCGTCGCAAAAGACAGGTGTACACCTGGGACTACGTCGCCTAGTTGCTAACTCTGGGCTTGCGATGATTAGCTTTTCGTCCCAAATTGTTGGTTATATTCTCGCGACGATTCCTGTACAATTTGTTTTTAAAACTTTGCCTCTTGAATCCATCAGTCCTGCTTATCCCCTACTGCTTCTTACCTCTCATTGACTTGTTTTGATTGCTTTTGGTTAAGGTTTGTTTCTCTTTGGTTTCATTGTGTTTTTAGACGTTGTGACCTAGCTCTGTTAAAGGTTTCGTCGAGAAGTCGTTTGCTTGGGTCACTTGTCTGTCCAAGGTTCATGTGCAACCATCTTATTGGTTTGCTTGAGGCTTTTTCACTGCTTGTTTGCTTGTTGATTGATTTTAGTGTTGGTTGTTGAACCGGTTCTTCACATTGATTCGATTTCCTCGCTATCAAACATAGATCACAATCATTTGGATCAGTCAGGTTTACACTTGCATGTTTGTCTTTTAAATTCCAAAATAAAAATCAAAATATTGCATTCATTTAGTATACGAAAGTGAAAGTGCATTTGCATTACAAATTTTCATGATTGAGGAATTGGAAAGCAAACTTTAAATCTTTCATTAGTTGTATTGATGCATTGTGAGACTAGTGAATCGATGAATTGTGTTTCTTAGTGCTTACGTTTGCTTGTCTTGGTTTGTGTTTTCTTGTAAATGAACTCTTTACCCTCCCTCAAGTAGTTGTTCATCGAAACAATTGATGCTTTACTCATTGTAGCTGCATCCTAGGAATTGTTGAGATACATTCGGTAGGGCCTGAAAACTGAAACTTAATTCAAGATCAATTCTAAAATCAATTGAATGAACCTAACAACGCATTGGAACTTAACACACATTATCTAGAGATCTAGGTTAGAGACGTGCTCTGGCGTCGTTAAACCTAGTCACTATTGTTTTCGCTTAAGGTTGGGTGATTCCTCCTTCTGTGACTCAATAGCTGCTAGCACAGACTTGTGCTCCCTGTACCGTTGAGTATATATCAGGAGACCCCACTAGGTTATCACCCTATATCCATAGGAAGCCGTGTTTGCCGCCTTACGAACCGTAACGCACCGAACATAGCATTCAGGAAGACTGCCTGCTGTACGGAAAGTCCTTGGTCATTTTTTTTCATTTGATCATCAAGGTGTATATGCAGTTTTGCGGTTTGTCTGGTAAACCTCCTGCCTAGTTCTCCAGAGTAGTCACTTTCGTTCCTTTTCGACTCCTTAAAAGAAAAGGATCATCTGAGCACTTGTCCTTTCAGGCTCATTATACCTCGAAAGAGATATAGTCACCTTTCTGTCCTTTTCTTGACTCTTGAAACGTGAAAAGGTCAAGTTTTGTTCCTGTGTCATAAAATTTACAGCCCACAAAATATTCCTAGTTATAATTCAAGTTCTTCGTTAGAGTTCGGGCGTTTTCAGGCTCGTCCCCGATGGAAACCATCCCCGAGCCTACTGACCAAGGTCTTCCCCCAAATGGAACTCCTGGTCCATTTTCTCCTTTTGGAAATGTCGGTGCTCCGTATATGGCAACATTGTCCTTGCCTGGGTTAACCATCAATTTGCCCGTTTGGCTGTTTTCAACCTTGGTGGTCCCGAGCATCATGACTCCTATCCCACCATCTCCTTCGTTTGAATCACGACACGATGATTCTAAGGTTGAGCCTACGCCTTCTTCCCTTGTTTCTTCCTCCCCCTCTCCTCCTTCGCCTGGTGAAAGTCCTACATCTAGTAACTAGGAGGCTAAGAAGAAAAAGAAGAAGAAGTTGGATAAGTGGTCATCCACCCATCTAGCTCATATTCTGAGTACGTCACCAGTTGTGACACCTTCTGCTCCTCTGCGGAAGGTTAAGTTTCCTTGTAAATTGTGCAAGGGCGACCATCTTCTTTGTGATTTTCCTGGCATTCCAAGGATCTTAGAAGCATGGTCTAACGGTTTGGCTCATCCCTCATCATCCTCTAAAGCTCATGTCAATGTTACACCCTCAACTGGAAGTGGTAGAAAGAGAGGGAAGATTTGATTCCCCTGTAGACTATGTGATGGAAATCATCCCCTTCACCTTTGTCCGCTCATGGATAAAGCTTCCACTGTTTTGGCAAGTCTTACAGCTTCTTCACCTCCACTTCTAGTTGGTTATCAGAGGCTCTCTTTCGACCCTCACCACGTTGACAACAAGATTGACTTAGATTCGTCTCTTGTCCATTATGCTCTTCCTGAGCCTGGTTGTGTTAAGTTTGTTCCTAACCAAACATTGATCGGAAAGAGTGTCAACTCGGGTTCACCACCAGTCGTTCACTCTGTTCCAGAAGAGTATCATGATCATATTACTCATGTTCTTCTCGTCTCGTCAGATTCTCCCACGTTCGATAAGGACCCTCCTATCCCCGTTGATCAAGAGAGTCCTTCTTTGGTTCCTGTAGAGCAGGGGAGCACTCATACAATACCCCCGCCAAGTAGTTCAATCATTTCCTTCGACTAGAATCATTTGACTGCATTCCGCCTTCCATCCTATGTGCCTTTCCAGCTTACAGTACACACCTATAATAGGCAATACCTGGCACTCTATTGGATGAAGGTGCATCTATTAGTCTCATTCCTTCCACTACTTGGCAAGCTTTGGGTTCCCCACCGCTTGTGCCTGTCACCCAAAATCTGTTGGCTTTCGACGGAGGAACTAGTCAACCTTTGGGGATCCTTCCAAAGTTCTTGGTTACTTTGGGAGGCAAAACCATCTGTATAGACGTGATGGTCATCCAAGGTGCCTTAGATTTCAGTCTTCTCCTTGGCTGTGACTATATTTATTCCATGGGGCTCTTGTTTCTTTACTTTTCCATGTGGTCTGTCTTCTGCACGATGGAAGAATGGTGACCATAGATCAACCATCGTTCTTTAGTCACCTGGTGCCTCCTGTGCCGCCATCCCCTATCAGTTCTTGCTCGCAAGCAGTACCTTCCTTGCCACAGGTCAATTATGTGGCTACTCATTCCGCCTCTGCATCTGTTGATGATCATGCAAATGGTCTCATACATCATGTACCGAGGGCATTGGAACATGATCTGTCGTTGGTGCCCAATGACATGTATTCCTCCCAGAGTGCGTTTCTTCCATCTAGTAAAGACCTCTTGGGAGTCATGTTCTTGTATGGCCCATGAGAGGGAGTTCGAGGATAGTTTGATCTTGTGTCAACCTCGTTAAAAAATGAAACACTGATCATGGAGCATAGTTCCTTTTCTTGTGTCAATCTCGTTAAAAAATGAAACAAGGGTTATGAGGATAGTTCTTTTCTTGTGTCAACCTCGTTCAAAAATGAAACAAGGGTTATGAGGATAATTCTTTGATTGTGTCCACCTCATTAAAAAATGAAACAACTCCCTTTCTAAATCGAGTCTTTGATTAAGATCTTGTAAAATCCAAGTCGAGTCTTTCCAAGATCTTGAAAGTGAACCTTCATTCCATCCACTCCGTTGGATGCAATGAAGCTTGGGGGGCATGTACCTCGATTTGCATTATTCTGCTGGAGGCATGCGAACTTATAACAAGCATAGTTTTCATTTCAAGCTTGTGTAAACATGAAACCGAATCCAAGCAGAGTTCTCCATGGTTCAAGCTTGTATAAACATGAGCCCATACCCGATTTACACCTCGTGATTGTCATTTTATCCGCTAAATTTTTCTAGATGAGCCTTGGTTGTTTTGTTCCATCATCGCCATCTCTTTGGCCGATCATATGCTTTCACTTGGTTGTTTTTTCCTTTCCTAAGGGATCGCAGCGATGAGTGGTTTTATTAGCTGGCCTCTTGACCATTACATGTTTTGAGAAGTTCCACCATTGCTGGAACCAGTTGCTACCCTTTATACCACTCGTTCCTCCAGGACAAGTCCCTTTTAAGCTCTTTTTTGACTCGTAAAAGATGAAAAGATTGCTGAGTATTTTTCCCTTTTTGACTCATTAAAGAGAATAAAAATGGCAGTCTGCTTTCAACTCTTTTCCGACCGTTTAAAAAAAAAAAGATGCCCAATCTCTTGTCGTTTCGAGCTCGTTCTTGGTTACGAAATTTCGTGTCTCCAGTAATTTTTCGACTTTTTCAGACTGGGAACACTATTTACGAAAAGTACTCCTTGACTGAAATGGTCAAGTAGTTCTCTCGAGTATTATTTTCTACCTTTTCGGGCTTGAGCAACACAAACTTATGAAAAGGGGCCCCCCTGGAGTTTTCTTTTCCGTGTCTTTTCAAACTCTCTAAACATGAAAAAATACTCCGAGTTTTCCCTATGTCAGACTCATTAAACCCTGACAACATTGGACTCATCGCCATGATGAGACTCAAGCTTCTCCTCCCTAGGGCTCGTTAAACTTTTACTAGGTTGGATTTGTCCGAAGGACGAACTTATATTGCAAGCATATGATATCCCCTTCAAGCTTGTTTTTAAAAAATAATTGGGGTATTCGCCAGCAATGGTGGGGGAAAATTTGGAAATCATCTTTGGTTATCTACGACAACTAGTCACTCTTGAACATCGACACTTTTATTTCTCGCTGGGTTTGGGACATCCTCACATCGTCGTTGGCCTTTTGGGGTTTGGGTTTTCCATTTTGCCTCATTCCATTTGATCCTTGCCATCTCCATCTGACCTTCGATCCCTTGGTACCAAAATGTTGCCGCCTTTCAGAGTCGTGTTGCTGATATGTTCAAGAGTATAATCCTTCTGCAGTTTGCACCCTTACCTCCTCCTCTGATTCTTTGTTTCACCATCTTCCTCTTATTCCTTGTCTCATGTCGTTGGTGGGGGAAACATTATGGCCCTCTTGCGATGGATTGCTTCCTATCGACATCAGCTCATTATCCAGGAAGTCGATCTAGAGATCCCTTTCGGTACCTTGGAGCTTGCATGCCTCAATGGCAAGTTCTTCGTGCTCGACGACGGACTTACATCATTGGTATTCGATCAGGTGATTCCACGGGTGTTCGACTACAAATCATTCTTCACACTTCATGGATTGTACTGGTAGTACCTTGAGAACCATTGACATTACTGTTGGTTTCTCTCACGCTTGTTAACGGTTCACATCATTAACCAGTAATCAAGCGATTTTCTACCATGCTCGACTTCAGCACATCTATTCGCATGTTAGGAATTGTACCCAGATCAGTTTGGTTTCAAGACCCTGGACTAAGATTACATATGTTCAGGTTGTGTGGATTGGTTCATGATTACATACATGACTCTTTGATTGGATGGCTGCGACCATACCTCTATCTTTATATATGGTCTTATTGACTAGGTGGCTGCGTCCATACCACAGGCCAGATTTCATATGTCTTTTGGATGGCTGCACCCATGCCTAGACTATATGTATTTCACTATCCGAGATATCAGTTGTACTTTCACCTACAGGTTCTCCACGATGGTGTTCCGGTTCGGTTATGATTTCGTAAAGCATTTAACCCCTCCCACCCTCTCAGGCTTCATGCTTTAGGGGGCATATGTTACACAGTAATTTGTCACCGACCTCATATCAGTCCTTAAGCGATATCTCCACTGTGTCATACATCATAGACATGTCCATATCTTCCCACTCATTCAAGAAGATCAAGAAAGTGCTCTCTAATCCTAAAGATTGACCCTCTTACCTATGTTTCTGCATCGTCGCAAGTAAGCATCATTATTCTTGTGACAATTCTCTATGTTGAACTATAATGTCGCACCGTCGTCGTAGGGGTACATCAGTTTCCTGCTATGGTCGGATTTTAGGGCTTGACGCAAGTCCTCAAGATTCTTCTTGCGATGATTTGTCTGAATGCACTACTTCCATGCGACGTCATCGTTGAACCCTAGTATATGGCTCGCGATGATCCAGATATGGAAAATTAGTTCAAACAGAATGCTTTTGGGTGATTCTAGAACTGGTTATTGGGTCAAAGGAGTTCGCCTCTCCTCCTCTAGGATGGTAGTTCCACCTTTTGAGAAACCTCCCTTGAGGATAAGCTCCCTCTCCCTCATTTCATGGAGGCCCCTCCTCCTATAAAAGCATTCCCCATTGCTATGATCAGCTAGTTCCTAGTTCTTGGTTTTTGGATTGAAGCAAATTAGCTGTCTTTGGTGTGAGTTTGCAGTGTGAATCGCTAATAGTTTAGCAATTGGTTGTGGGTTGCCTTAGCCTTGTATTAGAGCTTGCGGGTGAGAGAGAGAGTTACCATCCATTTGGGAGATCCATTCTTGAGAGTGAATGCTTGAAGAAACATACCGACTCAACCCTTCGAGAAAGCTTGTGACATCAAGGCTTGGTTGTAAGCTTTGCTTTTGATTTAGTTTAATACAATCAATGATGGTTTCCTATGTCTCGTGTATAATATGTTTGATAGCTTATGGTTCCTTGACTCTGTAAGTAAATAGATCATTATTACGTGTTCTGTTATTCTCTTGTGTTGTTTCAGGTTGATCACTCATTGAGGAGAAGGAAACAATAGCTGGGGCAATGCAACGAAAGCTTCATCGAACACCGGTTTGAGGTAGGCATTCAACAATGATTGTTTAAGGAAATTGATTGTTGTTTTGTTTTGCTGTGACTAGACCCACTCTAGGGCTAGCGGGGTTGCCTTTGTCCGTAGAGGGAACATTTCCTACTTCACACCTGGCCATTAACTCCTATGATCTTTCCTTCATATCCCATCTTCTTCATGGGCTTCAAATCAATTCATGTAGTGTGCTTTTCAAAAGAACTAAAATCATCGTCATGAAATGAAGTAATTGAAAAAGGAGAATTCTTTAGCTCCCTTCCTATCTGTGACACCTGGTCCTCTTCTAGGAGTTTGATCAATTCCTCCATTTTCCCTGCTTTGGATGATGATGAATTCAAAGCCTCTAGGAAACCACCTTGGTTACCCGGTGTCACGTCAATTTACTAAGTAAACTAACGCAGGTGTTTTGCTTGTCAATCCGGGTTTGTAGACTTAAAAGCATGTACAAAGTATATGGATTTCAAGTAAAGTAAATTTCGGAAGGCAAGGCTCAAAGGTTAAAGGAAATTCATATTTCAAATAAGTTATAAGTTTAAAGAATAAAAATTCTTTAATTCAACATGTAGTAAGCGAAGGAAGAGGCTCCTAACTTAGGAGGTCTTGGTTGTCCTTCCCCACAGTACTGTCCTCAAGAAGAGAAACTAAAGGCAAGAAATTTGTGATGTGTAGAAAGAAAGAGAAGAGGCTCCTAACTTAGAAGGTCCTGGTTTTCCTTCCTCACAGTTCTACTCCAACAACATTACCATTTCATCAAATCATAAACTAGAATTCAAGAAATGCAAAAGGATGATTTTTAATTGTGATTCATAATTTGATAGAAAGATAATTAACTTATATCCTTGGTTGTCCTTTAGTATGAAAATTAGAATTTTAAACCAAAATCATCCAAAAATCATAACACATCTAAATAACTGAATTATAAAACTGAAACAAGAGATATTGAATCAAAACTATGCTAATTTAT
Source organism: Pinus tabuliformis (assembly GCA_031772625.1). NCBI lineage: Eukaryota > Viridiplantae > Streptophyta > Pinopsida > Pinales > Pinaceae > Pinus > Pinus tabuliformis. Next base: position 934,807,801 of record CM062817.1, read on the forward strand.
ACAAAATTTAACCAAAGTGTACTTAGCTTGGTATAGGGGGCCTCCAGCCTTGCCTTGTACACCTGAAGAACTCTTCAGCTACAACTTAACTTAATAAAGCATCCAAAACATGAATAGAAAATAGAACAGTAGCAATGATTCTTCAACTTATCTCAAAAGTCTCCAATAGTCTTAATACAAAATTACACTCCCTGAATGATCCATAAACTGTGTTTAAATAAGAAAATCATAAACAAACTTTGTTATAATGGCTCTAACAACCTTATCAAACCTAATCCATCCATACAGGTCGAACTCATCAAGTCTAGTTCACAAAATCAAGAAAAATCCCACAAAATAATAAATTTGCTCCTCTTTACTAAGAATTCCTTAATGACAGGTCATGTTTGACCAGTATTGACCGGGGTTGTTTTTGCTCAGTTTGACGGAACCAATAGGTGTTTCTTCATCCTTGGTTCCCAATACTTCCAAATATCTGCTCAGATATCACCCAAGTGTCCTGCACATATAACTTTAATGGAGCTATTACAGGAATTTTTAATGCAATCCAAATTTACTCTTAAAACCCAATTTTTACAAAAATTTCCAAAAATTGAAAACCTTAACTTAGTTGCATGAATATGAAAAATAGGACTAAAATTAGGCATATATAGGTGAAATAGGATGGAATATGGTGGTAAATAAATGGATTTAGGATAGGCAAAAATGACCACAATTGAGGGCCAACATCTCCCCCTTGCTGATGTTCAAGCATGTCCTCATGCTTGCCTCCTCCGTTTGGATCTCCTGAGTGATGATGCCCCTATTGTTCTTGATCCTGTAGTTTCTTCATGTGCAGCCTGAAAGAGAATGTTAATTTCCTCATATTTCTCTTCTTTGTAGATGGCAGGCTTCACATTTTATTTCTCATATTTGTACTGCCATAACTTTTTCTCCTTCTGTAAGCTTGTTTGGAGATGAGGATATTCTAAGTCTCAAACTTTTTAATCTGCTTGCTCAATTTCTTGTTCTCCTTGGTTATGTTTTTGTTATTTTCTTTATACATTTTGTTCTCCTTTTTCAAATGTCTCTCCATGATCTTGTTGTCTTCTAGCTCACTTTTCAACTCTGTTATTTTCTTAAGATGTACTTCATTATGCATCTCTTTAGATTCTTGCGTGGTCTCTTTGGCATATGAGTGAGATGAGGTGGCTCCTACCCAAGCATCCTCAAAATAGGAGTCTTTCTCTATGGGCTCTTCATGGACTTCATTCTCAAATTTCTGTATAATCTCATCAATTTGCTTTGATGTTTGTGGAGGCTCAGTTTCAATAATTTCAATTTCTGGATCTTTTCATTCCTTGGTTCCTCTTGTGATTTTATTCTAGGCCTCCTAGGAATGGATAGAAAGGATTTCTCTTTTTCAACCATAATATCATCCTGCTTCTTCTTCTTCAATCTTGTCTTAGGATGCAAAGGATAATGCATGATACTTCTTGTTACATGCAACTGCTCAAACTTCTCCTCATTCCTTGTTATTTGTTCTTCAAAATAATGTTTAGCCAAAAACTCCTTCCAAAGCAACCCCTTATTCCTTATCTGATACTCAGCAAGTATCTTGATTAGCCCATGATGATAGATATTGGCTTCCTTGACTTCTGTTTTGTTCTTGACATTCTCTATCCTTTTGGTTAGGCTTTTTGAAAAGAAGTAGGTTAAGCGGATTTTACAATCTCCCTTCATATGTTGAAGCAATTTAATATGATAGAGGTATACCACATTGTACCGATTATCAAAAGTGAAATACTTTTGGATAATCAAAACCAACTCTGACCATGGCTCTCTGAGCCAATCTCTTGGAATCCCTTTTGTCGTGTCAAAGGACCCCTTCCTTTCTTTCTCCAAGAAAATGGACCATCCCTTCTCCTTAAAATGAAAACCCTTGTGATACTCTTCTCCTATCAAAGGAAGGTCCAATTCTTGAGAAATAAAGGTTGGGTTCAATGGTATAGAAAGTTTACCAACTCTGGTTTGTCCATGTTCAAAATGCTCTATGAAATCCTATGTGATTTTATCATTGTGACCATTTAACTTTTTAAGAAACTCCAGTAGCCCTACTTGGTATAGTTTCTCTACTGTATCCTTACTCCAATTTTCTATCTTGAAGTCTTTAGGTTCAATTTTGGTTGTCATTTGCATTTGCTCTGTGTACCAATTAATATGGCCTTTTCCAGTAAATAACCCCATCATGAATATAACAAGCAAAATATATATATGTGACCTTCTCATTCATGCAATCTTTGGATAAAAATAATGGTAAAGGTACTTACCAGACCTGCGTATCCTTGAAACAAAAGAATGATATTACTTCTTTTGCCTTTAGGTCTTCAATTTCTCTGTCTCCTATTGCAAATGGTATTCAAAAAAATCCTTTGTTTTTAAAACTGGGTTAAAAGAACTCTCACTGTGTGAAAAATCATGTAAAAAAAACGTCCCCACTGAAAAAATATCTCACTGTTTGCAAAATTGTGTTTAAAAATCCTCTTCGTTTGCAAAATTGCCCATAAAAATCCATTAAAAAAACCTTCTCTATTTGCAAAATTTCGTACAAAACTGCTCACTGTGTATACAAAAGGATGCTCACTATGTCTTTTATGTGCAAAATGTGGAAAACTGCGTTTTAAAAATGTATGAGGAAATCATTTTTGGAACGATACCTGAGCTGCAAATGAATATCGAAACCTTGTATAGATTAGGTTGTTAAGGTTTGTTTTCTCCTATGTAAACATACAGTCCTAGTTAAACTCTTTGTCTCTAGCAATTTGAAAAATCATTAGTCTACAGGTGGCATAGCCTTTTTAGGGTGACAGAGCATTACCGAAGTCATGTTTCTCTCATAGTATGACACATTTAAACTGAAACTCAAGTTGAACCATTTTCGAGAGAATAACACAATCTTAAAAATATTTTAACTGTTGAGAAGACCTTGAGATCTACTCTTACCTGATCATTGCGCGATTTATGGGATTTGATGGGGAATATGTCCACTCAGCATAGAGGAAATCTTGGTTTGGCGCGCTCCTACCTCTCCTCCTTTTAAACACAATTCTCCTCCTTATTTCTCCAAGCAATTTCTCATGCTATCTCTACTGCACAGGGTTCTCCTCTTTGCAAGTAGTGCTCTTTTAATCTCTTTGTATTTCTGAGTCAAACATGGTTTGCTTTGTCGTGTTTTCTTTAGGCCGTGGATAAACAATGAATATGAAGTGTCCTTTGATTTTGAGTTGGGTTACGATGAAAATTAGTTGTGATGATGAAAAAAACGCGCAGACAGTGTTCAACTATGCGTGTAACCCTTTGAAACAATTTTTGACCGTTTGCTGCTATGTTTTTGATTTGACTAGCTAATTGTTCATCCTGTCACTTGTACCTTTGGCTGCCACCTGTTTCACTTGATGCATGCACATGATATAACTCTATTCCCTTTGTACATAGCTTACCATTTGTTTAAACTTTGTACATAACTTGCATCGTGATTTTACACTCTTATCGCTGCTTTGTAACACAAGTGTTGTCAATTGTACATGTCTTTGACATGTGTTTTGTTTCTTGTTAATGCTGCATCATAGCTCATAACTGCTTTTAGTATAGAGCTTTCAATACTCATCACTATTAGGACTAGTCTATGACTTTTGCATTGTATGATTTCTTTATTATGCATTATGCTTGTTCATTATGCATTTTTAGATCCATTATACTTGCATTGCATGTTGCATATCCATTATTATGCTTTTATCATTGCATACTTGCCCTTTTTCTCATCGTTTGCATATACTTATGTATTGATTTGTTTTGAAATGAACATAATATTGGGTCATTTCAAATAAAATCATTTTTGAAATAAGATGTTAAGTATATTTGTAATGGTACTAACTCTCTTTGTTTTGTTTTGTGGGAAATTTTCCATGAGGCAAAAATAAAAATTGGCCCAAAAAGGAGATGTGGCCAAAAAGTTTGGTCAAAAATGAAAATGAATGTGGTTGAGTGAATGATGAATTGATGAATGTAAGGTTACAATAAGGTTAATGAATGTAATAAGGTGAATGAATAATGTAAGAAGTAAATGTATATAATGTAGGGTGATGTAGGATATAGGGTAATGTAGGATAATGTAGGATGATATATACATGAATGCTGCATATTCAAGTTTAAACTAGTTTATCAATCTTAGAAAAAAAAATCAAAATCGAAGGTATTAAGAATACTTTAAACTTACAGTACTTTCCTTTCGCTTGATAGCTCTTTGTCAATGTTTTTCTTCTGTTGATTATGACCTTAGCTCTTTTGTCAACACTTAACCTTTTGCAAATGATGATGATACTTTGACCTCAAAATGAATCCTGCTAAATGATTTTGTTGGATTATAGATGCTTGTAGTTTCTTCTTAGTTCCCTTTGATGTTGATTTTAATATGAATAATTAGGTCCCTTATGTAATGACATATGACATTGATCTTGTTCAGGTCCCTTACTGATAAATATTTATTATGATGTCTTAGTCTACAATACAGCTGCTTGACATTAAACAAATTGCGTAGTTTGTTGGTTTATTATGAGTCCCCCCACCTTACTAATCTTGAGACTTGTCCTCAAGTCTTTGAATTTTTGAGGATGATTCTACAAAATGAAATTAAAAGGAAAAACATAAAAGAGAATTCATATTGGCCAAACAAGTTGGTTTTCTGATATGAATTTGAGTCTGTATTGTGCCAGTATCCTGGATTTCACAGCCAAACTCCTTTATTATTTTTTATTCTGGAAGTAGGGAAGGCATATCACTATGCTGTTCTAGTACTTCCATATATTTTTTCTGTTGAGACTCTCTTTAGAAAGTCTTCTTTGTTGATAGGCTTATTATAAACTTTGAGTCTATGACACTAACTAGAAATGAAATGGCAGCTTCATCAATTGTCTTGATCTTGAGTGCTCCATTGTCAAAGATTTCTTCTATCTCATATGACCCAAGTCAATGAGTAGTAAACTTAGCTTTGAAATCTTTCTACTTGGAGTCAAAAAGAAGTGCACAGTCTCCCTTATGAAAAAATTTGTTTTTGAAAAAATTGTCATGCAATTTGATTCTCTGTTGTTGTACTAGTGATGTATGCTCAACCACTTGTTGTCTAATCTCGTCTAGTTCATTCAGCTGCATAATTCTCTATTGTTGAGCTTCTGACGAGTCCAATCCCAGTTCTGTTGCAAGTTTAAATGTATGAATTTTAAATTCGATTGGTAACAAAACTTCTTTACCATATACCAGTTGATATAGGTTGTATCTAGTAGTATTTCTCCATGTAATTATGTATGCCCATAATTCTTTTTTTAATTTATCTGACCAATCTTTTATGTTCATTTGCACTGTCTTTTTCATGATGTTTTCCAGAACCTTACTAGTAGATTCCACTTGTCCATTTGCTTGAGGATGATACATAGTAGACTTTCTATGCTTGATTTTGTATTTTTCCGCAAGATCTCAGACAAGTTTAGAAGTGAACTGTGATCCATGGTCTGTAACAATTTGCCTTGGAACTCCAAATCTCACAAGGATTTCTTAAAAGAGGAATGAAACCAATATTTCTTCTGTTGCTCGTGCCACCGCTTTTGTTTCTACCCATATTGTAACATAGTTTGTACACACTAAGATGTACTTCTTTCCATTTGAAGGCAGGTTAATAGGTCCCACAAAGTCAAGAGCCCATAGTTCAAATGGTCCTATAAGTACTTGTGGTTTCAATGGCATCTCATCTGATACTACAGGTCTTCCATTTCTTTGAGAGTTATCACGTCTTTTGGCATAGGCCTTTGAGTCCTTGAAAATTGTTGGCCAGTAGTATCCAAGCTTGAGCACCTTTTATGTTGTTCGTTTATCCGCAAAATGGCCACCACATGGTTCATCATGAAATGATTTTAGAATATCAATAATTTCATCTTCTCTTGCACATTTTCTTATGAAAAGATCAGGACTAGTATAGAAGAGGTCACCATTGACCCAACTATATCTAGCACTCTCTCTGATTATTTTTCTTTTCTGCTTGCTAGTGAAATGAGATGGTAATATTCTAGATGATAAATAATTAGCTACATTTGAAAACCATGGTGTTTTAGCTGTTATAGAAAATAGATGTTCATCAGGAAATTTTTATGAAACATGAATAAGATCACCAAGAGAATGAAGTCTTGACAGGAAATCTGCCACTTGATTATCTTTTCCTGGTCGATCTAGAACAATGAGATTGAATTCTTGCATTAGTAACAACCATCTAGTAATTCTGCCATTGGTAATTGTTTTGTTCATTAAATATTTAATGGTTGAATGATATGTATGAATAAACACTTGATATCATGTTATATAATTCCTAAATTTATTGACTGCATGCACAACAACTAGCATTTCTTTTTCAGTTACTGTATAGTTTAATTCTGTCGGAGTTAGATTTTTTCTAATGAAATAAATGGCATAGTTAAACTGATTTTCTTTTTGTCCTAGAGATGCTCCTATAGTTGTATCTGATGCATCAGTAGATATGTGGAATGGAAATGACCAATTTGGTCCTCTGAGGATGGGTGCTATAGACAAATTTTATTTCAGTTTTTCAAATGCATTTTGACAATCTATAGTACATTGAAACTCAATGTCTTTTGTAAGTAATTTGAATAAGGGTAAAACTATTTTACTGAAGTTTTCAATGAACCTTCTGTAATAGCATACATATCCCAAGAAACTTCTTACTTCTTTTTGTGTTGTTGGTGGCATTAAATTTACAATGACTTGTATCTTTATTGGGTCTACCTTTATTCCAGAAGAAGAAATGCGGTGTCCTAACACTATCCCTTTAGTTAACATCATAAAACATTTCTCATTGCTGAGGGATAAGTTTGTCTATATGAATCTCTTTACAACTTTTTCAAGGTTGTTTAAACAATCATCAAATGTACCTCCATAGAAAGTAAATTCATCCATGTAGACTTCAACACATTCTTGTATAAGATTTGCAAAGATATCTAGGACTACTCTTTGAAATGTAGCAAGTGCATTACATAATCCAAAAGGTAAAACACTGTAGGCATATGTACGCCATGGACAGGTAAATGTAGTTTTATTTTGATCCTCTAATTCTATCTTGATTTGATTATAACCACTAAATCCATCAAGAAAGGAAAAGAACTTTTTCCCTTCCAATGAGTCTAGTACTTGATCAATGAATGGTAGTGGGAAATGATCTTTCAAGTTGCTTTATTCAGTTCCCTATAGTCTACACATATTCTCCATTTTCCATTTTTCTTTGGTACCACAACTAAGGGAGAAACCCATTGAATATCAGAGATGGGGTAGATAAATCTTACCTGTAATAGTTTCTGCAATTCCTCTTTCACTATCTCCTTCGTCATTGGATTCATTCTTCTTTGTGGTTGTCTTACTAGTTTGATTGCTTCATCTGTGAAAATTTGATGGATACATGTTTTTGAATGGATTCCCTACATATCTGTATAATCCTAGGCAAAATATTTTGAATATTTCTATAACAATAAAATTACCTATTGTTCTTGTGATGATTGTAGATTACCAATATTCAGTTTCTTTCCAGGATTTATTTCAATGGTTTTGCTTTAATAATTGGTAATTGGGTTGACAGGAAAAATGTTTTCAAATGAATTCTACAATGATTGAATAATACAATTTTCTTGAAAACATTAATTTAAAATATGATTTGCAGCTTCATATTGTGTTATTCGTAGTTTCTCATAAATACCAGGTTCTAAGATAAAAAAGGTCTATTAAATCCTCATTTTCTTTTTCTTCTCTAAAATTAAAGGCTTGATTAATGCTTAAAACGGGTTGAGTTTCTTCTTGTTGTTCATCAGGCCATGATAGTAAAGAAGGAGATTGAGCAGGAGGATATAGTGTAATATGTTTCCTTTCTTCTCCATATGCTATGATCATGCTTCCTGGTCTACATCCAATGAAGGCATCTGTTGTGGCTAACCATGGTCTGCCAAGAATTAAAGGATGGCCTCCTAGATTTGTTTTTGGTTGCAAGATCAGAAAGTCTATAGGGTACTCCCATGAATCCAAAGAAACAATGATGTCCTCAAGTATTCCTTCCAGTACAACTTTAGATCTATCTGCTAGTTCTAAAATTGTAGTAGTAGGTCGGATATTTGGCAATTTAAATGCTTCATAGTTGTTGTTGTTATGACATTTATAGCAGTTCCTAGATCAATTAAAGTTTTAGGAACTGAAAATTATTGATTGAAATGGTAACCGTAGGTATCCCAAGATGAATATACTTTTCAATTGTTGTTTTTGTAGACATGAGACTAGCTAATTTGCCAATGACTTGGATTGTCGGTGAATCTCTTTTCTTTCTGCCAGTTTTCTTAATACATAATTCCTTTATTGTTTTTGTATAGGTTGGAATATCTTTGATAGCTTTCAACAAAGGAATTTTGACATAAGAGTTCTTTAATTCATCTAAGATATCAAATTTAGGAAGAGAAATTGAATTTTTCTACTCTACTAACCTTTCTGGGAAAGGTGGTGTTTGAGTCATAATAGTTTTACTTTTCTGAATTCGTTTCTTTGGAAAAGATTTTTCAGATTGTTCTCCTTCTTCAATTTGTTATTCTATGATTGGTGGAGAATATTTTTGTAGAACTTTTCCAGATCTCAAGTGGATGCCTTGAATAGGAAGAATAGAATATCTAGGAAATAATGTTGTTTCTTCCACATTATATGCTGGCCTTTCCACTCTATTACTCAGATTCTATACTAGCTAAGCTAGTAATTGACTTGGTTTGGGTGGTGGTTGGTTAAAAGGCAGTCGAAGCTGCTAAGGTTGATTTAGTGTAGACATTGATTGTTGTTTGAATGGATTTGATTGAGGGAATTGTTGGAATTACTGAAATGGAAATGGCTGTTGAGGATATGGTTGTTGATATGGCTATTGAGGATAAGATTGATATTGTTGTTGATATGGTTGTTGAGGGTAAAATTTTTGGGGAGGTTGGGTTCCATAAGCATATCCTCACCAATTTTGTGAAGGTTGGCTTTTGTTTTGCTAAGGAGGCCAAACCTGCCATGGCATAGGAGCATTGCATGAATTTTGATATTGAAAAATATGGGGAATTTGTTGAGGAAACTGTTGATATGTACCTGCAAAACGTGGTTGTATAGCTCTTCTTGGTGACATATAATAAAATCATTGAGTTTCTTCTAGTTGGCCTGCTTGCAACTATTTTAATGTTGGAAAATCATCTGTGACATGATTTTCTGTACAAAGTCCACAAACATGTATATTATCCAAAGGGCATTCTCGCAAAGGATGCTTCTTCCTACACTTAGGACAAAAGATTGATAGTATTTTCTATTCTTCTTGTTGTTTCTTATTTGATTTCAATACATCAACCTGTGTTCCTAAGGTGCTCAAAAGATTAGTTTTAAATTTTTCTAACAAACTCCCTATTTTTGCTCTTGTTACTCCTCTTGTTGCTGACTTAGAAGATCTTGAAGTTATATCTCTTTTTCCTGTTTTGGCTCTACCTCTAGAATACTTCTGACATAATTCAGTAATTTCATTAAATGGTAAGTTGAAATATATCCTTTACCCATCACATTGAAAATATCAAGATACTCATCTCGTATTCCTTTGAGAAAAATTGTTTGAATGGTATCAGGATTTAAGGAATGTTGTTTGGATTTTTGTAAGTTGTAAAGAAATTGTTCTAAGTATTCTTTCAAACTCTCGTCTTCTTGTTGAGACATCCTAAAAATATCTTCTTTTGGATCTATAGGCCTACAATAGGATTGATACTTCTTAAGAAAAATTTTCCTCATGTCTTCCCAAGAATTAATAGTGTGTTCTCCTAATTCCATAAACCATTTTAGTGCAGTTGCTTTAAGAGTAGCAGGAAAAAGATGAAGCTTATGTGTATCATCGGTATAACCATAAGTACGACATAAGATATCAAATTCAAACATGAATGAATCAAGATCTTTAGAATACATTCCATATGAATTTGGTAAAACTGAAAGTGGAATATTCTTCATTTTTACCTTTTCTCCAAGAATTGCCCTAGTATCTAAAATTGAGAATCCAGAAGTAGCTTCTTCATCATTTTCTATTTCTGCATCTTGTCTTCCCTTATGATCATATTCTCTTTTGGCATCTTCTTCTCTTTTCATTTCTTCTTCTCTTCTTATCTCTTCTTCCCTTTTTCTTTGTCGTTCTTTTTGTTGCTTTTCATATTGTAACCTTTGTTCTTGAATGAGTATTGGGATGTTAGATGCTTGCCCTTCTTCTAGCATATCCTTTTCGACAATTTCAAATATTTCAATAATAAATTGAGATTGTGTATTTTCAACTTGTTTTGCTTGTTCAGAAATAATTTCAAAGATAGGCCGATCTATCTTTTCAAGAATAGGTTGATCAATTGGTTTTCTTATTTCTCTTTTTTCCTATGGAAGATGTTCCTGTTTGTTTTTGTTTTCTCTTTACTTCATAAGCTAACAAAATTTGTCTTTCAACAAGTGTTAACCTTTTTCATGAACATTTTTTTTCCTCTAACTCTTCCGAGGTTGGTTTTCTAGCAATTGGTGTAGTTAATTCAAATGGAGGATGTCCCGCTTCTACCAATGGTTTAGTAGTTGGGGGGTCTTGTTTTTTGTATCTACCCTTTTTGTATCTTTGTCTAGGCATAAATGATCATAATGAAAATTTCTATTTTTTTTATGTCTTTGCTTTTTTGTTTTTTTTTTTAATGTTATCTAAATGACCTTCCTAATTAGTTATATGCTTCCTCAGCAATGGCGCCAAAACGTCAGGTCGATTTACTAAGTAAAGTAACGTAGGGGTTATACTTGTCAATCCGGGTTTGTAGACTTGGAAGCACATCCAAAGTATATCGATTTCAGGTAAAGTAAATTTCGAAAGGCAAGGCTCAAAGGTTAAAGGAAATTCATATTACAAATAAGTTCTAAGTTTAAAGAAACTAAAAAGTCTTTGATTCAAGATGCAGTAAGTGAAGGAAGAGGATCCTAACTTAGGAGGTCCTGGTTTTCCTTCCCCACAGTATTGTCCTCAAGAAGAGAAACTAAAGAGCAACAGTTTGTGATGTATAGAAAGAAAGAGAAGAGGATCCTAACTTAGGAGGTCATGGTTGTCCTTCCTCATAGTTCTACTCCAACAACATTACCATTGCATCAAATCATAAACCAGAATTTAAGAGACAATTCAAGAAATGCAAAAGGATGATTTTTAATTGTGATTCATAATTTGATAAAAAGAGAATTTAACTTAAATCATTGCTTGTCGTTTCATATGAAAATTATATTTTAAACCAAAATCATCCAAAAAGCATACATAAATCATAACACATATAAGTAACTGAATCATAAAATTGAAACAAGAGATACTGAATCAAAACTATGCTAATTTATACAAAATTTAACCAAAGTGTACTTAGCTTGGTATGGGGGGCCTCCAACCTTGCCTTGTACACCTAAAGAACTCTTAAACTACAACTTAACTTAATAAAGAATCCACAACATGAACAACAAATAGAATAGTAGAGATGATTCTTCAAATTATCTCAAAAGTCTCCAATAGTCTTAATACAAAATTACACTCCCTGAATGGTCCATAAACTGTGTTTAAATAAGAAAATTATAAACAAACTTTGCTATAATGGCTCTAACAGCCTTATAAATCCTAATCCATCCGTACAAGGAAAACTCATCAAGTTTGGTTCACAAAATCAGGAAAATCCCACAAAATAATAATTTTGCTCCTCTTTACTAGGAATTCCTAAATGACAGGTCAAGTTTGACCAACGTTGGCCAGGCCTATTTTTGCTCAGTTTGACTGAATCAATAGGTGTTTCTTCATCTGTGGTTCCAAATATTTCCAAATATGTGCTCATATCTCACCCAAATTCCCTACACATATAACTTTAATGGAGCTATTACAAGAATTTTTAATGCAGTCCAAATTTACTCTTAAAACCCATTTTTTACAAAAATGTCCAAAAATTGAGAAACTTAATTTAGTTACCTGAATATGAAAAATATGTCTAAAATGAGGAATATATGGGTGAAATAGGATGGAATATGGTGGTAAATAAATGGATTTAGGATAGGAAAATATGACCAAAATTGAGGGCCAACACCCAATACATAAGAGGTATCATCATATGTGCTTATATTCATATCTTCTTAACGGGAATCATGATTGATATACCTGTCATGGCCACTAGTTGGTTTGATCTTGGAGGGACTCTTTTCCTCCTTTGTAGTGGAACATTCTACAACTTTTTCCTCCACAGCCTATTCTAGCATGGATCTCAACTTCTACTTCTCATCCTCTACTTCTTGCAACATCCTCTTCAACTCAGCGTTATCTTCTAGAATGCATTGGTTGATCACTTTGAGATCTTAAAGCCTCACTCGCTTCAATCATTTGCCCATCTTTGATTCTATACCTAGAATCTTTTGTCAATCCTACTAAGATACCAAACTTCATCTAATTTGGGGTCAGCCTCTAATACAAACTTGATTTGGATTTGGCTAACTTAAAAGGATTAGATTTATAGGATCGTTTTAATTGAACTTGATTGCATTTGAAGGCTTGAATCCAATTTGAATTAAACATCATTTAACTGTGATTTTTCTCCATTTATCATCACTTAATACATCTCAACATAATTGTGGAATGTAGAAAAACATTCATAAGAAACAAGAGACAAGATACCAAACACATAAGGGAAGGTATTACCAAGTTGGTAACGGAGTTCACCCGATGTAGGCTACATCTTTGGGCTCACGAATCCATGAACTGCTTCATTCTCTTCTTCGAATATACTCTCCTTTACAAAGGGTTGAATTCCCACATCATCAAGTATAATTCCCACAATAGTGGTAGTATCGAATAGGTGCTCTCATCCACAATTCCAAGAGTTGATTCTCACAAGCATGTGGCCATGCCTCTCTTACAAAGAAATGATCTCCTCTAAATGGGTTGATCTCTCACAAGCATGTAACATAAACTATAATCTCTCACATAAAGTGGAAACAGGTCCTCTTCAATCCGCTATTTAGATTCAAATTATATTCATCACCATCATACTTGTCTCGTAATTTTCATACCAATGACTGTAAACATGATTACTTTCTGACGAAGTGTTAAAATGGCCGTTTTCAACACCATGCCACCTCAGTTTGCATGCAAAGGCTCAAATGATGAATTCCCTGTAATGATTCAGATCGTGTTTCCTTGTTGCAGTATACAAAAATCACCAGAACCTACAACATACATTCATCCCTTCGCAACATCCAAAGAGAGACAACAATCATAAATACATAAAGTTTACTTTTGTTCTTGTGCAAAGGTGATCATAGTGTTGCTAAAAACATGGCTAACACATCACCAACATGTTCGTCTCATCATTTTGTGATTTTTTGTTGTAAATTCAATCCCCTTCTAAAGAGTTTAACCTTTCCTTGTTAAGCATGCCACATAGTCATTGTTAATGTGAGCTCCAACCATGAGCTCTGATTTATGGTTCTCAAACTACAACATGCTACATACCAGTAGCTTTGTCTCATAATTTTACAACTTTAGAGTATAAATACAACCACCTTATTACATGTGCAAGTCTACCTTGAATCTTGTGCTAAACATTAATGGCAAACATGGCTTCTACCATAAGCCCTCAAATATGCTACTCAAATATCCCTTATGATTGCATTGTTGAATTCCTTACATAATTCTAAGTAAAATGAGTATAAATTGAGCTAGGTTCTAACAAAACCAATTATGGGATGCTCCGAAATTTTAAGATGCCATAAGAATCTTTTAGGAATATTCCCCTATAATATTTTAAAATATGTTGCAAAATATTTTGCAAAATATTCCGCCTCAAATTGTGTTCCCTCCTAGGCACAAGTCCCCTCTCATCCTGTGTGCTTAATTCAACCTTCATGCTCCTCCTCCTCTCATGGGTTGAATAAACTGAGTTTCTAGATAATGTTGAGTGGACTTACCAACAAATTCCCATTGACATTATAGATAAAAATGGTGTAACAAACAACCATATAATAAAATGGTATATTTTTTAACCATATGTTATAGGGTATGTGTGTGAACCATATTAACCCAAACTTGTTGTAAAAACCATATTTTATAGCAACCATGGCATGTCTTTTGTTTTATTCACCATCCCATATGACACATTCACCCACCAAATATTGCCATGGCATATCCAACAAATAACAATATGGTCCATGTGCTTTGTTTGGTGGTGGTATGATTTATCGGTAGTGGAGGTTGGCTGGTGTGGGTTGGTGGGCCAGCCAACAATGTTTTTAAACCATATATTAACCAAACTTTAAATAAATTTTTATGCCACTAATTTAATAAGAATAATGGTAGTCCAACCGGTGGGGTGTGTTGCTTGAAAGTCTTAGGACTCATGTTCAATCCTCTAATGGTTGGTTTGTTTCCCATTATTTTTCAGTGTTCTTTCTAGACATTTTGTTCTTCATTGTGATGCCACCTGGTTGGGCCAGGTGGCAACCTCCCATTGGTTTCCTAACCATTGCAACAACACTTAGTAAATCAGTCAATGCCACATGTCGAACCGCAATTCATCTGCAATGGGTGTATGATGCTCCAAAAAACTGCCATGTGTCAGAATCCCTTCAGTCAATGTCAGTTGTACGGCCCCTATCACCAATGCCACATGTCCTATAGGTTGACTTTGACTTTGAATTTTTTTTAAGTTTACCACAAACTTCAGATGAGCATAATTTTCTCATACGTACTCAGATTGAGGTGTCATTTGCGTCATTGGAAAGCGATTGCCGAGCTCTAGGACTTGAAATTGTTTCCATCAAATTTTGAGCACTTTTAATTTTGAGGTTTTTTGGAATCCCCTAGGTCATTCCTCCCCACTAAAGGAATTTTAGACCCCAAAAGTTACATACATAGATCATACATGTTTCCTCTGATTTACAATAGAACCCATATCCTTTGGTATTCAACTAAAGGCCAAAAATAAAACCATGTTGGATATTCAAGTGATGTTATACATTTCATCACTTTTACAAGTTTTTGTCCATCTATGGGGTCTTTAAAATCAACATGTGATTTACGATAATGGAAACTTATCAAATAAATCTACAAGATAATTCATCCTTTTAGTCATCAAGGAAAACATTCTTTCCCTTTCAATTTGTTTTTGTAGTTGGCATTCTTCTTGTAGTTGACCTGCTTCATGAGCTGCTTCACTGGTTGGTTCCTTGGAAACCCTCTTATCCTTCTTTGGATGCAGATATGGATTAAGTTTCCAAGATGTGGCTTCCTTATGTCCACCCTTGTTTCAATGGTTGCAGTAACCTTTCTTCCTCCAGTTTGCTTCCCTTCTTTTTCTCCTAATGTGGAGAAGGGTCTTCATGACTTGGCTTCTGCCTCATTTCCATATATTTCATGTACAACACCATTATTTTCCAACACTTGGAAGCAGCATCATTATTCAAAACCACTAAATATACATGGTTTCTATGCCATAATTTTTTCTCATCATTGCCAATTTTCTTGTAATCAAAATGAACATTAGAATAACACAAAAATTTATACCTTTCTTGGTTGCCTTTGCTTCAAGCATGGTGAGGAGATCTTGCCTTAGCTCTTCCTTTGAAATGCTCGATATCACTGGAATGTTGTGTTGTGCTCTCATATCCTGCATTGACTTGAACTTATCACTTGAAGACTCTCTAGTCTCTGTGTGTTTGGAGTGTCTTTCATCGGTGGTCTTGGAACTTTGTCCAACTTCCTCTCTAACATAGCCTAGTCATGTATATTGAGGTAATTCCACCACTTGGATGGGATTCACAATACCCTAGCCATTAAATCCTATGCCCTTTCCTTCATATCCCATCTTCTTCATTGGCTTCGAACTAATGCCTATAGTGTGATTTTCAAAAGCACGAAAATCATCATCATGAAATGAAGTAATTGCACAAGGAGAATTCTTTACCTCCCTTCCTATCTATGACACTTGGTCCGCTTTTGGTAGTTTGACCAATTCCTCTTGCTGCCCTGATTTGTACGATGTTGAAGTTAAAGCTTCTAGGAAACCACCTTGGTTACGTGGTACATAGGAGGTATCATCAGATGTTCATACATTCATATCATTGTAATAGGAACCATGATTGATATACCTATCATGGCCACTAGTTGGACTGATCTTGGAGGGACCTTTTGCCTCCTCTATAGTGGAAAATTCTCCAACTTGTTCCTCCATAGTCTACTCCAGCATGAGTCTCAAATCATGCTTCTCATCCTCTGCTTCTTGCATGATCATCTTTAACTCAGCATTCTCAGCATCCATATAATAAAATGGTATATTTTTAACCATATGTTATATGGTATGGGCATGAACCATATTAACCTAAAACTTGTTGTAAAAACCAAATGTTATAACAACCATGGCATGTCTTTTGTTTTATTCACCATACCATATGACACATTCTCCCGCCAAAGTATTCCATGGCATATCCAAGGAATAACCACATGGTATACATGCTTTGTTTGGCGATGGTATTATTTTTCAGTAGCGAAGGTTGGACAATGTGGGTTAGCAAGACAACCAATGATGTTTTTAAACCATATATTAACCAAAATTTAAATAAAGTTTTATGCCATTGATTTAAAAAGAACCATGGTAGTGAAATGGGTGGGGCATGTTGCTTGAAATTATTAGGTCATGTGCTAAATCCTATAATGGCTAGTCCAATGCCCATTATTTTTCATCGATCTTGTGGCCCATTTTGGCCTTCGTTGGGGTGCCACCTAGTTGGGCCATGTGGTAATCTCCCATCGGTTGCCTAACCATTGTATCACCACCTAGTCAACCGTTCAACGCCACTTGTCGAACCATGATTCATCCACAATGGGTGTACAGTTTACTAGAGAACAACCATGTGTTGGACTTCCATTGGTCAACATCAAATGTACGACCCATGTCAGCAGTGCCACATCTCTTGTAGTTTGAATTTGACTTTGAATTTTCTCTTTGCCATGAACTTAAGATGAGCATAATTTTCTAATATGGACATGGACTGATGTGTCGTTCATGCCATTGGAAAGCTCTCGTCGAGATCTACAACTTGAAATTGTTTCCATCAACTTTTGAACACTTTTTTTTTGAGGTTTACTAGAGATGCCTAGATCAAGGTGAATCAGTGTGAACACAATCTTAAACTCTCATAGTCTTAATTCATTAACAAAACATTTGGAATTCATTATGAACATTATCTCATTATCCATTATAGTGCATCATCAAGCAAGAAGCATAAAAAAATACAATATAAAAGACATCACATCGCAAGGAGACACATAATTTTTAGGTGGAAACGCATATGGGAGAAAACCACCAACTCTTGTTCTACTCAATATTTAATTCTTTTACATCAATTTGTAGGCTCCAACCTACAGGAGTCAACTACCCCCAAAATATGAAAGTTTCCACTTGCGGTAGGCTACAACTTGTGTAGAAATTGTATGTAGATTCAAAACTGCTCATGTAATTTATAAAACATAAACTCAAATCTACTCTACTCATTTGCAGAAAGAAATTCATGATTGAGAAGGAAATCATAACCATGTGACGTGATTCAACATACATACAAAGATATTTATCTAGGGGAAATCAATTGATAAAAACCCCTTCCTATATATATTGCATTAAACAGAAAATAGAGAAGAAATGCAACGCTTGCTTAAGCCTGAGCAACCTCTACACTAGTATAGTCTATCTATATCTCTGACTGGCTAACTCTGGCCAACACTTAGCCAATTTTCTAGCCTTCGAAGCTCCTATTTCCATTGTTTTTGCCTTGAGGAATTAGGCCCCTATTAATTAGGAAATAAGTCAATTTGAATTGTACAATTCGTTTAGGCCAATCTCTGACTGCATGCACCACATGTACAACTTGGAATAGTTTACAATTTATAGTAAATTACCCTTGAACTTCAATCAAAACTAGGTTTAAGTTGATTGATCAGTTAACTAGTTGATCATTGAGTTGTAACTGACTACACACCCCACTACTAGACCCTCCACTAGTTCCTCCAACAGTTGGAACTAATATAAGTGACTATAACTCAATTTAACTTATTTAAATTGTTACAACTAAAATTAACTCAATCTAGGCTCCTAAAATTTAGGAATCATTTCACACAACTGAACTTCATGCCCTAACTTGAATTAACTAATATAACTGAGTGATTACAACCATGTTACCTCAGTTAACTCATCCAGGCTGTCTGTTGATTTGGAATTTCGAATTTTCTCTCTAGTTTGACCAAGGAAAGTCAAACAGATATTTTCTTTCTGCATTTTCAACACTCCCTCTCAATAAGAAAGGGATTCACATCTACTCCGATCTAGTGCCTTTGAAATGGACTGCATGCAACACTTGTCTTTGTTTTTGTTTCTACTGCAACATTTTCAACTAAGAAGCATACATAAAAAAACAAAAAATAACATTAAATCAATCTGCAATTGTCCACTGTGAAAATTGTGTTGTTGTTAACTCTACTACAAAGCCACCTACCCTACTGTCAACACTCATTTTCACTCCTTGATATCTGATGGACATTGATCTTCCTTCTACTGAATACGGTAGGCCCCTATAGCAAGGATAATGATCTATGAGACAAAAAAATCTCAATGGACCTTTCCAAAATTTCGGAAACTCTTGGACTAGGGATTCACATTGCCCCACCTCACACCTGGAGGTATGGATGCAAGTTATGCCTCTGCCCACTTGGATCGAACTCTCCCCCTACTAGAGGTGTTGTTGCTTCCAGAAACAACCTCGGATTGCTTACAAGACCAGTGCCTGGTAACATCTAGATTTTATGTGTCTCATATTATCTTCAAGAAACCGGAGATATCATATACATTTTATACACATATGTAAATACATACAATAAACAACATGGGTTGGTTCATTCATCCAAGGACATAAGCCATGTATTTCTGGTGCTCTTTCAGATATAAAACTCATGGGAATATATGTATGAACTAGTGGAGGCCGAGTAGTTCGAGGACCTACAATTTAATCAACTTTAGCAGAGAAATGGAAGAAGGAAATGATATATAATATATCATAATATAGAGATTGAAACATCAAGAATTATACATTCATCACATAGAGCTTGGAGCGTCAAGAGTTCTACAATTATCTGAATTATAGGTAGACATAATGGATGAAAGATAATTGGATGCAATGATTCATGGGGCACAATTTAAAGATATAATCTCATAGCTACATATAGGCATGTGCATTAACCAGTCAACACAAACGAATGTGTAAGAACATATGAAACATTTATGGCAGCTACAATTACATGAAATCAGAGAGGAAATATGAACATAATGGAATTTAACAGAGGGGTAACATACTATAGTACTCGAAGGTTGGAATCACCACCATTTCATTAATATTCAGAGAGATGCAAATCTGGAAATGATATTGTCTCAAAAATAACATGTGGTTATTCTTCAGAATTCAGAACCTTTTCTAAGTGTTTATTCCCCCCTTTTATAAGAAGATGGAGAACAGGAAAATTACCAAATATCTCATGTTGAACTTCCAGCTACCTACATGACTAGTTGTCTCAGTGTGCTTGCTCTGTCGCCTCCAATTATTACAACAGAAAGATACCTTTGTTGGAAATAAAACAACATAACAATATCAATCAAAAACAACAAAACAAAATTCGCAAATGAACTGAAATTATGGTCCTATAAATATCTCCACGCCACTGTTCTTTGCTAGCCTCTGGTCCAAATGTCTCTGCTAAATTACACCTCATACTCTCTCAACGGTTCCCTATCACTTTCTTCCTTAACAACTTTAATTCTTCTTTTCCAGGAACTGGGAGTGACACATGTAAAGGCCATAACAGACTCTGAACACAGCTTCCGACTCATTCTTCCCTTCTTACAATCTTGATTAAGGCAACATAACCAATCATGCCCCATGGAACAAATCATACAAGTGTATGGGGACTCATGCCATTTAGGAAATTTAAACAGAATGGGATTCATAAAGTTGTGATTGTCGATTTCCTTTGGCCTCTTATGCCTTAGCCCCGGGGGCTTAGGTCAAAATTGTAGGGTGGAAACCTGGAGACTCAAGGCCTTAGCCTTTTGGAGCTAAAATCCTTTAGCTGGGATGGGGGCTAATTATTTGATATATTGCATTGTAACAGGGCCAACACATAATACGTGGGACCATACTACATATACGCCTGGGACCCATTTTCAATACCGAAGCTTGGGTATCGGGAATCTCTAATCTTTGCTTCTAGTTGCACCCTCCCAAAACCTGCGATTGCAATATGCGATGTGGTTTGGTCCATGTGGGAAGAGGATAAGGGAGGGCTAGAGCGAAGGCTTTAGCACATAACAACTTTTAATAACTTCTCCACCCAACCATTTGATTAATACATAAATAGCACATAATCATGTGACCCGCCTTATGCCACATGTCCCCCTCGCTTCGAGCCCACAATATCAAGGGCTTTCCTGATATGCACCTTTATAAAATGTCAATTACATGTTGCTCCATGGTTGTGATTTCTGATCTGCGATATGATGTCATAGTTTGCCACATGTCACGTTATGAGTGGTGACAGGTGTCACCCTGTTTTGGCCCTTTATGACCCCTAAAAATGCCAAATATGCAAGCCACGTGTCCTCTGTACTGCCACGTCATGATGATGGCAGCCACCACATGTCTTTATCGGATCCAACAGTGTTCTGCCACGTGGCCCCACAAGAGGAGAGAGAAAGAGCCCGCCTTCCTTTGGTTTTTCACTGAATTTCTTTGTTAATTACAATCGACCCTTCCCCTGTAATTTACACAATCATATTGCAACATCACGATATTGCAATGTTTTAGCGTTGTCACCCTACCATCGCACCAATTTGCCAATGTGAAATGCCATGGACCCGTCGATCACCGATAAGTCTGGACCTTGAAACCCTCGATTGTCGATTTTGCGATATCGGCGATTGTTGATCGTAATTTGGTTAGGATTGATACTTTGACAACACTGATCATCGATATGTGATATCGCAACTCTGCTTCATGAAACATCGATATACTATGCATCATGGGCCTTCAACCCTCGATTGCGATTTGTGATGCGCTCTGGGACCTTCGATATGCTTTTCTCCTTCGATAAGGCAACAAAACCCTTGAACATCAACCAGCCATACCTTCTAATCCAGAAGCCCATGTTTGGACTTCCATATACCATTGGAAATCTTATTCCAAGCATTATCCATTGGGGAGGGACTGATTTATCTTTGAGAGCTTATGAGGTTTGCAATATGGATTCAAACTTCACTTATATGTGGCACTTGGGACAACTAAAAACTCATAATGCAGCGAGTGACAACATTGGCGCCAAGTGGGGACAGTGCCTTGTTGTCAAGGTGCTGAGAACCTACAGACCATTAGCCTTCTTTCCATTAGGCATGGATTCATCATAAAAACTAAAAAATTAACTAAGGGATTGCAAACTGACTAAATGATTGTAAGATTTACTAACTGACTGACTTAGATAACTAAAAACTTAAAAATAAAATAAAAATTAAAAAAATTAAAAATAAAATTGACAGCACATCACCAAAGTCTTAGGGCCTTCTCCTCGGGCTTCAAACTTGAATGAAAGTTGTCCATACCTACTGAAAATATATATACTAGGTGATCTCTTCTCTCCAATGCAGCCAGTTAAGAAAATGGCTACTTGACTGAGTTCTGCTCATACCACTTATGAGAAGGCAGAAGAAGAAAGGGAGTAGCAACTCAAAATTCAACTAATTCTGAAAACCAACGTTCCAAAGACACCATCTCAACATCAGGGTACTGGACCTTATTCCATTGTTCTCTAGAAATTTAGCAATTAAAACCATCATGTACCTCATAAAATATTTGGACATAAATTTTAATATGTGTACCCAACCTGGTAATTGATGCTCAACCCTTTTAATCACATCCATGAACCTTCTAATTGAGTTAGTGAACTCCCTACCTACTTCTATAAATCGTTCGATCTGCTTTAATCAACTCGAAGTCTCCATGAACAGTTAAGCATTCGATATTCACATTCCATGTTGTTTGTAGCCCAAGGAGCAATGCTTCATGCTCTGCCATGTTTTTGGTTGCCTCAAACTCCGGCTTGGATGAGAGGGGTATCAAGCTGGCCTTGGGAGGTACCAACCATACTCTTGCTCCATTTCCCTCTTTGGAATTTGCTCTGTCAAAGTATAAATTCCACACTTGGTTTTCATATTTTTGTTGGTGGTATAAATGCATTGTTAGATGTACTTGTGTTTCTTGTAATATGGTCTCATCTTCTTCTAGGAACAGGCAGGAGAGGTAGCTTTCATTTCCATACGCTAGAGAATTTTTAGATCCTTTAGCTGGGGTCACAGTTTTTAAAAATTTGGACTCTCTTTACAACCCGCTTTCTTCGCCTCCAAAAGTAGGAATAGTGGCATAAGTTAGATCTAACTTGATAGAGCCCCCCACCTTGGAACCCCAAGACCTAGATAGGAGCATGCTGAATCAAGGGGGAATATCTTCCACTACTATGCCCATCATTGTGCCCTTCAAAGGGATTTGAGCCAGGTTTACCACCAGATCTTTTATCATTCCCACGTAGTTGACCCTCTTAGAGTTAAAGGAGTATAGGTCCTTGTAGGTTCTAGTGATCTACAAGCCAATTTGTTCCATCACAGCTAAGGGCATGAGGTTATGTGAGGCTCCAGAGTCCAACATAAAGTTGTTCAATAAAAGGTTATGAATTTCCAGGGTCACATAGAAGGGTGCAGTGGAAGGATCAAGTTCTTCAACATGAGGCCCAAAAACAACCATTGGTCTTTCTTCTTGAAGGTTTATACAGTCATGAGTTGGTGTTGAGGTGGATGGAAGCATGAATTGAGATTTGGGCATTACAAGTGGATTGTGTTAGCAGTTTAATTAGAGGAACACGAATCTTTAACTTTTTGACCTTCTTCTAAAGATTGGATGCTGACTGGCCCTTTTCTACACCTCCCAACTCTACCTCTCTTTCTTTATCACTTGTAGCTTTTATCAGAACGGGTGCCTTGTCTTCTATGTGTTCCTCACAACTATTGCATTCCTTGGTCAAGGAGACTTTTACTTTGGATAAGTGAGGGTTTAACTTCCCTTTTATTTTATTTAACACTGGAGGAATATTTTCGGGAGCAGTTTCCTCTTGTTTTTCAGGTTCCCTTGACCTCTTTTTTGAAGATCTGAGATCATACTTTCGATGTATTATGCTTTCATGAAATCCACATATTGTTTAGAATAATCCGCTATGACCTCCTCATTTATTGTTGCTTCTCTATCAGGGAACATCTCATGGTGAGCCATGTTTTCCTATTCCTCTTCACAGAAGGAGGAATACAAGCCTCCTTGTGTCTCATGTGTATCTAGTGTTTGTTCATCTGGATCATCTTCTAAATACAGAGGAGGAGGGATCTGATCGAGTTTATCTTTTATTTCCCTTTGAAGTATCTACAATGGTAGCCTTCGGTACTATGGTTTGTAACCTCGATTGTTCCCTTGAGCATTCTGTTTAGGGAGACTCGTGTTCTCAAGCTCATGCTTCACCACTTTGTGTGATAAACTCTTAATGAGCTTATCCATTTCTTCCCAATTCAGATCTGGTAATTCTTTACCTTGACCAGAGGAGGATGCTTCTTCTTTCCCCATTTTCTTCTCATGAGGTTCATTATTTCCTCTTGACTTCCCTGACGAGGTGAAATTTGATTCCATCTCAAGAGAATCAACTTGGAGTTTATATAAGGTACGATATGTCCTCTCTCTCAGGGTAAAGCAAAATTCAGACTCAAGGGATCCCACAAATACTACACGTGCAACAGCTTGAGGAGGCTTTATCTCAACAAGCAAGTTATTATACTGCTTATTGAATATTTTTATGAATTCTGAAATGTCCTCTTATTGCTTCTTCCTCGTAGTATTGAACTCTGTGAAGAAATACTCATGATCTCTTTGTTCACCCCAATTTTCTGTGAAAGAGTTTTCGAGTTCTTCCCAGGTGGTGATGGATGCATTGGGTAGGCTTTAAACCACTTTCTGGCTTCTCCATCAAGGGATTTCACAAAGAGTCTCAGGACCACATCCAATTTTTCTACATTTGGATTCTTAGCAAAAGCACAAAAGGTTTCAATGTGTCTTTGTGCAATGTTTACGTCTTCCCCATTGAACCTAGGAAAAATCTTTAGGTAGTCCTAAGGCATAGCAGTTAGGGGTTGAGATAAATCAAGAGGGGCATATTTATTCAGTAAGAAACCCAGAACAAACATCTGGATTAATGGGGGGTGATTAAGATTTACAGGAGGAACTTGGGTCAAAACCACAGTGGTTGGAGTAATTACACTGAGAGTAGTGTGATTGAGTGTATAACGTATATTTCTATTATTGAGGATAGATTTACCATTTTCAATCTCAGGAGGAGGAGGAAATGAAATGAAAGGAGTCATAATTGATATTTCTTTCTCTTTGATCTCTGATTTGGGGGCACAGTGCTCTAGCTTATCTTCTACAGGGTATGTAAGGACCTTAGGAGTAAAATCTGAGCAGTGGATGGTAGTGTGTTCGGAGCTGGAGGAGGAAGCTTCAAAGAATGATGAGATAGTAGCACAGGTAGTAGGATTTTTCTCCTTCTATACTCTCCTGAAAATTAATTTCTTTGGGTCAGATACAGAAGGGGTTTTCTGTTGAGAGGTATCTAAGTGAGTGTGAGGCTTTTTAAAAGCTAGGATGATAAATGATAATGATATTTGTGGAGTCACCAAGGTGATTAGGATGCAATCAGAATGTCTTTGCTTACCTACACAAAGAGTGATTAACTTGTTGTATCCCAGGGGAAAAATCCTTCAATACATTCCCCGACAACGACGCCAAAAGATGTCGTCGGTTCTAGAGACAACCTTAGATTGCTTACAAGACCAGTGCTTGGTAACATCTAGATTTTATGTGTCTCGTATGCTCTTCAAGAAACCAGAGACATCATATACATTTATACACATATGTAAATACATACAATAAACAACATGGGTTGGTTGATTCATCCAAGGACATAAGCCATGTATTTCTGGTGCTCTTTCACATATACAACTCACAGGAACATATGTATGAACCAGTGGAGGCTGAGTAGTTTGAGGACCTACAGTTTAATCAACTTTAGCAAAGAAATGAAAGAAGGAAATGAGGTATAATAACTCATCATATAGAGCTTGAAACCTCAAGAAATCTACATTCATCACCTAGAGCTTGGAGCTTCAAGAGTTCTACACTTATCAAAATTATAGGTAGACATAATGGATGAAGGAGAATTGGATGCAATGACTCATGGATTGCAATTTAAAGATATAATCTCACAGCTACATATGGGCATGTTCATTAACCAGTCAACACAAATGAATCTGTAAGAACATATGAAACATTTCTAGCAACTACAATTACATGAAATCAGAGAGGAAATATGAACATAATGGAATTTAATGGAGGAGAAACATATTGTAGTATTCGAAGGCTAGAATCACCACCATTTCATTAATATTCAGAGAGATGAAAAATCTAGAAATGATACATTCTCAAAAATAACATGTTGTTATTCTTTAGAATTTAGAACCTTTTCTAAGTGTTTCTTCCTCCCTTTTATAAGGAGAGGGAGAACAGGAAAATTACAAAATATCTCAGGCTGAACTTCCAGCTACCTACATCACTAGTCGTCTCAGCATCCTAGATCTATCACCTCCAATTATTACAACAGAAAGATACCTTGAACATAATGGAATTTAATGGAGGAGCAACATATTGTAGTATTCGAAGGCTGGAATCACCACCATTTCATTAATATTCAGAGAGATGAAAATCTAGAAATGATACATTCTCAAAAATAACATGTTGTTATTATTCAGAATTTAGAACCTTTTTTAAGTGTTTCTTCCTCCCTTTTATAAGGAGAGGGAGAACAGGAAAATTACAAAATATCTCAGGCTGAACTTCCAGCTGCCTACATGACTAGCCATCTCAGCGTCCTAGATCTGTGACCTCCAATTATTACAACAGAAAGATACCTTTCTTGGAAATAAAACAGCATAACAATATCAATCAAAAACAACAAAACAAAATTGGCAAATGAACTGAAATGATGGCCTTGTAAATATCTCCACGCCACTCTTCTTTGTTGGACTCCATTCCAAACATGTCTTTGCTCAATTACGCCTCATACTCTCTCGGTAGGTTCCCTGTCGCTTTCGTCCTTAACAACTTTAACTCTTCTTTTGCGTGAACTGGGAGTGACATGCGTAATGGCCATAACAGACTTTGAACTCAACTGCTGACTCATCCATCCCTTATTACAATCTTAATTAAGCTAACATAACCAATCGTGCCCTATGGAACAAATCATATAAGTGTATCAGGATTTAGGCCATTTAGGAACTTTAAATAAAATGGGATTCATAAAGCTACGATTGCCAATTTCCTTTGGCCCCTTATGCCTTAGCCTCGTGGGCTTGGGTGAAAACTGCATGGTGGAAGCCTGGACACTCAAGGCCTAAGCCTTCTGGAGCTAAAAGCCTTTCGTTGGGACGAGTGTCGATTCTTTGATGTATTGCATTGTAATAGGTCCAACGCATAATACGTGGGACCATACTACATATGCGCTTAGGACCCATTTTCAATATTGGAACTTGGGGATAGAGAATCTCTAATCTTTGCTTCTGGTTGCACCCTCCTAAAACTTGTGATTGTGATATGTGACAGGGTTGGGTCCACGTGGGAAGGGGATAAGGTAGGTCCAATGCAAAGGCTTTAGCACATAACAACCTTTAATAACTTCCCCACCCAACCATTTGATTGATACTAAAGCACACATAATCATGTGACCCGGCTTATGCCACCTGTCCCCCTCGCTTCGGGCCCACAATATCGGGGGCTTCCCCAATATGCACCTTTATAAAACACCGATTACATGTTGATCCATGGTTTTGATCGTCGATTTGTGACATGACGTCATAGTTTTCCATGTGTCATCTTATGAGTGGTGACACGTGTCACCTTGTTTTGGCCCTTTGTGACCCCTCAAAATGCCAAATCTGCAAGCCACGTGTCCTCCTTACTACCACGTCATGATGATGTTAGCTGCCACATGTCTTTATCAGATCCAATAGTGTTATGCCATGTGACCCCACTGCAGGAGAGAGAAATATCCTGCCTAGCCTTGGTTTTTCGCTAAATTTATTTGTTAATTGCAATTGGCCCTTCCTCAACGATTTACACTATCATATCTTATCCAAGGTACTTTTTCTTATAGATGTATGAAAAGAATCACATGTAAAAATTGCATCTTAACATAGAATCATAATGTGCACACAAGAAAAGAAGAATAAACGCATAAAAGCATGAAGGAAGACACAAAGACTTGATAACGGAGTTCGTCCAACTCGGACTACATCTCTGGGCCCTGCTCTGTCAATGGGGAGGCATTTATATTAAATGGAATAAAAATAAGAGAATGCAATCATCTGATACATCAAAAGAGGCTTATACCTCCATTCTGAAAGGTGGCTGAGAATAGAAGAATTCAAATGGAGAAGTAGGCAGCACCAATGCGTCCGTGGCGTTGATAGGGGCTGAAAACATCTAAAAACTTGTCCAAAATAGAAAAAATGCACTATCGTCCACCTGAAAGCTCTCCTCCCTTGAATAGCGCACTGAAATTCCTCTCCTCCTTGCTTCTTTTTTTCAAATCATTGGACTTTATAGTGCCTCTGTTAGGACAAATCCCTCTTAAATCGGGGTTGTTTTGGCATAAAATACAGATCATTCGAATGGAAGGGTCGGCGGGTGCAACGAAACCTTCAAAATAGTATTTTTATCATTGAAGCGATAATACCCCGTATAACACTAGAATCCGACCAAATATTTAAGCCCCAGACTTCAAGAAACATTAAATCGGGCATATATCCTTATCGGGTCCGGGCCCGATATCGCAATCGGCATATCGGGAGTGCAACAGTCCTGTGAACAGGGATTGCTAACCGCCGATTGCCAATCGTTGATATTAGCGTCAGCCGATCACATCAGCATCCCTTTCATATAATGGCTCGGTATCCTAGTCTGTCGATTGCCGATAACGATCCTGTCGATCGCTTTATATCGTCGATCGCAATCGCAAGTCGGCCCTCGCCTACTCTGATATCGTCGATATGTATATATGGCCTTCCTCTGACCTGATATTTTGGCAATCACTGATCGGGTGTCTTAAGGTCCACCTTCTGCACAATTTCCAATGCGATTCCCTAAAAGTTAATTTTTAAAGGAAAATGCCTCATTTTCTTAAGGAACATAGCAACCTTATTTTTGCGATAACTTCATCATCCGGACTCAGATTGAATTTTTGTTTGTGCTGTTGGAATCAGGATGACGAGAGCTATGCTCTAGTCCTAGGTTGACTTCATTCTGAGCACTTTGGTTCTGAGCTTTTCCATGCCATTGTATCTGAAGATCCACCTGGATCAATCCTCCCCATTGAGGAGCTTTTGGACCGCCAAAAGCTTTCACTAGTCAATTGGCAAGTGAGGGAATTGTTCCCTCATCTTTTCCTTCTCTAGCCATTTGGCCTTACTGGGGTGCATTCCCTTAAAACCAACTCGAAGGTATTCCACATATCGTCGCTGTAAAGTCCTAGTCCTTCTATCAAGGATGATGTCCTCTGATAACTCATTGAGATATTCTGGTGCAAAATCATCGACTGTAGGAACTATGCCCACCTCATATGTGTCCATGATCAATGGTGGTTCATACAGCTTTAGGTTCTCTACATTCACTACTGAGTACATCTACATATATACTGGAAAATCAAGACAAAAGGCATTGTTTCCAATCTTCTCCAACATGGTGAATGGACCATACCGGATGGGTCGCAACTTCTTCCCTTCTCCTTTCATCCTGTCCTTGCTAATGTGGAACCACACTTTGTCACCCACTTGGAATTGGTGTTTGACTTGGTGTTTGTCATGTCAAGCCTCGTAACGGGCTTGAATTTTCTCCAACTACTCTTGTACTACTTGGTGAATCAATTGGATTCGTTGAATGAACTGCTAAGCTTTGTCCTTATCATTACGTCCACTGGAGCCATCTTCCCTTCCAAAGACCATATCAAAAGGGTCCTTTGGCAGGTAATTGAAGCATGTCTCAAATGGTGAATGCTGCGTAGATGAATGCATTGTTCGGTTGTAGGAATGTTGTACATAGGGGAGATGTTCATCCCACAACTTGGGATGTCTTCCACAATAGCCTCGTAACAAGTGTACCACGGTACGATTTACAACATCTATCTGTCCGTCAGTCTACGGATGAAATGTTGTGCTTCTTTTCAATTTTGTGTCCATCCTCTTCCACAAACTGGTCCAAAACTCTTCGAGAAAGCGAAAGTCCTAATATGACACAATAGATGTGGGTAATCCAAAATGGACCCAAACATGTTGAAAGAAAAGAGAAGCAGTCTGCTCTACAGTAATTTGCTTTTTACAAGGCATAAGAATACACATCTTGCTAAAACGGTCAACGACAACATACAAATAGTCGTGACTCTTTTAGAAAAAGGTAAACCTCCTTCAAAGTCCATTGACACACTTTCCCATGGACGACTCGGAATAGGGAGTGGTGTGTAGAGCCCAAGTTTTCTATTAGAGGGCTTTGAAACAGAACACATCACACACCCCTTTACATAACGAGTCACAATGTCTTTCATATGAGGCCAAAAACAAAATCTTTGTACATGACATAAAGTCTTTTCAACACCAAAGTGTCCAGACACAAGAGAGGTGTGGGCCTCTCGAATTACATGTACTCTTTCCCCTGTGGGAATACACAATTTACCAAGGTGATACAACAGTTTCCCCTGCAAGTGCTAGTTGTCCACCTGTGGACCATGGGTTAAAGTCATCATTGTTAGCATATTTTTCAGCATAACTTTCGAAAAATAACAAAGCATTATGCAAAATAACAGAAGCAGAAATAGGAGGGCGAGATAGCATATCAACCACCTTGTTGCTAGTGCCCTTCTTATACTTTATTACCAGATCAAACTGTTGAAGAAAAACCATCCAACCGAAATGATGAGATTGATGCAACTTGGTTTGTGACTGAAGGTACTGCAAGGGTTGATGATCTGTATGGATGATGGTCTCCTTGCCAATCAGGTAGTGTTCCACTTTTTCACACTCCGCACCAAGGCATAAAGCTCCTTGTCATAAGTGGGATAACTTATCACAACTTGAGAAAACTTCTGAGAATGGTAACAAATCGGCTTCTTTTATGCATCAGTACAGCTCCCATGGCATAACCACTGGCATCGTTTTCGATTTCGAATGGTTGTTGGAGATCGGGTAAGGCTAGGACTAGCACGGTGCTGATATTTTCCTTCAATGTTTCGAAGGACTTCTACTATATTCCTCCCCATTGGAAGACCTGTTTCACACTTGTCAATGTGTGCAAAGGTGCTGCAATAACAGAGAAATTAGCAATAAATCTCCTCCAATACTAGACTGCACCTAAAAAGCTACTGACCTCAGTTACACTAGTAGGCTTAGGCCAATTTAAAATTGCTTCATATTTAGAGGGATCAATTTTTAACTGACCATGACCGACAATATGACCTAGGTAACCCAAAGAGGTTTTCCTGAACTCACACTTTGACAATTTTACAAAGAGTTTTTCTTTTTTCATTACATCAAGCACTTTCTTTACATGACACACACGCTCAGCCCAGCTCTTACTAAAGACAAGTATATCATCTAAATATACAAGAACAAATTCATGAATGTAAGGCCGAAAGAAATCATTCATGACCCTCATAAAAGTGGTTGGAGCGTTGCAAAGTCCGAATGACATCACCATCCATGCAAACAACCTCTGTTTGGTCTTGAAGTAGGTTTTCCATATGTCCTGCTCTGCGATTTGGACTTGCTGATAACCACTGCGCAAATCCAACTTGGTGAAATAAACAACATTCTTTAATTGATCTAATAAATCATCTATGCGTGGAAGGGGATAACGATTTTTCACCGTAATTTTGTTTAGCGCACGGTAATCCACGCACATCCTCCATGTGTCGTCTTTCTTTGGCACTAAGACAATCGGTGAGCCACACGGAGAGGTGCTTGGCTTGATGACCCCTTGGTCCAACAATTCCTGCACTTGTCTCTTGATTTCCTCCATCTCAATAGTCGACATCCTGTACATGCCAATATTTGGCAAAGGAGCATCATGCTGCAAATGGATCTCATGTTGGATTTCCCTCTTCGGAGGTAATCCCTTCGGTTCCTGAAACAACTCAGCATAGTTAGAAATTAATTCAGATAATTCCTGTTTATGTTATTGATCATAGCCTTGGAAAGCATCAGCGAATTTTGCCTCTTTTTCCCTTACGACCATAAGCATGCAACCCTTACTGGAATTCACGAGCCTTTTCATTTGTCCAGTGCTTACAAGGTTGGCATTGATTTTAGATTGATGAGCCCTTACTATATATTCTACCCCATATTTTGTGATATGGTATTTGTTTTCATGACGGAAAAGACTGCCTTTCTATCATACAGATATGGGCTCCCTAACGCCATGCCACAAATATCCAATGGTATTACATCTAGTTCTACTTCGTCTACTAGCTTAGAAGCAACTACAAATTTGACCTTACACTGTTTGGTTGCATTCAGTTTTTCTTTATCATGTATCCATCCAAGCGGGTAAGGTTTCGGGCGTGGTTTTGTTTCTAAGCCAAGTTTCTTTACTAGGGATTCTGCAATTAAGTTTTCTTGGGACCCAGTATCAAACATAGTTTCAACTTTAGTATGCTTTACAACAACTCTGATATGAAATAGTTCAATTCTCTTTTGGTCACTAGGAAGGGACTCATTTACAGAATTGGTGCCTTCATGCGATTCAGAATTCACATGAAGTGTAAGGGTACCTTTTGTTCCTCCTAATGTGATCAATGCTTCATCTCTTGAATCCGATCCAAGGTCTTGTTGTGTTGTTTCCACTCTCTTTTGCTTCCTTTTTCCTCCATACTTCTTTGGACGCTTTTCTGGGTGCTTCTTCCAATAGTGATCATCATCGTGGCCTTCCTTTTTGCAATGATTGCAATACGTCTGTTCTCACTCTTTAGCTGCTGCTGTATTCTTCTCCTTTCCCTTCCATTTCACTTTAGATTTGTCATTGGGAGGTTTGAATGGTGATTTTATGGAATGATCGTCTCTTTCATTTTTGCCCCAATTCTCAATATGAGTTGTCTTTACACTGGCTGAGTTAATAGTTGTTGGTTCAAACAACAACAATGAATGCCTAATATAACTGTGCAATGAGCCAATATACTTAGTTACAACTTCAGTTGCATCAAGTGCAATACCCAAATTCAGTGCTTTCTTTCTAAATTACTCTGTGAAACTCTAAACATCCTGACCTTTGCCTTGCCTTAAATATTGCCAATTCATTCATGATTTTTTCTTGTATCCTAAGGGATAAAATTGTTCCTTTAATGCAGAAATAAAATCAGGCCATGAGGAAAAGAGGTTACCCACATTCTTACTACGCTGCAATTTTCTCTCCCACCAAACGAGAGCGGCGCTGCTCAACCGTAGAGAGGCTAGCTGAATCTTTACCTCATCCTCCATGATTTGGTGAATCTTGTAGTAGACCTCAATCTACCTAATTATCCAATTATTAATCTTTTATGCATTTCTTTCACCATTAAACATGGGAATATCAAATTTAACATCTAATTTAAAGAAAGGCTTCTTAGATGAATCCTTTGAATTTCTACGATTATGGTGGTGAGAGGAAGGAGAAACTTCACTCCCAGAAGGAGAAGGAGGGGGTTATTCTCCACCATTCCCATGTGTTGAACCTTGTCCTTTTGGGTTTCTCTCCTCTGCTTTCTCCAGCCTTAAAACCATTCGACTGATATTCTCTACCATTGAATAGAAAGTATTGTGGAAATTGCGCTCCTCTTCAAGATGAGCTTCATCTTCTGCCATGTTTCTCCTTCGATGTGCACACCCTGCTTCGGGATCGAAAGGCTCTAATTCCCCTTCACCTCTTTAGAGTCTATCTCTTGTTAGCATACAAACATGCAATTCACATCTAAAAAGGTCTGCTGTGATACCACTTTATCCAGGATACTTTTTCTTATAGATGTATGAAAAGAATCACATGTAAAAATTGCATCTTAACATAGAATCATAATGTGCACACAAGAAAAGAAGAAGAAACGCATAAAAAGCATGAAGGAAGACACAAAGACTTGATAGCGAAGTTCTTCCAAATCGAACTACGTCTTCGGGCCCTGTTCTGTCAATGGGGAGGCCTTTATATTAAATGGCATAAAAAGAAGAGAATGCAATCATCTGATACATCAAAAGAGGCTTATACTTCCATTCTGAAAGGTGGATGAGAACAAAAGAATTTAGATGGAGAATTTGGCAACACCAATGCATCCGTGGCATTGATAGGGGCTAAAAACATCTAAAAACTTGACCAAAACAGAAAAAAAAATGCACTATCGGCCACCTGAAAGTTCTCCTGCCTCGAAAAGTGTGCTGAAATTCCTCTCCTCACATTTTTTTTTTCCAATCATTGGACTTTATAGTGCCTCTGTTATGACAAATCCCTCTTAAATCGGGGTTGTTTTGGCATAAATAGAGCCTGTTCGAATGGAAGGGTCGGCGGGTGCAACGAAACCTTCAAAATAGTCTTTTTATCGTTGAAGTGATAATACATCGTAAAACACTAAAATCTGACCAAATCTTTAAGCCCCAGACTTCAAGAAACATTAAATCGGGCATATATCCTTATCAGGTCCATGCCTGATGTCGCAATCGGCATATCAGGAGTGCAACAATCCTATTAACAGGGATTGTCGGCCGTCGATCGTCAATCACTAATATCGGCGTTAGCCGATCGCATCGACATCCCGCTCATATAACGACTTGGTGTCCTAATCTGCCGATTGACGATAATGATCCCACCAATCGCAATCGCAAGTCGGCCCTTGCCTACTTCGATATTGCCGATATGTATATATGGCCTTCCTACGACCCGATATTTCGGAAATCGTTGATCAAGAGTCTTAAGGTCCGCCCTCTACACGATTTCCAATGTGATTCCCTAAAAGTCCATTTTTAAAGGAAAATGCCTCATTTTCTTAAGGAACATAGCAACCTTCTTTTCGCGATAACTTCATCATCTGGACTCGGATTGAAGTGTTGTTCACGACGTTGGAATCAAGATGACAAGATCTACGCTCTAGTCTTGGGTTGACTTCATTCTAAGCACTCTGGTTCTAATATTTTCCATGCCATTATATCTGAAGATCCACCTGGATCAATATCGCAACCTCGCGATATCACAATGTTTTAGCGTTGTCACCCTGTCGTCATGCTGATTCACCAATGTTCAATGCCCTGGACCCACCAATCATCGATAAGCCTGGACCTTGAAACCCTAGATCATTGATTTTGCGATATCAGCGATCATTGATCGAAATTTGGTTAGGATTGATACTTTGAAAACATTGATAGTAGATATTCAATATTGAAGCTCTACTTTGTGAAACACTGATACATTATGCGCCATGGATCTTCGACCACCGATTGCGATTTGTGATGCGTTCTCGGACCTCTGATATACTTTTCTCCTTCATTTCAAAGGAAACATATCCTTTTAACTTCAACAGGCCATACCCTCTGATCCAGAAGCCCATTTTTGGACTTCCACATACCGTTGAAAAGCTTATTCTGCGCACTATCCAACGGAGAGTGATTGATTTAGCTTTTAGAGCTTATGAGGTTTTAAATATGGCTTTGAACTTCACTACTATTTGGCACTTAGGACAACTGAAAACTCATAGTGCAGTGAGTGACAATAGGAGGTGTCTTCTTTAGTGGATGTCTCCACTTTGCCTCTGGTGTTCTTCTATAGGGTTTAACCCCATACAGAAATTACTTGCATACAAATTCTAAAACACAGAAAATAAAGAATGCAAGAGAATAATACATAAAACACATATACACAGAGATTTTCCCTTGGATCCCAATATGGGACTACTAGCTTGAGTTTTCATTATGTTCCTTTCAATGCTACAATACATATATATACATGTTGAAGCATCCAATACCATGGAACGAAAACCATCGTGCTCAAAACCATGTGTGAAAACCATGCACAAAACGACAGGTAGGTCTTCCCACCTAATATAGGGTCCAAAAACAATTTCCCCGGGGTGTTGCCCCAGGCCCCATAGAGGGGGGCTAACCGCCCCCCTAAAACCCCCTGTAACCACCCATTGCGCAATCGGTGTAACGAAGGTGGGGCTCCGCTCCCCTCTAACCCCCCGATTGACTAGGGTAGATAGTCGTGGAAAGAATATAACACAACCCACCATTCTCCCACTTGTTGTTCTCTTTCCACAAGGTGGCACAAGAGAGCTTAGTCATTTATCCAGCCTTGCAACGCCCATTGTTTCTCTACACCAAGAGAACTTCTCAGAGCTCAGAGATTTTGTCAATGCATCTGCAGTATTCTTCAAAGTGTCCACCTTTATGAGAAACACCTTTTTGTCTTCTATCATATCCCTCACAAAGTGATACTGAACATCAATGTGCTTTGTATTTGAATGATAAACAGGGTTCTTTACCAAGAAAATTGCACGTTGGTTGTCATATTCTATCCTTATAGCTCCCTGTACTAACCCCATATTTCAACACAATCTCTACAACCGAACTGCTTCCTTACTTGCATGATTGGATGTCATGTATTCTGTAGTTGGTAGTGCCACTATAGATTATTTCTTACTCATCCAACTTACTGCCCCTCCAAATAGGTTAAACACATACCCACTTGTAGATCTTCTCTGATCCAGATCTCCAGCTCAGTCTGCATCAACAAAGCCACGAATATCCAACACTCTGTCCAATCTTGGTCTTCCTTGGTAGCACAAACCATAATCACTAGTGCCACGTAAATACTTGAAAACCTGCTTCACTGTTGTCCATTGCTCCTTCCCTAGTTTTGACATAAACCTGCTTAATGCTGCTACTGCATGCGCAATGTCTAGTCTAGTACATACCATCGCATACATCAGGATACCAACTGCACTTGCCTATGGAACACGGGACATGTCCTCTTCCTCTTCTTGTGTCTTGGGACACTATTCAGCAGATAACTTCACACCTACAGGAATAGGAACCTTCACCGGTTTACTATATTTCATATTAAACCTCTGCAGTATTGTATCGACATACTTCCTCTGGTTTAACCAAAGATTCCTCTTTGCCCGATCTCTTTTAATTTCCATGCCCAAAATATAGTTTGAAACACCAAGATCTTTCATGATGAATTTTTTGGAGGAAAATTGGGTCTTCAAATCCTAGATAAGCTCTTTGTCATTTCCAACTAGCAACATATCATCAACATACAAGACTAGATAAATAACACGGTCACCAATTAATTTAAAATACACACAGTGATCTTCTTTGCTTTTGGTGAAGCCAAGTCCTATATAAATGTATCAAATTTCTGATACCACATCCTTGCTGATTGTTTTAACCCATATAGAGACTTCTTTAACTTGCATACCACTTCTTTCTTACCCTTCACCACAAAGCCTTCAGGTTGCTTCATGTAGATCTCTTCTTCCAGATTCCCGTGAAGAAATGTTGTCTTCACATCCATCTGTTCTACCTCAAAATCAAAAGAAGCAACAACAAATAAAAGTAATCTAATAGAAGCTACCTTAGCAACAAGAGAAAAAATATCACCAAAATCAATTCCTGACACCTGGGAATAATCTTTTACTACCAACTGAGCTTTGTATTTATCCACCTTTCCTTCTGCATTTGTCTTCTTCTTGAACACCCATTTGCTGCTAATGGGTTTCCTTCCATATGGCAACTCCACCAAATCCCAAGCCTCATTTTTGTGCAAAGATGCCATTTCATCAACCATTGCCTCTTTGCATAGTTTTCCATCCTCTAAATCTACTGCTTCCTTCATAGTTCTAGGATCATCATCAGTAATAGATAAAGCAAAATTTGAACAGAAAGCAGACGGACTATACCTTTCTGGCTGCCTTCTTTCTCGAACTGATCTTCTCACAACTGGAGTTTGTGGCTCTTCATCTTATGATTCCTGTTCCGCTGTAGAGTTCGATTCTTCCTCCTTTAGCTCAAACTCTATCTTCTCAGGTTTTGGTTGGACTTCATGTTTAATAACATCTTTCACCTCTCTGAACACCACATCTTGGTTGTACACAACCTTCCTTGTTACTGGGTTCCAAAGTTTATAACCCTTTAAACCATCCTTATACCCAATAAAGATGCACTTTTCATATTTACTATCCAACTTTGTTCTTTTCTCCTTTGGAACATGTACATATGCATCACATCCAAATACCCTCAGATGTGAAAGAGAGGGTTTCTTACCAGTCCATACCTCTTGTGGAGTCTTATCCTCCAAAGTTGATGAAGGTGATCTATTAACCAAGTAACATGTTGTCTCCACTGCCTTTGCCCAGAATTCCTATCCTAACCCGACACCACTGAGCATGCTTCTTGCCCTTTCCATCAACATCTTTTTCATTCTTTCTGCAACTCCATTTTTCTCAGGTGTGTATGGAGTAGTCTTTTTTCGTGTGATACCACACTTCTTATAGAATTATTCAAATTCCTTCTTGCAAAAATCTCCACCATTATTTGTTCTCAACACCTTTATCTCTTCTTTGTCTGGTTTTCCACCAGAGCCTTAAATTCTTTAAACCTGTCAAAGACTTCAGAATTCTTCTTAAGGAAATATATCTGTGTATTCCTTGAGAATTCATCTATAAATGATACATAGTACACAGACTTACCCAGTGATGGAACCTTCACAGGTCCAAATACATCACTGTGCACAAGCTCTAATATTTTTTTTGCCCTCTTACCACCAAAAGGGAAATTCACTCGATTCTGCTTCCGATATACACAATTTTCATAGAAATCAAAATCCAGAGAGATATTAGTCATACCTTCTACCATACCTTTACCATGAAGTATTCGAAGTCCCTTCTCTCCAATATGTCCAAGGCTTTGATACCATAGCATGGTCTTTTCTCCAGAGACCGCTAGATTTTATGATCCACTTTCAGGAACCATAGAACTGTTGCACCTGTCAATAACAGTGCTACCTTCCAGTTTGTACAGAGTTCCAATTTGAACTCCCCACATCAATACTAGTGCTCCCCAAACCATCTTGCAGGTATCTTTTTCGAACACTATTTTTACACCTGCATCATCCAGCTTGCTTACAGAAATCAGATTTCTGGCTAATGTAGGAATATGCAGAACAACCGGAAGTGTTCTAATCC
Organism: Pinus tabuliformis; assembly: GCA_031772625.1. Lineage (NCBI taxonomy): Eukaryota > Viridiplantae > Streptophyta > Pinopsida > Pinales > Pinaceae > Pinus > Pinus tabuliformis. The sequence goes on from CM062817.1 coordinate 934,846,379, forward strand.
TTCCACCTTGCAACTTCAACTTTATTTTTTCATGACAAACGATTCTAGCCTTCTGTCATCCCCCTAGAAGACATCACCACCATCATATTTCTCATACTCGCAGAACCACTCTCTATGGGGAGTGAAGTGAAAGGATTCTCCTGAGTCAATCAACCATGCCTCGTGATCTACATGTGTACTTGAAGAAGCCAAGTACAAATCCCCACCTTCACCCGAGGTGGTTTTCACCTCTGCAGAAGAAGAATAATCAGATCCATTTCTTTTGTCAGGAGCTTTAGATTTACAGTCCCTTTTGTAGTGCCCTTCCTTTCCTCATTTCCAGCACACCTTTACAGTTTTTCTTGGAGATTTAGATCTCCCTCTATATTTAGATCTCCCACTCGATGACTTATTTTTGTTTCTATTATGGGACTGTCCTCATACAGACAAGGCATCACCATTCTGGCTCTCCATATTTTTCTGTCTCATCTCCTCTGTCAACAAGGATGAGACTATTTCATCAAACTGCAAGGCAGTTGCATTGCTACCTATTGCAATAACCAAACTATCCCACGAATCTGGTAGAGAACACAACAAACTAATGCACTTATCTTCATTTGAAATTTTAATATCAACAGATAATAACTTACTTACCATAGTATTAAATGCATTCAGATGCTCTGTCACCGAGTCTCCATCTTTCATCCTCAAGTTATACAGCTTTTTCTGTAGGAACAGTTTATTCACCAGAGACTTAGATTGGTACAAAGTCCCTAACTTGTCCCACAAATCCTTCACCGTAACTTCCCCTGATAGATTAAACAATACTAAATCTGAGACACACACTTGTATTGTGCTCTTTGCCTTCCAATCCAACTTCTTTGATTCTTCATCGGACACTCCCGTTGGTTTAGTACCTGGTTCTACCGTGATCCATTGATCTTTATCCACCAACAGATCCTCAATCTTGAGTTTCCACAACTCAAAACTCTGACCATTAAATTTCTCGATCTCTATCTTTCCACTGCTCACCATCTTCTTCCACCACCAGAATCGATCCCGCAGATCTCCCACTGAACAGGGTCTACCATAGGCCTGAACAAAACCCCTCAGCAACAAAGGCGTCCCCTTGAAGCCAAAATAGTTCTGATACCAAATGTAGGTTTTAACCCCATACAAAAATTACCTGCATACAAATTCTAAAACACAAAAAATAAACAATGCGAGAGCATAACACATAAAACACATATACACAGAGATTTTCCCCTCGATACCGAAACCGAGACTACCAGCTTGAATTTTCATTATGTTCCTTTCAATGTTACAATACATATATATACATGCCGAAGCATCCATTACCATGGACCTAAAACCATCGCGCCTCAAACCATGTGCAAAAACCATGCACAAAACCATAGGTCGGTTTGCCCACCTAATATGGGATCCAAAAAAAAATATGTCGGGGCGCTGCCCCAAACCCCATAGAGGGGGACTAATCACCCCCCTCAAACTCCTTGTGACCCTCCCGCTGCATAATCAATGCAATGAAGGGGGGGCTATACCCATCCTCTAACCCCCAGTTAACTAGGGTAGCTAGTCGTGGAAAGAATATAACACAACCCAACATCTTCTCCATTTGTGGTTGCTCCACAAATTTCTGAGACTCCATTTTGAGAGCTAAATTATGCTCCCTCTCAACCACCAAGTCTCTAACACTTGCTTTTCTCCTTAAGGATTTGCATGCATCTTCTACCTTAGGTGCATACATGTTCTTGACTTGAGCACCAATATACTTCACCTGTCACGTGGCTATGTGTCTCAGGAATAATTTCCTTTTGCTGAAGAGCACTTCGTAACCATGGTCTTCAAAAATAGAAATGGAGATGATATTCTTCTTTAGACTCATAATAAACATCACATCCTTGAGCCTAAGAGGGGATCCTGAATCCCTCTAAAAGGTTATTGTATTGATATAAGTAGCATTGTACCTTCCGTCATCTCCAAATTGAATGCTCCCCTGGAGATCTTTCTCCTCCAAGTCATTAGAAAATTCGTTATTCCCCGTCATGTGGAACGAGGCACCACTATCCAAGTACCACCCACTACCCATCCCTGTTCTCACCATGCATGAAATAAGGGTGAAATCAAGCTCAAACTGTGAAGCCAAATCTTCACCTTTTGTTGCTACTGCAGGCTCCTTCTTTCTCTCTTTCTTGGGTGGAAACTTCCTGACATAGTTCCTAAATTTCATGACAATTGAAATACTTGATTTTGGACAGGTATTTCTTCTTTCCCTCTTGGATGGAATCAACCTCACCTTGGCACTTATTTCCCTTAGCCTTCTTTCCTTTACTGAATAATGCAAAGTTCTCTTCCTCTTCTTTGGATGATGTCCCATCTCTGGTATTCCAACTTATCGCCTCTTGTACCAAAGCAGATCATAAGCGTTCCCAATTTGGTAGCTTATCCTTCCCATTTACTGAATCTTGGTAGCTATGCCAGCTCTTGGGAAATACTATAAGGGCTAGGCTCACAAGATCATCCTCTACAACAATAACCCTAATTCCTCCAAGTTCATCACAACATTGTTTGAACCTGCTTAGGTACTGTTGAATAGATTCAGTCTTCTGCATCTTGATACACTTATCTTTGAGCATTAATTTCACGTGGTCATTTTTGTTCTAGAAAAAATATGTCAGTGCTTGCCACATTGCATACGGGGTTTCTTTCCCATGGAAATTGGATACAATGTGGTCCTTCACACCCTCCAATATGATTCTCCTCTCCTTGGCTACACACTTCCTCCATTCTGCGATATCCTTGATGTCATATTATCCTAGTTTTGGACTGTCATGCTCAACAAATTCCTTCAACCCATTGTCCTCCAGTACCACCTCCATGTGGTCCTTCCAAGCAACAAAGTTTGAGCTACCCTCAAGGGCATACTCAAGACTTAAACCATAGAATGCCATCCTGCTAACTCTGAAGAATTGATCCTGTAAATTTGATCGTCTTGAAATAAAAGCTTCAAATTCCCTTCTTTACTATGAATCCTCCTTTGAGACCATGTATAAATTCTATGTAGATTCAAAACTTCTCATGTAATTTACTAAAACATAAGACTCAAATCTACTCTAATCATATGTAGAAAGAAATTCACGATCAAGAAAGGAAAACATAACCATGCAACATGATTCAACACACATACACAGAGATTTATCTAGGGAAAGCGATTGCTCAAAACCCCTTCCTATCTATATTGCATTAACCAGAAAATAGAGAAGAAATGTAGTGTTTTCTCAAGCCTGAGCAACCTCTGCACTAGTATAGTCTATCTCTCTACCTGACTGATTGACTCTGGCCAACACTTAGCCAATTTTCTAGCCTTCCAAGCTCCTACTTCCTTGTGTTTTTCCTTGAGGAATTAGGCCCTTATTAATTATGAAATTCCTCAATCTAAATTGCGCAATTCCTTTAGGCCAATATCTTACTACATGCACCACATGTACAAGTTGAAATAGTTTACAGTTGATAGTACACTACCCTTGAACTCCAATCTCAACTAGGTAACTCGAATTCTCTCAATGCATGAGCTAATTTAGGATGATCGATCAGTTAATTTGTTGATCACTGAGTTGTGACTGACTACACACCCCACTTCTAGACCCTCCACTAGTTCCTTCAACAATTGGAACTAGTTTAACTAACCATAACTCAATTTAACCAACTTAAATTGTTACAACTGAAATTAACCCAACCTAGGCTCATAAAATTTAGGAATCACTGAAAAAACATAATTTCATGTCCCTAACTCGAATTAACTAAGATAATTGAGTGATAACAACAATTTCACCTCAATTAACACATCCAACCTATCTATTAATGTGGAATTTCGAATTTTCTCTCTAACAAGGCATGTCAAACTAATATTTTCTTGTTGCATTTTCAACAACCTAATTAAGACACCGACCTCATTGTTATGATGAAAAATCCCACTTTTGGACAAGAGAGATCTCCCTATAATTCTAATAACCCTAGTAATAAACACACACTAATTTCTACCTTTCTCTAATTTCATATCGTTTGAAAGAAATATAATGAAAGAGGCCTCTTACCAATTTAGCGAATTGATTGATGAAGTCCCTCAAAGATTTTGATCATGCGCTCTTTGATGCTACAAATTTCCTCTCGTCACTCTAAACAGATTCTCTAAAATGTTCTGAAAGATATCTTCAAAGACAGAGACAAACAGGAGATCAAAGCAAACATGATATAATCAAAGAGATAATGAGATAATTAACCAATTATACATTCAAACTGATCAATTGTGCAATCGAAACTCATGTAGGTGATCATGGAATCCTACAAATCAAATCAATAGAGATGTAACTGAGAAATAACAATTGCTTATATTTATAAAACTATAGAAAAGCCTTACAACCATGTAGCCTTGATGTGGCAAACACTTTCTACAATCTCCAACCCTGTCCCTTGTAAGACAAGCCTTCCAACCTAATCTCAACAACATAAACCTACTTCCAACAATCATATCTTAAACCCAAGACCTATAATGGATATATAGGCCAAGGATGAGAAGTTATGGATCCATTCTCCAAGGGATGAGATCCACTATTAGTGGGATAGAGGTACAACAAAGGAAGGGGAATTACTCCATGGTGGGAGGGATCAATACTGAATAGGCACTCATTCGAAGCTTGTTGGTTGGGATAGATGCTACCAACATGCTTCTAGACTTCACTTATTTTTTTTACATACTTCAATTCATGTTCACAGGTCATAGTGGAAGGTAGCGCATACTTTTGTGTAGATAATAATGGTCTTCCCTACATATGCGCAGGCAGTGACTAGGAAATTGTAAACATAGCCAAAATTAGGGTTTTGTACCATAGAATCTAGAAATTCCACCTTCTTTGGGATAACTTAGTTTCAAACTCTACAGGGTAATGCTCTGGAACACATGTGTGGATAGAAGGAGATCCAAATTAGTGGTCATTTTCCTAATGCGACAAAATGACGTGTAATAGTTTTTCCCCTAAAGCGCAAATTCAGAAGAAATATTTTGATGACTGAAGTGTTTTATCATGCGAAAGTTTGGGTTAGAGACTGTAGTCAGAGACCTGAAACAATCAGAAAAATGTTACAATGCAATATATGATATCATCATTGAGGTATGAATTTTCATACTCAGAACATAAATGTCTCAAAGCACAGTACGAAAATGCCTTTAAAGATCCATGTCAAAAATTACATAGTATGGACGTAGTCATCAATAGATCTATGTTTACAATCATGAATATTTAATAAATCCATGCATCCTGGATAGATGAAACTAGATCCAGGGCCTTTATCTCCATCTCTCAATCTGTAGTACGAATCGAGCCATGCGAGTGAATGTCTCAAAGTTAAAAATGGTAGAAACCACTTGATTACCTACCAATGATGTGAACCATTAACAAGCGCGAGAGAAACCAGTAATAATTAAAATGGCTCTCAAGGTACTTCCAGTACAATCTATGAAGTGTGAATAGATGATTTGATGTCGAACACTCATAGAATCATTTGATCGAATGCCAATGATGAGAACATGTCGTTGAAGGCGAGAAACCTCCTATTAAGGCATGCAGGCTGAGGTACTGAAATTTTTTAGATCATGTTCCTAGATAATGAGTTGAATTTGATAGGAAGAAATCCGTCATAGGATGACCTACGACATGAAACTCATGTCAAGTTTTCAAGAATTGTATTTTAGAGTAATTCAAGATTGACTCAAGGATGGTCGATGCAATTGAAGGCAAAGACTGGAAAAGTAATTTTGACTAAGGTTGAACTTCTCTTGAACATATTAGAGACATGTCATGATGACTTGGCATCATTTGACACAAAAAATAAAACCTATCCCAACTGAAGACTTTCAATAAGGTATGGTCAACTGAGTAACAAATGGATTTCCCAACCCAGACACGAAAGTGACGAAGTGTCATGTTCAAGAGCAATATATTGCCTTTTACAAATGTAAAACAAAGAACCTTTCTCACTTTCCCCCCACCATTATTGGCAAGTACTTCTTTATTTTTTACAAGCTTGAGGAGGATAACATATGCTTGTCCTGTAAGCTCATCCTTCGGATGAGTCCTGCAAAGTATTTTTAATGAACCCTAAGAAGAAGTGGTTTGGTCTAGTCATGCTTAACGAGTCCTATACCGTTTAATTTTTATGAGTCCAATGAAGGGGTAACTCGATGTTGTTTTCATATTTAAAGAGTTTGAAAAGACACAAAAAGAAAACTCATTCAGTTATTTTACCATAAAATTTTAACGAGCCCGGAGAAATTAAAGCTCAGTGTTTTTCAGTTTTAGGGAGTCAGAAGAAAAACGTAAGTAAACTCCACAGTGTTCTTTTTCATAAATTTAGTCCCTCAAGCCCGAAAAAGGATAAAATAATGTAGGAGAGAACTCTATTGACCATGATCGATCAACGTATACATTTTTCGTAAATAGTCTAGTTCAGTCTGTAAAAGGGGTAAACTTATACTGAAAGGACGGTTGTTCATTTTATTTTACGATTTTCAACAATCAAATACTCGATGATCCTTTCGTTTTTAAGGAGTCTAAAAAGGGCATAAAGAGAACTCCATGGTTTCTCTTTTTCACAAGTTTTAATGAGTTTGAAAAAGTGATAAATAGTACTCAGTACCAAAATGATCTGTTTCCGTAATTATCCCGTAACCTGCACACTTAAACTCGAAATAATTATCTCTGCTCAACAATAAAACGAAAACATTTATAAAATCAGACTTAAAAAATTTAATAGGTGTAAAATAATATTTAATTAGCCCTAAAAAATTATAAAAAGTCCAAAATAGTAAAAAGTTTTCACCATTTGCATTTTTACCATTCTAAGAGAGGTAGAATCCATTTTTTTACCAGAAACTTCTGAAGGATTTCGGGCAAACCGTTGGACGAAGTCTTGAGCCGTTTTCACCAGGTCAGTGGTCTATCTAAGCTCTTCATTTTCATGTCAATTTTTTAGCTTTTCACTATGGATTTTGGCTTTTAAGGGAGGGTTTTGTAAAATGTTTTTCACCCTCGGTGTGCGTAGGTACCCTTCATCGGGCCTGCGCACACCAACATAATTTTTAACGTGATGTGCCCAGTTTCAAGGAAAGAAATTGCGCACATGCATACTATTCACTAAATCCAGTTGCACATAGCACCGAGGGAAAAGAAAAAACAAATGAAAACGCCCCAAATTTTTGCTAAATATCTCCATGTTTGCTTCTAATGATTTTCAATGTTTGATTGTAGCCTTTTGATCCATAAACATAGAAAGGAGAGAGCGTGAGCATGAAGAATAATATATACTTGCTCTCAATGACCCAAAAACCATACAAACCCTGACAAATTGTGGATTATACAAATTTTTCACCATTCCAGGCATGAGGGCCCAACTAGACATGCTTGAATGGATGGTAGGAAAATGGAATGTTCAGGAAGAGTGTTTTATAGTTGGAGACCATAGACTTGTCATCGATGCAAATGGAATTTACTTCCTAAGTGGACTTCCACATTGTGGCAAGGAAATCAGCTTGTATGGCCATAGGCATTGTGGCAAGACCAATGCTACCTATTTGATACAATATTGCACTGATGGGGCTGCTGTCAAAGATGGTCGAATTTATATCAGAACCATATTTCAGATTCCTTTGAAATTCATTGGGTTTATTGTTGCACAGTTGTGTGGTAGTGCAGCATTACATTTTCTCACTAAGGCTCAGATGCAGAATTTTGTGGATTGCTTCAATGGTACCATATTTAACTGGTTTGAGGTTGTATTTTCCAATTTGAAGGGGAAACTAACCAGGGTCAAAATGAGTTGACTCAAAAACTTTGCATATGGTGCCTTAGTTATTTTGTTTTCTGTATAGCAGATTCTTCTTTTGGCTCCATAGGTATTTGTAGAGAGAGGAGGGCCTCATGACCCTCACATGCTAAAGTACCAACTATTAGGTTCACTATTGACTTCTTCAAGTGGCTGGAAATCCAGATCATCATGATCTAGGAGTTTTTGTATGTAGGGATGGACTACACAGGAGATCCAGACATGCCACTGCCTTCTGGGACGCAATGGGGTGCTATAGGTAAAACTTCACATTTTGGTTGATTTTAATATTTTCATTTTTAATTATTTTTGGAATCCAACTAATTATCTGAAATGATCATGCAGATGTGGTCAGTGATACTATATGGATTATGCAAATATGACTGGCGTGATGATCAAATAGTTTCCTCCATAGTACAAAACCCGGATGCAGCAGAGACAATGATAGAGATAGAGCACAACCTTGAGAGGTTTAATTTGGACATTCCAGATGTCGTTATAGATGATTTGTCTCTCCGCTACCAAAGGCATACTGCAAGATTTCCTAGTCCTATTAGTCGTTTTCTACAATGAGTAGCACTGCCATTGTATGCTAACATTATCACCATCATGCGTAGTGACTAGCTTGAGGGCTACATTTTTTATTTTTGATGATGTACTGGCATGTTCAGAAATAAAGGACATGGGGCCTCACGTCATTGGATGACATTTTGTAAAAGCCACACTTATTTACATACTTTTATCTAATGCAAAACCTACTACTTCTATTTCTGATTATCTTGTACAATATGTGAATGAATATTGCATTAATTTCTTTACAAATGTTTTACAAGTTCCAATTTAACAAATAATTAGCTAATGCATATGTTAATGTGTTTAAGTTTCTTGAAATATTGTTGATACTCAATATAATCAAATTCTCGTTCCATGAGATGAACCCACAAAAACATCCTTAAGATTGAAGCACTTCTAACTGAATAAACACCATTAAATGTAATACCACGAGTTGTGAATCTAACCTAATGATCAATTTATGAATGCCAAGTGCAATGGCATCAAATAATAGCTCAATCACTGCGTTATATTCTGCAATATTTTCCGTTGTTCGACCAAGGCATATCCCATGAATAGAAACTAACTCGTCTGTGGGAAAATATATGACCCAAGTTGCGGAAGACAAATTCTGAGTATTACAACTAGCGCCATTAGTGAAGCCAACGTAATTTTGAGGGAATATCGACATCTGCAAATCAAGTGTAACACAAGATAAGTAGGAGAAGTAGTAAAAAATCGCAAAACCACTAAAATATGTCATAATAATATACAAATGCTTCACCAAACAATCTAAGCATTGTATTTCTTTAGGTAAAGACTATGTTTGGGCTTTCCCAAAGGAATTCCATCATCATCCACTAGTTCATAGGCCTCTTTTGCCAGTGCACATTTTACAATATAATGACCATGAGACATAGGCTCAAATTTTCTATCCCCTAACTTATTGCGCTCTTGATCATAGAACAAGACTAAATCACCTTATACATACGAACAAGGTTTGACATTTTGATTATATTATGCTTTAACTCATTTCTTTTGGGCCTTGATAGCTAATGCAACATCACGGCGAGTCTCATCGAGACGTGCTAAGTACAGAAAGCATTCCTCTTCAGCAGAAGTAGCTGGTAATAATTCAGTTTCCAATTTCAAAGACGCTATCTGACATTCAATTGGTAGAATTTCTTTCATGTCGTAGACAAGCTGGAAAGGAGTAAAACCAGTTCAAGTTTGTTTTGTAGTGTGGTATGCCCACAAGGGTGGATGTAGCATTAGATGCCATTCTTGTTTATGAGTCCAGATAATCCGTTTAATCATGGTGGTTAAAACCTTATTAACGGCTTCCACTTAACCATTTTCCTGCAGGTAATATGGGGTAGAAATTTCATGACGCAAGCCTAACTTGGTGGTAATATTAGTCATCATATGGTTTCGAAAATGGCTACCATGGCCCGTGATGATAGCTTGAGGTAATATGAATGGAGAAATTACATGATTGAACAAGAAAATGGATGTTGTTTCACTGTCATCCTTGTATGTAGGCATCGCCTCGGCCCATTTTGTAAAATAATCTACCAGAAGTATAATATACCCATGCCCCTCGGTTGAGTGAGGGTTACATGTAATAAAGTCAATGCCCCATTTAGCAAAAGTGTGACATCAATGATTGGGTGAAGAGGATATGGATGTGCACACATTTTTTTATCATAAATTTGACAATTATGGCATTTCCAGACTGCAGTTATACAGACTTTAAACATAGAAGGCCATAAATACCCTGCGTGTAGGATCTTTTTAGCAGTGGAAAACCCTGACATATGACTGCCACAAGCTCCAGAATAGCAGTCATTCAATGCCTTTTCAGCTTTTGGATGAGTTAAATGTCGTTGGAAAATAGAATCAACACCATGATGATAAAGCGTGTTGCCAACAATATTGTATTGCTAAGATTGGAACTGTATTTGGTGATGATCAATTCGACTCAGTTCTAGCTTAAATGTCTAGTTCTGGAGATAAATGATGATATCTCAGTAATAGGGATCTAAAGTATTGATTAGAAAGAAGGATTCATCTGGAAGAGAATCTTCTACCACGTTTTCATTTTTAGTATGGGGAAAGTCACATAATAACTCACAAAATACTAATGATTTCTTGGATTTGGATTTAATGAATTCCAAATTGAATTCCTATAGGATGACTATCAGTTTGGAATATTTGCCCCCCAACAATTGTCTAGTAAGAATGTAAATCATGGGGTTGCAATCATAAATTACAATAGTTTTGCGTAATAAAATCTAGTGACGGAAACGTTGGACAGCTTGAACAACTTCCAAGGCCAATTTCTCCACGTGCATATTTTGCTTCTATTTTGGTCAAACTACAACTTAAGTAATATATCACATGCTCTCCGTTCGACTCATGTTCCTGAACTAGAACCATACCAATGGTGGCATCGAATGCTGCTAAGTATTAAAAGTAATCTCAGTGATAATTGGGAGGATGCAACCGTGGTGTATGGGTCAATGCATATTTACATGCGTGAAAGGATTTTTGAGCCAATTCATCCCAAATAAATGGGATGCCATTTTTCAAAAGTCGAATAAAACCCTTATTCAGCTCGACATAGTTCTGGATAAATCGACGTAGAAAGTTTTCTTTCCCCTGCAAACTTTGGAGTTGACGTGGATTGGAAGTTGGAGGTAAATTCAAGATAGCCTCAACCTTCAATGGATCGACACAAATGCCTTCCTTTGAAACAAGAAACCTTGGAAATCAACCAGATTGCACACATAAAACACACTTATGTGGATTTAATCGAATATTGTAATAGTGGCATCCGATGAAAATTGCTCTCAAAGGCATTGTATTGTCTTCCCATCTTAGTGAATGAGTTGGCAAGTCATCTAAATATAGTTGCACAATATGCCTGATATCATGAAATGCATAAGATATAGCCCGTTGAAAAGTTTCACCTGCATTCTTTAAACCGAATAGGAGTTTTCGATAGGAAAAATTCCCCCATGGGAAAAATGAATGTGGTTTTACATTGATTAGCTGGGAGTATGTTGATTTGATTGTACCTAGAAAATCCATCCATAAATGAAAATATTTCATTTATGGCACATTCGTCGATTATTTGATTGATATAGGGATTAGGATAATTGTCTTTTGGACAAGCATTATTGATGTCACTATAGTTGACACATGATCTAATCATTCCTTGTTTCTTATTATCATGCATGATATGGATACCCAATCAGTTAAGGGAACTGGGTAGATAAAACCTACTTCTAGAAATTTCTCAACCTCAACTTTAATTGCAACAACGTTCCTTGGATGCACCGGATGTAATTATTGTCTGACAGGCTTGGCCTCTGGGTAAGTCTTGATTTCTTTTATTACAACGCTTGAATCAATTCTTGTCATTTCCTCATAGGATGAGACAAAAATGTTGTGTAATTCTTGAAATAGGGCCTTATATGTTAGAATTTATTGATTGAGCACGAGGTACCTATTTGAATATTTCAGCAATGCTTGCTTTAACTAAGATGTCAATGGTAATGGTCGTAGATATATTCCCCAAATTTCCTTCAGATTAAAATTGAAATATTGAAATGGTGATTTTGGACTATTTACTATCTCATGGGAAAACATGTTCGAAAAATCACTCTCCATTTTGTCAGGGCTAGGTAGAAATGATGAACGATGATGGTGATCATTCCATGGCATTTCATTTGAAGTCATAACTTCCATGATACTTTCGTTAGATAGAAACGTATGATCGAAAGGAACAGAGAATGAAACTGGTTCTAACCAAGGGAAAGGAGAATAATATTCATTGATCATTTCCACTTGATCAATATTTGTAGATGCTGGGATGGAAAATGATTGTTTCACCTGATAAGTCAATTCAAAAGGGCTCAAGGGCATCTCACTTCCATAGGAGGATAACGCGGACTCTCAAGGTACTATCCACAAATCAGGAGATTTCATTGTGCGTGATGTAATCATGTTTACCTCGGAAAAATTAGAAGGAAAATTTGGTGGAGGCATCGCAAAGGTCCCATCAATGATGAGTCCTTGAGTAAACCAACACAAATATCTTCATAAGGAGAATTCGTTTTTCCGATAAAAGGTATGCTACCCAAAAAGTTAGGGTCTAAAGTGTAGTAAGACTATTGGTTTACATTGACAATTTTTCCCTTATGAGGAAATTGTAACATTCTAAATAGTGACGAAACCACTGCTGACATGGAATAGGTCCAAATTCGACCAAGAAAAAGATTTTAATATAGCTGAGCATCCACAACTTCAAATTTGATTGCAACTATTTTTCCCTCTATCTCTATGGGAAAATCATTCAGAATCCCATATGGACAAAAACCTCTTCCATCAAAGGATTTCAGAGTGGTAGGCGATTTATTAATGGTTGGAGACCCTAAATCTTTCCAACAAGAAATAAACATAATGCACATAGAAGCTCCTTCATCAACAAGTGTATGAAATACTCGTCTAGTTTTAATAAAAACCGGAATATGGATTGCTAGTTGATGAAGGAGTCTCAGAATATGGCTCTCAAGATCAAAGATAAATAAGTTAAAACCCTGCAGATCAATAGCTCCTATAGTTGACAATAAAATATTTTGTTGTGTCAGGCATGTCTGCAATACTTCTAGAGCTGACATTGCGGAAGGATACATAGTTAGGTCTTCAATGATGTTCTAATTTTGCGCAACTCTAGCATCTAGGTTGAAAGCTAATTTATGAAGCACACCTTTGAGAGTCGGTCAGATCATCATATCAGGATTTGGCTTCTCGATCTATAATGGTTCGGAAGGAGAAGGAGGAATTGAATTGGAAGGTTGCCTAGATGAACTAGCTGCATTTCCATTTTCGACAAGACACTTGGACCTGTAATATTTGGATCTCGTAGCTACCAAAAGTTATTGCGAAGACATCATGAGGACATGTTGCGATGTGGAAGAGGAATATGTGTTATGAGAAACCATTTTTTTGTCTTGAGAAGGAAATAGATCCTTCAAAATAGCAGGAGTTGGATAAACTTTAATGAATTTAGAAACCTCCACCTGATGTGGCCATTCCTTCATACAATGATCCTCATTTCAAATAAGGCAAGGATAGCGAGGTTTCTGTTTTTCATCAGTTTCTTCAATTTTAGTAGGTTTCTCCTTTGGATATGCATTTTGTTTCAGTTTACCTTTCCCCTTCTTCTAATTTCTGATTGATTTCGCCTTCCTATTAGATGATTCTACAATGTTGATCTGGGAAACAGTTTTTGGAGGAAGGCTTTCAAGCAGTGTGTCTTGTATGGCCAAAGTCTGAGAATTTTTAGAATTTTTCTTTTTTCCCTTAGACCGTTGGATAACATAACCTATAATGTCATTAGCAGCATTAGATCTTGATCTCGTAGGAGATGTAATAATGGTTTCACCCATAGGGTGAGGTAAATTCGAGATTTTTTTCATACAAAGTGGCAAATTGAATGTAGACTAAATAGAAGTACTGGGCACGAGAAAGTGCTTACTCTTTCGTGATGACACCTCCCTTGGAAACATCTTCTGTGATAATAGGAAGAAGACACTTTGTAAACCATTCAGCTAAGATTTGATCTAGAATGAAAATTTTGACTAAGCGACATCTACGTCTCCATTCATGGATATGATCGAAGATGTAGGTCGACTTCGATTGCATTAAAGAAGTCAATAGTTTGGTGCTAGTATCATAATGGATTGGTAGTTGAAAGTGGGTTAAAAATGCCATTGTCAGGGAGTTAAAGTTATAGAAAGAGGCATGAGGTAGCTCAATGTACCATTTAGCTGCTGAACCAGTTAAAGTTCATTAGAAAAGGCGTAGACAGATGGAATCATCGATTAAATAATTTGATGCACACCAAAGATGATATGTCATCACATGATTGGATGGATCCTCTCCTAATTTCCCTTTGAATTTAGGTATGTCACTTGGTAACTTGGTAGGAATCACCGACCAAAAAGGATAATAATAAATAGGATCATTAGTTAACTGGGATAAATCTAGTAGATCTAACATTGCAATAAACGGTAACTGTCGGTTAGGATCTTGCGGTAAAGTTTGATAACCTTGAGGGTTAAGACCAACCCCTCGAGGCAGATATCCAAGATATCCTAGAATAGCCTGAGCAGTTGGAATTGGAATTCCACCACTGTAACCAGGATGAGGTTGAACAGGGACTCGATAAGTATGATTGGGGTACGTTGACTCTGGAAAGGTTGAGCTTGACCCATTTGACCTAAGTAATATTTCCCCTGCACAAGTTGCACTTGCAAAGGCTGGCCTTGAACAAATTGACTTTGAATAGGTTTACTTTGAATGAATTGACCTTGAAAAGGTGGGTTTTGGAAAGTTTAGCCTTGATAAGGTGGACTTTGAAAAACTTGTCCTTGAAAATGTGGAACCTGGTAGGTTTGACCTTAAAAAAGCAGGATTTAGAAAGCTTGACCTTGAAAAGGTGTTTTCCTTGTTCCAACAATCGGTTGCTCGATAGGAATCTGTGGTATAGACTGGACCATAGGAGTATTTTGATAAGCAGAAGCTTGCAAGATTACCTGAGTAGTTTGAGGAATAGTTATTTGAGGGGTTACTGGAATAGTTGTTTGTGATACTCCTGGAATACGTATCTGAGGATAACTTAGAACTAGCTATGAAACAGTTGTTTGAACAGGGGCATGTGATGAACTCTGAATAGGTCGTTGAATTAGTTACTAAACAGGTGTTTGAGGAATTCCTTGAATAGGTTGTTGGACAACTGTTTGAGGAATTCCCTAATAGATTTTTGGATAGGTACAAAAATACCTAGAATAGGTATCTGAGGTATAGCTTTCCCAGTAAGTAGAACAGGTTGATATAGTGGCACTTGTGGAGCACCTAGACCATACTGTTGATTGAAGGTAGGATTCCAAATTGTGTTCATCCCAACACAAGGAGTGCCAATTAAAATTTGATTTACAGCAGGTTGACCAAGGCCGGGTTGAGGTATTTGACCATAGGTTTCGGTGAAATATTGATCCCCGGTAATAGGTTGTCCTCTAAGTGGAGGATAAGGTGGTTGCCCCCAGGTTGGTAATAAACACTAGTTGGGGTTACTTGAATTACCAGACACAATATGAATATGTTGATCTGATGTCGTAAATGTTTCAAGTATGGAAGTCATGCTCTGATCAGATAGATAAACCAGATGACCAAGTAAAACATTGAGGAGAAGAAGCAGCTCCTGAAAAAGTTCTAGTAAGTGATTAGTACCCAGGAGGAAATAATCGACCACCATACAAAAGTGATTATGGGGAGATGGTAGACATGGATGAATCAATAGGTTCACTCCCAATGGGAATTTATGACATAGTTACTTGTGGTGAATGAAAAGGAATGTGTGGCAGTAACAAATTCTGACCTAAAAAACTCAAAGTTGTAGAATACCAAGGGTGAGGTCGAAAAGGAGAGAAAGGAACTCTTGGGTCAAAATTTTCAGTACCGGTAAATGGAGAATGAGGTGTCTCTATTTCTTCGATAACATCTTCAATGCTAATTAACCCAGGAGGTAATTCAGTCATTACTATCATCTTCCTTCGAGGTGAAGGTGGCTCAGGAGTAGGAGCTATAACAGCCGAAGGTGATTCAGGTTGAGAAAGTTCAGATTCAGGATGTTCTACATCTGTTTCGGTAAGTTCAGTGTCTGAAAATTCACTAGTGTCAAATTTTGTATGAACTACTTCAGTAATCTCTGGACCAGAGTGAACTAAACTTGATTCTACTTCCTATATTGGATTCAATTTGGTTTATACTGTCTCAAACAGTAAAATTTTTGATGTTTCAAGTTCATTTAAGTATTTTTATCTTGTTGGCTTTGACCTTCATGTTTTTATCTTTTCCTACTGACTTGGTGTGTATTTAGAAGGTTGACCTCGCATTCTACATGATTTTCTTGGTGATTCAACTACGATTAAAATTTATCACAAAATTAAACAATATTCACAATCCAATCCTAAGGTCTCTAAAAAGTAAAAACAAACAATTAACACACGCTAAAAAATCTAAGGATTCAAACCATGCAAACAAGCTTTTCACAGTAAAATCGCTAGTTGGTAATGAAATCCAACGTCACGAAAATTAAAGTGAATAGTGGCTATAGATATGAGTGAGTGGAACCATTTACCCTAACAACCTACTTAATGAAACAATCTAGTACAAGTAACTTCACTTATTCCATCTCGAGCGAAGATTACCCTCCAAAAAGTTTAAGTCTAGTCAACGTATGTTCCAGGTACAACATGACCTTCCCTCTGTCATCACCTCGAGTAATAGCCCTATGATTATGGTCACTAAGGTTACCAACTACAACAATTCTACCTAGGGGTATAGTTGTAAATCAGATGTACATGCAAGGGCAGAGTAACAAAGCTCAATCCCCTAGAAATCTCCTCAACATGGTTAATTGGAGATTTACTTTCAAGTAACCCCAAGTATGTTTTGGCACCATTGTAATACATGTAAATCACTTTAACATAGCCAAGGAAGTGGGTACGATCACTTCACCAGGTCTGATGTGATCTCATGCTTGACTCCTTTGTAAGGGGAGCCTCCCAGGGAAAAACTGAAATAACTAGATTTATCTCCCTATCACAAGATTCTAGTGTTTGTTTACAGCTTTGGAAAGTTTATTCACTTCCCTATTCCAAATCCCTACACTTAATCTACTGTAGGTGGTAAATATCCCTAAGAATAAGATTTTCTATATTGATTTTAATTAGTGTTGATTTTAATAGTTGTCGTTACGCAAAGGTAATGGATGTGAAACTTGATGAAATTATGACTTGGTGCAATCCTAATGCAATAAAAAATGACGATATGATCTTTTTGTTTCAATGAAAATCTATCTAAGGTAGGGAAAGTGTTTTTCACTTTTTCAACCGAAATATAAATAGAAACTCAAAATCCCATTACAACCTTTTCCCTAAAATGCAACTAACCAATTCTAAATCACTCAAATATTGAAAACAATTTCAAATCTTCACTTTGCCCAATAATAAACCAAAAAATATCTCTTTCCATACAATAACTCAAATAGTTGAATAATGCAACAAGAAACCAATGATGACAAAAATGAAATTTTCCCTAATTGAATGCTACAACTTTGCTTGTAGTCACTAATTCAGTTCATAAACACTTCCAGCGAAATAGACGAAAAATGATTTTTCATTGCAAAATTAGCATACGAAGTATTTTCACAAACTAAAACTAATCTTGTAAATCATTCACTTTGACATTCAAAATCAACTTTTGCAAAAGAGTAATATGGACTAAAAACTTGATTTAATTGACAGAAGAAAGATAGATAGTCAATTCAATAGGAACAACAAATATTTCTCTTGATAGGTCAACTGTTCATAAGGTAAGTCTCAACCCTAATTTTCAAAACAAGACTAATCACAAGCAAAAAACAAAAATAACGTTCAATCATACTGACAAATACCAACAGAAGGTTCTAACAGGTGTAAAACAATAGGGAAAAAACAAAAATTTAGGATTTGAAAATGAAACAAGTGAGTTTTTCAAAATTTCCAGGCATGTGCACAGGCTCTGGAGTAAACAAGTGTGCATGTGCTCTGTTGCTAAAGGGTAAGTGCGTAGATCTGCACACTATGCCTAAAGTAAAAGTGCACACAATAGGAAAATTCAAGAAAAAATAAAAATAAACCAAATCCAGCCCAAAGTCGAAATTTCAAAACTTTCCAAACACTCGAGTAAGGCTTGTGCAGCAGGTTGAAAATATCAAACAAGGAAAAAGACAGAGATTAAAACGAGTCCCAGTGGAGTCGCCAATTTGTTATGAGGACAAATCCCTCTTGCAGACAAAAGAAATCTCCCTAGACTTCTAAGAACCCTAGTAACAAACACACAATAATTACTACCTTTCTCTAATTTTTGATTGTTTGAAAGTAATAGAATGAAAGAGGCCTCTTATCGGTTTTTTGAATCGGTTGATGAAGTCCCTCAAAGCTTTTGATCATGCGCTCTTTGATGCTCCAAATTTCCTCTTGTCACTCTCAACAACTTTTCCGCAATTCTGTGAAAGAGATATGTAAAGACAAAGATAAACAAAAGATCAAAGCATACATGATATAATCAAAGAGATAATGAACTAATTAACCAATTATACATGCAAACTGATCAATTATGCAACCAAAACTCATGAAGGTGATCAAAGAATCCTAGAAATCAAATCAATAGAGATGTCATTGAGAAAGAATAATATCTTCTATTTATAAAATTGGAGAAAATCCTTACAACCATGTAGCCTTGATTTAGCAAGCCATTTCTACAATCTCCAACCCTCTCCCTTGCAAGACAAGCCTTCCAACCAAATCTCAACAGCATAAACCCACTTCCAACAATCCTCTCTAAAACGCCAGACCTATAAGGGCTTTATAGGCCAAGGATGAGAAGTTATGGATCCATTCTCCAAGGGATGAGATCCACTATTAGTGGGGTAGAGGTACCACAAAGGAAGGGGAGTTACTCCATGATGGGAGGGATCAATACTGAATAGACACTCATTCGAAGCTTGTTGGTGGGAAAGATGCTACCAGCAATGCTTCTAGACTTTACCTTTTTTTTTATGTACTTCAAGTCATGTTAGCATGTCATAGTTGAAGATAGTACGTACTTTTGAACAAATAATAATGGTCTTCCCTGCATATGTGCAGGAAGTGACTAGGAAACTGCAAACATAGACAAAATCAAGGTTTTGTACCATAAGATCTATAAATTCCACCTTCTTTGGGATAATTTAGTTTCAAACTCTGCAGGGTAATGCTCTGAAACACATGTGTGGATAGAAAGAGATCCAAATCGATCATCATTTGCCTAATGTGACAAAATGACATGTGACACTCATAGATGCAAGAAACTACTCACTTTAGGCTACAACCTAATTGAGGCTCCAACCTCTGCAATGAGTAGGCTCCAAACTTTGTAATGAGTAGGATTCAACCTGATTTAAGGCTCCAACCTCTGCAATTAGTAGGTTCCAACCTACTCTAGGATCCAACACGATTAAGACTTCAATCTCCTTTCTCTGCTTCCTTTTGGACCTCTATTTCATCACATTTTCAAACTGGATCCATGTGTAATGTTCCCAATTTTTTTGAGTGCAAAATTCACTAAGGAGTTTTTCCAATTTTTGGTGATGTTAAATAAAAAGGATAAAATATTATTTTGTGAGAGAAAAGTGGAAATTATTATTTTAATGAAGAATGATGGCAAAGTAATATTTTATTAGTGGAAGGTGGGGACCACCAAGGGAGAGGACTAGCAATTATAAATAGAGCTTGGAGGCCTCCATTTGTTATCTTTGATCATTTGACAATTCCACATTATTTCTCTTGAGCTGGTTAGACAATACAATCATGCTGTTTAGCACAAGGAATTTCTGAGCGGGAATTCCACCCTATTCGGAGAACTTCGAATGTCTCCCTAGTGAGGAAATTTGGGGAGCTCAATTCAGAGTTTCCATTGGGCATATTTGCAAGTTATTTCAGCTGGTACGTTTTTCTTCCATAGTGCATAAATGGTTCAAATTACTTGTGGGGAGATCAATTACGAAGAAGTAGAACACCAAAGGATTTGCAGGGGTTTTCCCCTAATTTAGCCAGATATTTTGTGGTGATTAGCAGGGCCGAGTTGAGAGAATTCTTGGGGCCAAAATTCTACATTTCTGGAAGTGCACAGGAGTTGGAGGAATAGAGGTTGAGGAGAGATAAAGGTCAGATATTGGAGGTATTCTTCGAGGGAGAATTTAGCCAAAGTTAAGACAGATCTCAAGTGGTGGATTTGGGCTTAATTCAGCAGTGTTAGTTTTGTGGGGAATTTTCTAACCAAATTAGGCAATTTGCACTTATTGGGGGTCACCGAGGATTGGTGGATTCAACAAAAACCCTTTTTGGGTTTTTGTGGGTTTATTGAGAGGATACTATGGCTAATTTTACAAAAAAAATCAGGCAATATTCGGACCTGAAATCCTAATTCTTATAGCAAGGTGAATTGCTAGTTAGCTTAGGAATTTGCACCATTTTGTGGGTTCAACTTTGGCTTGGAGATAGGACAAACCCTTTTTGGGATTTTCTAGGTTTTTGGTGGAGAGCTCAAGATTAATTTGGCAGAATTTTCTAAGCATTTTGGAGGCTCAAACAGGGGTTTCTTTCAGCCAACAGTTGTAGAATTTCCAGGGCCAGCGCAGAACATTGAGGAGAAGCCTTTCCTCTGCATCCGGGTAGCATCTTTCTCACTTGGGATTGTTTAGCTTTCTTTGGCAAGCCCAGGTGCACACATTTCATGCATTGTACTCTTCTCCATATATAATAAAATGGTTGAATTTTGGTGCAGTTTCGGTGTAAATTGTGGGTGTTTGATTGTTGTTTAAATATTTCGGTGTTGTATGGTATTTTACTTTGTTTATCACTATTATTTCCTTTTTGGAACATTACACCATGTTCATAATATATCATTGAATAAGTATCCTACCTCAAACTACTAATACAACCTACATACTCTACCATACAACCTGCAACCACTATATTGTCATGCAACTTACAACCATCATCTCAATTGTCACTTAATTCATGTCAATCTCTATTGTTGGTTATCATATTTTTATCCCAAACTCTGCTTCAACCAAATTTGCAATCTGGAAAATCAAACCCTTCCTTGGAAAATATTCATTTCATGTAACCAAAACACCTACAACATGCTCATAAACTTCCAAAACAGATAAAATAGTTATTGGCCATCAAATATGAGTCAAAATGACATTAAACATGTTGGGTGTGGAGCCTGATTATCTTCTATATTCAAAGGTATCGCCATATAGGACCCCAGTTCGAATTGGGGGCGGTAACGCCGCCCATAAAATATTCGCTGCAGGGGGGGTCCAGGGGGGGGCGGCTGCGACCTTTGGGAGCCCCTCCCTGGCGGGGGGTTTCAGGGGCAGTGCCCCCGAAGCTAAAAACAGATGTAAAATTGCCTTGTAAAAGTATAGTAATTTCTAGTCAATCTGGGTCGTTCATTAGGCGGATGATCTGACGGTAGAACTTATGTTTAGTTTAGGGTTTTTTGCCCTAGAAGGCAACCCCTCTCTTTGTATTAGGGTATTGTATTTGAGGCTGTGAGATAGATGTGTATTCTGTGAGCGAGAAACAGAGAGGTGAGACTGTGAGAGAAAACAGAGGATATTACAGCGGATTTGTTGTAGGTTGTGTCTCTTCATTTTGATAGATAATAAAAAGGAAGGACTGGCTGTTCGGGGTGGACGTAGCCCAAAGTGGGTGAACCACGTATATCAGTGTCTCTCTTGTTTTGTGCATTTTCTGTGTTTATATTTCTGCAATATTTTATGTGTTCCATTGCTCCGTAATATATAATTTTCTAACAAAACATGTCTAGCTACATCTAAAACTAAGCCTTGATCGCCCAACATCTTTTGGTTTGCAATTTGGGTTAATAATTACTCCAAAAACTATAATAAACAATATATTAAATTAGTTGTTCGACATAATCACAGTTTCAAGTTGTGTTCTACAATTTGACAGAAAACCAGCACAACTTCTACAAAATAAGCATTGAATTCTTGTGCAAGTCATCAGAAACTGCTAATAGTGTGATGAAAGGGGGTGAATATATTAAAATTAACCAACCTATTTTGCATCATGGGTCTTGTTCATGTCGGTCTTCAGAATTATATTTGATTCATGATGTAACATATTTTTCAAAAGAAAGAAAGAAAGAAAAATATTATTAAATAAATTGACTTATTAAAGCATGGGTTTCATGTTTGGGTCAACTATTTTTCGGTCAAAGCCTCCATTGAAGGCTTCTATGGTTTATGTCAAGTATCCTTGTTAATGTCATAATGTAAAATACCCTTCTTAGGCTCTATTTGTCAAGAAATAAATTTATTTTGATGTAAATTAGGTCATCTAGGCCTCCTCCACCAACTCGGCCTCAAACTAGACTAGACGGCCTAACTGAGGGGCAGAAACTCCTATATAAAGGAAACAATTCGACCTCATTTGGAGCACTCGCTCATCAAGTTCGATCTGAAAATTTTGGGCCAGAAAAAGTGTGAAATTCAAGGGAATAAGAGGAAATGGATAGCAAAGGAGAAGGAGGTCTCTATCAAGCACAAGAATTCGAAATTATCCCTCTCTCTCTCTCTCTCTCTCTCTCTCAAGTGTGTAGTTTCTGAGCTCCTAGAGGGGCCGAAACTGCAGTGTTGAAGCTGGGTCGAAATTCTGGGTTGTTTTTGGGTTGTAGCTACTAGACAAAAACATATTGTTGAAGGTTTTTGAATCATATTGGAAGGCTAACTTGGTGGAGGAGGAAGGTCTTTTGGTCTACGGTCTTGGTCTATCTTAACTTGACTTTGTTAGTGGAAGAGTTAGATTGGGTTTTCCCTTATAAAGGGGCTTTAGCCTTGGAAAAGTGCCTACATTTGGTGTCTTTGGTCTTTGTGTTTTTCTTTTGGTAATTTCTTGATGAAACAAATATAAAATAATAACATAAGAAAGTTAATAAGAACTCAAAGATAGCACAAGTAATTATCAACATAAGAAAATATTTCTACCTTTTTGATTTTCTAACATGGTATTAGAGCTAAGGTGAAGAAGAAGGAAAAATGAAGACTGAAGATCTATTGAAGAAAAGGGGATCAAACAAGTACATTAAGGAAAATGATTATATAATAAGACAAGCCTACTTCCTAAAGGAACTATGCCAACTTCAATGAAGGGAGAAAACAAGCTAGAAGGAGCCTCCAACTACAAGGCATGGAAAAATAGGATAGATCTTATCCTCGAAAAGCAAAAAGTTTTGAATCTTATTTAAGGAAAAGTCAAGAAGCCTATTGATGAAGCATAGAAATACAATTTCAAAGAAACCGAAATATTGACCATGAACCTAATAGTCGATGGAGTAAAAGACAACCTAATTACATATACATCCAACATAAATTCTTCTCAAGAAATGTATGAGGGTCTTTCCAAATTATTCACCATCAAGAACATTGGTCAAATAGAAAGCCTCAAGAAATCATTAAGAACTATTAAGATGATGAAATATGATATTGTATCATCCTACTTTATAAGGATATCTAGAATCAGAGTTGAACTCCAAGAAATAGATGAAGTTGTACCAGATTAAGTGTTAATTTTTCTTAGGGCTATATTGTTCTTTGATTTGATAATTGCATTTCTTCATTTTTGCATTAAATTCACCCCATAACATCATAACATTATTCATATTTACATCATTATTCGACAGTGTACACAACTACATAGAAAGAAAAATATCATCATCATCAATGCAGCAGAACATAAAAGAATAATAGAAGAAAAACATTCACACATAGAGACACTAGGATTGGTTGGAGACCAGGGAAAAACCCACTATGGGGAAAACCCTTTCAAATTATTCTTCTTATTAGATAGTCATCAAATGATTCGACAAAATATAGTACAATGATACATATCTTCATCTATGAAACTAACTAGTAAAACAACTACAACATCCATGAAATGAACCCAACAAAGCATATACTCAAAACCATGATTTTGGGGACTGTAATGAGCTGTCAATGTCTGCGTTCTCTGTGGTCAACGAGAAATTTTTTGGAAGACTGAAAAATTTCATCTTATAGATCCCAGTCACATGGAGGAGGATACATGTGAATGACTATGGCTTCCCCAGTCACTCTCTTAAGCCTAGTGAGCGAGCGACTAGGGTCAAATCTGGACTGCAGAAACCCTAACTCCCTATTGGCTTAGTGGGGCCTGACCCAAGTTCGAAAGTGATTTAGCTGAGCAAATCCCGGTACTACTAGCCCTTTCAGCAAAAGTTCGCGGAGCGCGGGCTGAGGTCTCACCCGAAGTAGTATGGGAGGGTGCTAGAACCAGGTTTCCGCACCCTAGGGATGTCTAATATGTTGTGATTGGTACGTGGTCCAACCTTCGTACTTACTGAGCTACGCGCACCTGCGAGTACCCACTCCCTGTGATACTGTAGTGCAGCCTGTGTTATTTACCCAAGTCTTCCTTAATTAGTCTATGTTAGCTTATTACTTAGATTAAATTCACATGTAAGCATTCATACGAGTATTCCTTAAGTGCGCACAGTACATAAACAGAGTAAAAGCAATGTATAACATCAATATAAAGATTCCAAAACAGGTGCACATAATAAACTTCTCTTTATTATCTTTCAATCCCAAGTACAGACCTGACTCCACCCTACACACTCAGCTGCAAGGGTCTGCGCACTCAACTGCAAGGGTCTGCACACTCAGCTGCGGACTCTACTAGGCCTCTGTGCACTCAGTTGTAGAGCCTCTTCCTACTACTACAACCCAATACACTTCAACCTTCACTCTATGCTCTTACCATGCCTTTGTTATTCTATTTCCATTCTCCTCCAAAACTATCTTTACACTTAGAGCCTTGCTCTATTTATACAATCGCACAACTTTACATTAAATTACAATTCTTAGGGCGGACAACCCTATGACTCGATTATACAATTCGTGCTCTGCGCCTGTACTTCACGGAGTTCTACACCATCTTTCACCAAAACTTGGGCTTTGAGCCCCAAAACCTGTTGCGGGGGATCCCATGCCCAACAAACCCCCAACACAATCATCGTGACTCATCTCGAGTCACTCTGCTAGTGCGGTGATCTTGGCACAGAGCCCCTCCAACTGTGCTTGTGCTGCATGAAGGTATACATCGCACTGTTTTGTTGTCTACTGGATCTGCTCAACTCTTTCTGTCGAATTCTCGCTGTCAGGGTCAGATACCTATCTTAAGGCATGCATCACCTTCATTTGTACAAGCTTTCCTTCGATATCGGTAGTGATGCGGAAGGCCTCATCAATCCATGGCTGGACGCGTGCTTTAAGTACTACCTCTCTTTGTCGTGCGGTATCCACCTGTTCCTTCAACACCTTCTCTTGTTGTAGCTTCACCAACCGCTGGGTCAGGACAACTGTCTATGCCGTTCCACGCACACTATCATACTACACTTGGAGCTCCTGCGATTCTGTTTCTAGGCACTGTATGGTGGGGTCCTCCAGTAAGGAAGTGAGGACTGTGAGGGATTCTTCCAACATCATAGTACAATCCTGCACTACCTGTCCTATTTCCTCCAGCCCCATTTGGATAGCGCCAGTGCGTTGTTCCCTAACTTCCAGGGGCGTGGATGACTATGCCTTTAATCACAGTTCGTAAATCTGAAGGTTGAGTTCCAGTTGTATCCTCGTTGCTTCCTCTTTTACCTCATGGAATCCACTGGCCAATCTGTGAATTCTCACTCCAACTAGTAGGTCTGTCGCAATTTCTAACTCTGGAATGCGCCGACATGCTTCCTCTACTATCTGCTCCAGCTATTATTTCTGCGCCAGCACTTCATCACGTTATAGACTAAGTTGCTCAATGTTGATTTGTTGTTTGCTAAGCAGTTGTACTACGCGTCCTTCCCTAGTGCGGAGTTCTGTTTTTGCTCCATCCTGTAGTTGGTATAATATATCTCACAGAAGGGTAGCCAAGTTTAGGCCAAGTCCCTTGATCTGGCCCACTGCGGCTCTATCCTCCGTACTATCCATTGTCAGTGCTCCTTCCAGCAATGTGACGGTGTTAGCCATTTGGGCCCACAGCAACTGCTTCATTGTTGATGTACCTACGGCACCGTAGGCAGCTACTATTCCCTCTTTTGGGGCCCGCACCTAAAGTTCCTAGAGGTGCACTCTGAGGGCCCCCAACACAATCTGCTGCTCCATCATTGCTTCCTGGAGCACTTCCCTGGTGACCTTGCGAACTGTGCCGACGATGTCATATAGGTCACCCTCTGTGAGCGTAATGGGTTTACCATCCAGTTTGGAAGCCTTGGTCTTCTTCCGTGGGCCTATTCGTTTCGTACCGCGCAACCGTTTCAGTTGTGTAGATGTCATGCTGGGGTCCGCGCCTTTTTCCGTGTCCTCTAGGCCCTATCCCATGATCAGGTTCAGGCCTTCTTCCTCCTGCATCAAGGTGGCCCCTGTTACCGATGTTGCTACTGATTTTTCGGCAGCCTTCGCTGCCTCGCGGAAAGCCCTTACCTCCTCGACCAACTGCTAGTTGCGCTTCTGCTGAGCCAGCAGCTTGGTGGCCTCCTTCTGTTTTTGTACTGTTGTCTTATTGTGCGCCGCCAGATTCGGGGCATGCCACTCGGGTGGTCATGAGTTGAGCACAACAAAAATGGCATCATTAATTGCGATGAATGGCAGTTTGGTCCAGTTCTACGTCGGATCCTTACGCACCTTAATATACACGTTGTGCATATCTGCCTTGAAGTCTACAAAGTTTAGCAAACTGTCGTACACTGTGGGGGATAGGCATGGCCTTCTGTTAATCCACATCCAGATGCTCGCCTCCATGAGCACCTAGAAGATCTTAGTCTCGCGGATCCTCGTGGCGTCCTTCGTAGCCTAGAGCGATGCGTACTTTGCCACCTCTGGTAGGTCCTGTTCAAGAGGATGGAACTAATTGTCCTCAGGTAGTTCCCCGGTCACCAATAAGATGGACAAGAGAAACCACGCGTAGTGGAAGGTCTTGCCCTGCTCCTGAACTTCCTTGTAGTTGGTTAGAAATTCTTCACAAAGGAATTCGGCCCAGTTGAATTGGACCCCCTCCGCGCATTGTTTGGCCAACGCGACAACCATTGCTGGTACCTTGTTGCCTTGGAATTTTCTCATCACCTTCCCAAATAGCAGCTGGGTGGCTACGTGAACCCCTTTGTCTGGAATGCTACTGATTACATAGTCTCTCTGCTTCTTTTCCAACTTGTATTTCTTTTTCATGGCCTCTGCGAGCACCAAATCTCTACTTTGCCAGCTATTTCTGCGAGGTCCCTCCCCTCACAGGGAAGCCGAGAAATCCTGTGAATAAGCTCCGTCATGATGGGAATAGGCTCCTCCAGCCATAGATACCCATCATGCACCAGGCACAGCAGCTGCCTGATGACAAAGATCGTAAGCGGTGGGTGATGAAAATATGGAATCCATAGTAGGTAGAGTAGCCCAGCCTCCTCCACATCGCGCAACCATTTCTTTGGCTCTAGTGCTGTAACTGACCTCTCCTTGCTCTATTTCATGAGTTTTCTAGTCTCCAAAAGTGGAAACTTTTCGCTATCCGCGAGGTCCCAATATTCCATCTGGGAGGAGCAGGGTTTGGAGTGCGCTCTTAACGGCATCCAAATCCTTGGGTACTTTTGCTTTCCCTTTCCATGGAGGGACATACTTGGGTAGTTTTGATGCAGCGCACACCGGCTGAATGTCTTCCTCCATTTCTTCATCCACCTCAATCTCTTTTATGAAAGCTTGGAGGTCCTCCTCCTCATCATCTGTCTCAAGATTAACAGTCTTGCCCTTTTCTTCCATAGAAAGTTTGCCAAACCGCGGATTTTGAGAAGACATGCGGACTGGTCCTACTGCATGTGGATCCTTTTTGGGCCTCGGCGTCTGGGGCGATTTTGGAATTTCTAGTGCATCCCCCACCTACATTGTAGGGCTCTACGCAGCTTCCTCGGTTGTTGACATCATTCTATTCAGGAGGTCCTACATCTCCTTCGGCAATGTCTCAAACACTGAACTTGCTCTCAAAGCCTCCAAATTCGTAAGGTCCATACCCACTTGATAGCGCAACAACTGAATTCTCAAAACACCAAGGGTTGTTCACTGGATAGCCACCTATGATTTATATGCCTTTTTGAATTCAAATTCAACCATTCCCCCCACATTTGACCCATTAATGCTAGATTAGCGGTAGATCGTCCCAAATCTAGTTCTAACTTTGTGTTTTAATTGCCTGCCGCCCGCTCCTCTTTTCCTTAAATTGGAAATCTTGTCGTGAACAGTGACACCAACATTCACCTCCCAGCCTACCTGTGCAGTAGCGCAGCCCCCTATGCATGGGCACGAACCTTGTGACATACTAATCTTGCGCTCAACCTCATTATCACGCAGCTCCCACACAGACTCTTTTATAGTCCTACACTCTCTTTCAACCGCTCAGAGCACTGAGACTGTGCTTCTGACTGCTAATCAGGTGGCCACACCACCTGTGCGAGACTACAATTCACCTTGCCACCTAGCCCGTGGGCACTTTTCAATTATCCTTGCGTCAGTCAACGCCGCTTGTTCTTCCTTTTGTGGTGCGCTCCTCTAGTTACTTTTGTTTGGTAAGGTGCAGTCGCAGCCATGGTAGTAGGGTCACAAATCCTCGACGACAATATTCTAATGCAAGATTCTAGTTGTCCATATCTTGTCTGGTCACACTGAGTCCATCGACGTGACATGCTTGTGCAATTTTGTTTTCCAAGTTTTTGGTCTCTGTGTCCATTAACATGCTTTTCTTCCTCAGTCGTACCTAATCTTCTTCGAGTTCATGAAGCTTAAAGTTCCCTCGCCGAATGGCTTCCTATAACTGCATAATTCCTTCATCCGGGTCCTCATGTACTATCCCAACTGTGAGAGCTATTGTGTGAGGATTCCTTTCCTCCAAAATTATGGTCTCAACTCTGCTCTTCAGCTTCGAAATCATCTCCACGCTCAAGTTTTTGCACATGGCCCTATAGGCCCATCGAACCGCTAGTATGTGCAAGTCCCAATCAATTCGTCTCACCTGGTGAACCCTGTTCAGGACTCCACATACCTTCTTGAATGCTTCTATGTGGAAAGTTTGTGGTGCATGTCGCCTCTCCTGTTGTTGTGTCCTGTTCCAATTTTCAATCCTGAATGTGGGGTGTGCTTGAGTGGGCTACACAGCACACATCTGTACCCATCGACACAGGTGGGCGCGCAAGTTGTTTTGTTCTCGCTGACTGACTTTGTTTGAAACTGGGGGCTCCCAAACCGTAGGTGCATCATCCCTCTACATCCATGCCAGTCCTCAAAGTTTCCTTGATGTGTACCCCACAATCTTGCAGGTGTTGCGCACAGTGCCCATTTCAACACATTGAACTGCTATTGTCCTGGTACTACGCTTTCGAATTTGCTCAGGAACTCATCCACCACTGTCAATCCATCATATGTCGGCAACTCTCTTTCTTCTGTTGTCACGCAGCGTAGTGATCTAACCATCATGTTGCAATTCAGCATCGTCACTTTGTGTAACCAATTCTGCCATCGCTCTACTTCTTTGTCTTAATCCGAAGTGCAGGAGCTTTCGCACTCCCACGATATCCTCCCATCTGGAGTCGGATTTACCCAATCCTGGTCTCCCGCAGTTATCTTGTAAATACAATCAATATCATTTTCGTGCACTGGTTTAGTGTAGCGTGCTTCTTCGGTTGGGTCTAGTGGGACTACTACACGTAATGACTTTTTCTCAAAGATCATTTTGCACTTCTTCAGGTTGATGACTTTGTTCATATCGGTGGCCTAGTCTATTCCTAACAGTGTGGGATAGGGATTGTTGTCATCGACAATCTCTATTACTTCAAAATATGTCTTTGTGCTTGCGCCTTCAATACCAACTATTACCCCTGGAAACCTTCCCATGGGAAAAATATTATGTTGGTTCGCCATTCGTAATTGAATAGAGGACCATTGTAACATGGGCCTGCCCATGCATTCCCATGTTTGCTTCAGTAATACATTCACGTTCAAACCTAGATCTAGGATTACCTGATCCATATCATACTCACCAATTTGTGTAGTCAACCTCATTTCTCTTCCAGTGTGCAATGCATGCTTTCCCAATTTCCGAACAATGTGTGGTTCCCCAGACCCCGTGCACCTGGTGATCAGCTCTTGTAGTCCTTTAACTTCCTTGTTGCCACGCAATAGTTTCATGCATGTCTCCAGAAAGGTAGTGAGCATCGAAGGTTCCTTCCTGGCTCTGATTGATCCTTACTACCTGAAGTGGAGGCCTCCACGAAGCTCTTCTTAGCTTCCATGAATGTCTCCTTTGCACGTTCTAAGTCAAACTCGAGTTCCTTTGCAGGAGCCTTGCGAACCCATGTACTTTACTCTATCTGCTTCCCCGTATCTTCTCCTGTGGTCATACCACTTCTGAGCATCATGTTTACATTTGGGTCCTCTTCACGCAGCTCAGACCTCATCATTTGTATATTCTGAGTCGGGGGAGGTTGGAATACCCCTTTTTCATGCATCTTTGTGATCAATGTAGGACAGTCTATTGTTTCATGATCAAACTGAGCACAATTTGTATAGGATATCCTCATCGAGATGGTATAGTTGCGGGCATAGTGCCCTGGTCCTCCGCAATTGTAACAAATCAACTGTTTGCGACCCCTTCCTCATCCCATTCCACCTCGTCCTTGACCTCACCCCTGAAATCCAGCACGCACCAACCCCGCATCTGGGTCAAGGGCTCTCATTTCGGTCTGCATCCTATAGGCTGGGGTTTGATCCATCATTAGCTCATAACTACAGCAAGTGCACTCATTATGGCCTACCAACTTGCAGAAATTACAAAACAATTGTTGGGGTGTTTGTGTATATTTCAACAACATATGGAAATTGTTCGTTGTGTGTTTCCCTCCTATCTAACAGATCGCGCACCATAACGCGGGTTCCCCGCTCGACCTTGCCTACACCTCCGGTCTCAGCAGCATTGGCCCTCCTCCTTCCAAGTAGTTCATGAATACTAGGCAGTGATCCTTATCATGGCCCTGGCCTTTGCACTTTATGCACCATACTTCCTCACGCACCTCTAGCCTTGGTGCCCTATCATGCTTCAACCTTTGCATTTCCAAATAAAGATTTTGTAGTTGTGCGTGGATTTTTTGAACTCCCAACCCATGGTCTTGTATCGGGGTCTCATGTAATCTCATCGCCATTTCCAACACTTCGGCCTGAGTAGAAAGTTTCTTTTGTGACAGCACTGTCCTCAAGTGCAGTGCCAGAGATGCTACAAACCATGCGCGATGGTGTGCATCTATCAACGTCATATTGGCTTTGCATATCGTACTCTTCAGCAGTTGATCCAGATCCCAGGGAGTCTCACTCAGGAGCATCGCAATCTCTTTAAACTCGATGATTGATTGTGTTCCTGACTTTGGTTTGCTAAATTCCTTTTTCAGTGCGTTCTGGATCTCTGTTATCCCTGCGTTTGGTTGGTCGTTAGAGTGCTTAATATGCCATGTCAATGCACGATCCTACAGCACACCCACCAATGTAACCTTCTTAATATTATCGTCCATGACGCCCTGTGCTTCCCATACTGCTCTTACCACGAACAAAAATTGGTTCGGATCCTCATTCCCTACCCCTCTGAACACTGGTAGTTTTATCACGCTCGCCATACTAAACTGTGGAGGTGGTGGAGGTGGAGTGGGTGGAGATGGAGGTGAGGGAGGTGAAGTGGGTGGCGGTGTGGGTGGAGGTGGTAACCGCGAAATCCACTACCTTATCAAATTGACCGCACTTCTAAGAGAAACCTTCGCGAGCTCGTCCTCACTCTCACGCGAGGGTGAAATTAAGGGACTGTTTTCTAGTTCTTCTGTACTTCTGCTTCAGTAGATCTTTCCGCTCCGCGTAGTCCCGAACATTAATTTATTCGCATAACCCGCTTTTCACATAACAACATCTTAATCCAGGTGTTCAAAGATTTAATATACTTACGTTGTGGTCCCTTGAGGAAGCGTCGCTCTGTCTCACTGTAGCTCACGGTCGTGTCTACCGCAAACTCAGTGATAAATTCCCCTATTATCCGGTCGAGCTAATGGTCCATAGCCCGTGCGAGCTTATCCTCTGATCCTTCTAGTCTACGCACTAATTCTAGAGTCCACACTATCGTTTTGTCGAGCCTACACCTTCCTTGGTTGTGTGCTAACTTCGCGATCCACTCATACAGCTCCGACAGAAAAGAGGCAAAGAAAATATCGTGGATTTTTGTATGCATGTAGCACTCCAACCACTTTTCTCAGACACTTGCGAAGTTCTATTTTCCTATGTCGCGAACTAGTGAATCTTCTTGTCCAACCCCTCTTCAATTTCCTTCTTTACTAGGTTCTAGTGGCACGATAACAGACATCCCTTATGGAGATCCCGGTCCCGGCAACGGAACCATTTGTTGGCTTAGTGGGGCTTGACCCAGGTTCGGAAGTGATTTAGCCAAGAAAATCCTGGTACTACTGGCGCTTTCGGCAGTAGTCTGCGGAGCATGGACTGAGGTCTAACCCGAAGTAGTATGGGAGGGTGCTAGAAATAGGTTTCCACACCCTGGGGATGTCTGATATGTGGTGATTGGTACACATTCCAACCTTTATACTTACTACGCTACGTGCACCTCGGGGTACCCCGCTCCCTGTGATACTGCCTCGCGCAGTTCTAGCCATAGTGCGACCTATGTTATTTACCCAAGCCTTCCTTAATTAGTCTCTATTAGTTGATTACTTAGATTAAATTCACATGTAAGCATCCATACGAGTATTTTTAAGTGCGCGCAGTACATAAACAGAGTAAAAGCAATGTATAACATCAACATAAAGATTCCAAAACATGTGCATAGAATAAACTTCTCTTTATTATCTTCCAATCCCAAGTACAGACCTGACTCCGCCTTGCACACTTAGCTGCAGGGGTCCGCGCACTCAGTTGCGGACTCTACGAGGATTTTGTGCACTTAGCTGCAGAGTCTCTTCCTACTACTACGACCCACTACACTTCAACTTTCACTCTATTTTCTTACCATGCCTTCGTTATTCTATCTCTCTTCTCCTCCAAAACTATCTCTACACTTAGAGCCTCGCTCTATTTATATAATCCCATGGTTTGTGGACCATGGGTAGGCTAACACAACTTTACATTAAATTATAATTCTTAGGGAAGACAACCCTATGACTCGATTATACAATTCGCGCTCCATGCCCGTACTTCGCGGAGTTCTACACCATCTTTGACCAAAACTTGGGCTTTGGGCCCCAAAACCTGCTGCGAGGGATCCCATGCCCAACACTCCCAATCACATGCAAAGTGATTTGTTTATGCAACTAGAAGGCTCCAATCGCATGCATGAGCCTTTGTCGGAGAAACTATGGTCGAAATCCTTCTACGTTGTTCTTGTTACTGTGGCCCAAAACCCTAGATATGAAATGCGAGCTTTGGACCCTACAATTTCACCTCAGAGTGAACTTATTCCTCCGTGGACGAGTCTTAGACCTATGTGAGCCAAAAACCAAGTTAGGAGAGTGTCTCATCATTGTTTTTAAATGAGGTAGAGGACATTTCTATTTATATCCTTCCAAGGTGGTCCACTTTTCTTTAGGGTTGACATTATCAAATATGCACATGTGGGATTTTCTTCATAAGTACACTTTCCCTTATCCGATTTGAGTGACTTTTAGGTCGATTTTGGTCCTCTCGAAAAGAGGAATTAAATGCAATAATTATCTCCATAGAGTGAGTTTTACAAAGTAGAATTTAACCATTGTTGCATAATTTTAACACTCCCTCTCAACTAGGGAGACTTCCACCTATCAATATTTTTCCATCGATCAATATCTCATACTGTCATCATATGACCCATCTCAAGTATCTCATCATCTTGAATAATCACTGATCATATCAATTCATCTCTTTCTTATTCCTTCTTGTCTCTTGATTTTTCCTACTCATATGTTCAACATTCTCGAATCTAAAAGAAGAATAATTTGTCATCGAAGGGGAGCATAAGCTACCACCCTTTATTCATCAGGCTAATACCCATAATCTCTACTAGTGGGTTACTACCTAGAATCCCTATCAGTGGGATACTACCGAGAATATTAGTTAGCGGGCTACTACCCGGAATATCAGTCATCAGGCTACCACCTGGAATATCGGTCATCGAGCGAGTTAGATATACGACTCACATCAACATCGGAGAGAATCATCATGGAACATAGCTCAACCAGGAAACACATTAGGGAGCACATTTCAACCCAGAATCTCATGGGGTAGCTACTACTATGACCCCATATCGAACAATAGGTGATATATGGGAGATGTACGCAACCCATCCTATTGCCTATTGGTCTTCCTAGTAATGACACTCAAACGTCATGTGGTAGAAAACCTGCATCATAATTCGAGCTTGGATGAGATACTTGACTTGCCAAGAGGTAAGGATCACACGCCTCCAAGCCTCCTCAACTCGTTGGTTAGAAAAGGAGGGACAATCCCAACAAGCCAAGCTTGTGGGTATGATGCCAGCTGGGGTATACTCTATAAAGACAAAGTAGTGTGAGCTACTACTCCAACCCTATGGGTAACAGATAGGGGTTTACCCTATTTTCCATAGTTCCCTCAACCCCAGGAGTCCCCCATCTCAATTCCACACTCTGGGAGCTCAAACAGGAGTGCCCCATCTCATCATACTCATATCTGGCATAAGCTTGATCATCAAATAGCATTTGTCTCATATTCATGCAGGTCATCAAATCAAATATCATATTAGAACATAAATAATCATATAATCACAAAAGGATAACATATTCATCCTCCCTCTCAAGGAGGTGCCAATCACAATCTTAAGCTTTTCTTGTACAACATCATTGTCTCAATATATGAAGGTAGCTAAGTCCCAGCTAAATGCGGGACTTTTTTATCATCATAATGTATCCATGTTATATCCAAATATTGCTCAAATGGATCTCCAAGGAGCTTCTTCAAACTTCCACATAGCTAGCCATGCTAGCAACATCATACTTAGCCTCGGTCATGTTTAAAGTTACAAACCTCTCATCCAAAAATATCATGGAAGATATCATACTAAGGCAGCACCCAGATGCACTCATCAATAATAATCCCAAATATGTTATCGTAGTGAGATCTATAGTCCAAAACATATCTTAACATTATGTCAAATTTCTAAATAATCATCAAGCTTCATGTCAAAACTTCAAACACTCCTCATCTATATCCATCAACCAAATCTAGTCAAACTACTACATCACAAATTTCAATGGTTAAATCATAATGACATATTCATATGCATATCCCGATCACCTGCAAACACAAGTTTAGTCAAAATTTTCACATTATAGTAAACATTCAAACTTTCCTATCATTTATGTTGTCTGCTTTATGTCTGTAGGACTGACATCCTTCAGGTGAACATCTAATTTCATGCACAAAACTTGTTTTTTGTGTCCTACAGGCATATTTTCACCCTTGACCTTACTTCCATGTGGCTGAGAGGCTACAGTCGCACCTGTAGAGTTGTTTCTGTGCGACTAAGGATTAGGGTAAGGGAAAATCTCTCTCCTCAGATTAGATCTTTGTTGTAGATCAACAATGTCGGATATTTGTTTATTCATGCCCATAAATCATACTTCAATAGTAGAGAATATGTACATAATGAAAATTATAGTAGGATAAGGGATCTTATGGAGAGGTTCTCCCTCTAAATAGGAAGCCACTTTAGACATCTTCATTCATGCCATCAACCTGTCTATAATTCTATCAAGCATCAGTAGATTTGTTAGATCATAAAATCAAACTGTACCACATATTTATCATGGTCATATCATGTTATCATCATCTACTTCATCATGACATCAATATGTCATCAAGGGTTAGTGTCAAAGAGCTAATAGGAGTGGACTTTAAGAATCATGATTACAAGCATTACTTCTTTTTCACATAACTCAATCATATGCCATAATTACTAAGCACATCAAAACATAACCATGGTCAACAAAAGATCCTAAGTATTAGTCTCATATTTATACTTCCATCATCTTGGCTACCATGTTTTTCTCAAATAATATTAATAATATCAAGTTACCATCTATATCAAAGATCAATATTAAGTAACCTCATAGAATCAAGAAGTTCATCATGTTTAAGAAGTAAGATACTATTTCAATACCAAGTGCACCATTTCATCATAAGAGCCATGAATTCAAATCACTTTCATATGCATGAAAAATACATTCTCGTCATATCTTAGGGCTTATATTTCCATCCAATTTGCAGATGAAACATACTACTATATATACCTTGTAGTGTTTAGATACATGTGCACCTTCTTATTTTACATAGGTTGTTTGTAGCACTTTGTCTCCTGTTGTAACATTATCTGGTTTTTATAAGTTAGTATATTAGTCAAAATAATTTTAAAATGTTAAGTTAGGATATGGATGCAAAAAGAAAGAAAAGATAAAATGTTAGGCCAATTTAATGTTTTATAGGCATCCATATCAATAAAATGTTAGGTGTTAGCTGCCCTAAATAAAGAAGGCAAAAGGAAAATAAAATGCTAGGGAAGAAAAAAGAAAAGAAAGGCTTCATTTCATGTTTTTATAAATGCACAAGCTTCTAGTCAAAATGCGCCACAATTCAATTATCAAATATTGTTTTCATGTGCAGAAGAAAAGGCAGAAGAGTAAAGGTTTTCTCTAAGGTTTATATATCAATTATTTTGGTATTAATCTTATCCCTAAGTTTTAAATCCCAACATTACCCCTCCACTCACATTTCCCTCCACCCACTTATCCCTAAGTTTTAACACCCCTCATATATCGCACATATTCCTTACGCATTAAGTATTTAACTCCCACTAGCCCCATCAGGTGTCCCGTCACGTCATAAGTTAACCCTCCAACACCTCTCACTTCATCTCTGCCCATCTCCCAAGATTTAACAGCCCATATGATTTTTCGGCCCCCCCTCACCATCCGATCTTTACCATTGGGGGGGTTCGAAATGGGTAGTATATGAAACCCACCCTCCCCTATGTGTCATCACCACATTTTTTCGGACTCCCCTCGAGTGAAACTGCTAACCACTCTACCCCCCTTCAAAAATTTGTTTCCCTCACTTCTGATACCGCTCTCCTACCCATTTCACTCCCTCCACTTACCTTATGCCACATCATTCGCCCGTTAACTCCATAAAATCACCTCCGCTCCCTCCAAAATTAACCTGTTAAGCAATTAATTTTTTAGCCGTTAATTCAACGGACATGTGCCACCTTCAACGAAAAAACCAAATTTGTTATATAAACCTCCCTTTCACAGGTTAACGGGTTACTGAATTCATGCACTATCACTGTTATTGATTTGATTATAGGTTGCTGGATTAAAACTTCGACTGTTTCTACCTGTCAGCAACACTATTCCCTCATTCTTTTTAGCCTATTTCCTTTGTTCTTGCCTCCAAAACCTGACTCCTCTCTGCGTATTCAAACTCCCAATCTAGTTTTCATTCTTGTTCCTATCCTTAGCCAAGATGCCTCCAAAGGACAAAGGACCAAAGGAACCTATCAATCCTCTGATCTATCCTCCCATAGATATTCATCACGTCCCTTTCACTGATAGAGACTATAAAATCCATGAGACTCTCTGTGAATTCAACCTTTTTGAGATGTATTGCTAGCTCAAGGACAAGTATATAGACAAGTCAGATGATATCCAGTTGTGGGAGTCTAATTTACCCCACTACATTTTTCCTCGTACCCATAGTACCCCAGATTTTATTAGAAAGTGTCATGCATCATATTTTCCAAGCCAAAGGGCCATCATTACCCCCACTGGAGAAATTATGTTTACCATTACTCCTCAAGCCATAGACCAGATGATGCAGGCCCCCACAGTACAAGATGTCAGCCTATTTTTCTATGAAGCATTAATTGAACTATACCAGAAATTAGACTTTTCCAAGAGGGCCAAAACCTTGGAACTTTTCTTGACAGAAGATGCTTCACTACCAAAGAAAAATCCTCCCTATCCCTCCTCTATTTTCCTTGAGAGAGCCAAGCATATTATCATAGTTGTTTCCTACCTCCTTGGATACTACTCTGATCAGTGGGTAGATGAGGCCATCATAGGATTTTTGTCCATTTTCTCTGTTGATTCTAAGCCCTCCATCATGTTTAACTTCAGCCAATTTCTTACAGAATCAATTCATCAACAGCTTATCAAATTTCCAACTGAGGAGGTATTCAAGTATGCCTCTGTGTTAGTTTACATGTTCTTATACTTTCAGCGGGACAACATCAACCTTTCCTTGAAAAAGCTGGATGCAAAAGGGAACCAGCAGTCAGTCATCTTTTGGACTACTCTGGTCATGAAGGAACATAAGGAGTACACATATAAACAGTTTATAGAGATGTTTGTTCATACATAAATTAATCTTATGAGTAGCAAGATAGAACCAAGGATCAGTGAGGAAATAAGAAAGGTGTTGCAGCTGTCAAATCAAGTTCAGACAGGTGATTGGTACCTCTACGAGAACTATACAAAATTGAGAATATTTGGATGTCAGCTTGCACCTTACAAGCTACCCAAATTCCTCGCAATGAGGATTTTTTCTCTAGAGTACATAAGGCAAATGATCAATATGGATGAAATCCACTTTGTTGTTGCCAAGAAGAAGTCCCAGTTTAAAATCAAAACACAGATTGGCCCCTTCATTTGCAACAGCAGGGCAGCAGGGGATGAAGCAGATAAGCTCTTAAAGGAAATGCAGTTCAGCCTTAACTTTACCTATTCATATGATCCTTTAGGGATCATTTCTAAATTAAGAGTAGAAACCAAGTCTATTCCTTACTTTGACACATCCAAGCCAAAGATAGAGAAATACAAAAATCAGCTAGAATGGGTTGAGAATACCCTACAAGAGGCAGAAGAATAGCAGGTATCATCATCTACAGTGTAGACTCCTACCATGCAGGAGAAAACATCCAAGAGAAGCAGAGAGGAAGAGTCCCCTTTAGGGACTAACATTTTCAGTGAAGGATTTAAGATAATGTATAGAAAGAAGACCAAGCTTAGTTCCAAACTAAGCCTCAGCAAGGACTTATAACAGTAGACCATTATCACCGCTAATGAGCCACTTATTTCCTCATTAGTGGGTGATCAGACCACACAGTCTACCACCACCTCCATGACTTCACAAGAGCAGCAACAACTTATGCAGACTAGCACATCTACTACAGGCTAGGAAGAGAAGAGTATAATGGACATCTTCAAGGAGATAAAATTCAGGAATGAGGCCTTAAAGATTAACACCTACAACCAGTTCTGGAAGCAGACTTTCGGTTCTCAAAGCAAGTCGTTCTAAGCCTTTGATTCAGAAAAAGGAAAAATGAAAATCGCATTCCTCCAAGCACAAGTTCCCAAGCCCAAGGCAGCATCAGACTACAAGAAGACAACCTTTGAGTTTGATGTAAAATATATACATCCCATTGACCAAATTGAGATGCATAAGTAGTTTGGGGAAATAATATTTTCATTTGTCACTAACATTACTATGAGTTTATCAAAACTACACGTTACCTTAGCAAGTGTCAATCATAGCTGAAGATGGAGAAGGTCTCTGCGCTTGCCAAAGACACCAGGATTAAAACCCTGGAGGACTTGGTAATCAAACTGGGTTATGACCCTTCAAACATCAATGTTGCAGAGGAACTTGTGAAGAAAAAGAATTTAGACATAGCATCATTAAGGAAGTAGTTAAAATTTCCATCTACAGAAGATCCTCTAGCCAAGGATATTGAAGAGACAGAGACACCAAAGGCAGATATGATGAAGCTCATCATGGAGCAGACTGCATAGCTGAAGAAATGGAGACAAAAATGGAGAAGTTGATTAAGAAAAGGAGAAAGCTGCTAAAAATATTGTTGTCCATTTCGAAGCACTTCCTATCACAGCCATTCCTACAGCGATATCTACTACAACAAGTACAGGAGATGCTACAAATCAGTTGGCTAATGCAGTACAAAACTTGTCTCTCCGGATTGAAAAGATAAAAAATTTGCGAGATCAAGTGAAACTTCTAAGGGATCATCAACAAAAAACTGAGACTTTTCATGCAGCAAAGCTTCAGAGAGCTCAAAATCAGATAGAGGCATGGAAGAATTCAGCATTTGAGTATTCTATTGGCTTTACATAGGGTCATGTTAAAGAAATCATCAGGAATAATATTATTGAAGAAATAGATGAAATCTAGACATGTATCCAGATTATTTTTTAGTAGAAGGAACTCATGGAGAAAGCAAAGCAGACCATTTCCACCATCAATTCTCAACTGGGAGAAATGCCTGCTACTGTCAACAGTATCATAAAGTTCCTTAATTCCAAAAAAAGATATGAGCTAGATGATCTAGGAGTGGATGACAAAGCAAAAACCTTCTTGGAGGTGAAGAAATTTCTAACAAAGAAGAACTTAGTTGTATAGTTGATAGAGAAGTGTCAAACTCTAGATGTAGCAGTTAACACATTTTTCACTATGATTGATGCATTGAACCAAAAAGGTTTTCCTTCATTGTTTGTAATCAATGAGAAATTAATGACCAAGGAAGACTACATGAAGAAGCTTTAGGACATTGCCAAGGATACAGCTAAGTCCTCCAACATCAAAGCTTCAATGACAGGAAGAGGGTTTTATGAAGCCATCAACAACATAAGTTTTATTCAACATGAGATAAAACATATTTTTACTGTAAAACCCAATTTTTCTCAGTATACTTAGGTAGATGAAATCTATCGCAAGGTAACCAAGATCGCTATTCCAGATGAAGAGCGGTGGGATAAGTTGTGTCAATTTCAAGATTAAAGGACAGGTCATCTTCACCAGCACAGCACCCAAATAGTGGCCACTTAGCAACTGTTCTCCTTCAAAACAAAGCCAGATGTTCAGATTCACTCATTTTGATCGAATTACTTCTTTTTTTTAAATTCTGAGTTAATAATAGAATGTCGTGTCACTCAGACATTTATTGTAATATTTTTGTGATTTTTTTAAAATACTTCATTCTGTCGAAGTATTCACGATTGAACCCTTGAACCAGTTATCAAGCATATTTGTACTAAGCTGGAGCATTTTGAGATAATAAAAGATTCTGAATTTTCCTCATATGGTCTGTCTCTCAGTGAGTTGTCTTCATCTTAGTTTTCATTATGTCTTCTTCATATAAATTAATTCTTTTACAGTCATCCAATTTAAAATTTAATTGAATATCAATTTCATTTTGAATCCGCTATGAAGTTGTAATTTAAATAAGAGATTAATTTGCAGAACTATTTGTTACTGTAAATTCCTCTTTGAAATTAAATTACACCAGATTTCTGTAATAGTTTAATTATATTATGTTGATCAAGGAAACATTGTTTTCTTGATTTCTGCATATAAATGATTATATACTCAATTTGAATATTAAATCACTTATACCTCTACACATTCTTCTTATCCATCCACATAAAATCAAAATAACCATGTGTATGTAAAGAACAACCTTTTATTTTATTAAGAATATTTCTAAGTTTAAAGCACCTGTTTATAAATAGTTCACTGGTCATCCAATCATTAAAATCAACAAAACATTATAGATTCTTTGGCATAACCAATTGACCTTAGGTTATCTCAAAGGACGACATCAAATTGGCGTCGTTATCGGGGAGTGAAGAATTGAAAGCTAAATTTTCCCTAGGGCAACGATTCTCCCTTTCCTTTAAGGTGAATAAAGGATAAGGATATATGTCAAAATCTCTCACCTGTCGATTCCACTGGTCCAAGATGGCTCCTTTTAAGCACACTAGATCATGTTCTGCTTCTGAGATTGTTAAAACTCTACCAAACCCAAAAAGACTTATTAGGGGAGCCTCTTCAAGGAGAAGACATAGAACACCTTCTTCTTCTTCAACTTTAAACCATGAAGACATCTCATATGTAGATCCTTTTTCATCTGTACCATCCCATCCTAATTGGACTGAACTACCTCCTAGGGTTTCTGAACTCCATTCTAGAGGAGTAGGTCTTCAATCATCCTTTTTAATACAATCACTTGAGTCATATCAAGTCCCTTCCATTCCTATAAAATCACATTTGACGAAAAATTGGGTTTACATTTACCTAAATTCAAGCCTCAATATTTCATTACTCCAACTCCTTATTCTATTCCATCAACCTTTACTAATCTTGAAGAGACATTTTTTGTCTATTCGAATCCTTTGTTTGATAATAAGGAATACTTTCCACCAGAAGTTTAGAAGTTGGTTATTAAAACCCCTTTGAGATCCTCAAAAAGGTCTCCTCCCTCTTTCTCTCCTCCACATACTAATACCCCTATGGATTCATCTTCATCTCCTAAATCTTCATCTTCATCATCCTCCTCTTCTTCATCATCATCCACTCAGTCACCCCATACTCCTCTTGTTGTAATGGCTTTTCGACCCATTTTGAAAGCAAGGTATGCTGCTCTAGTTCTCCCTACAAACTTGGGAAATTTTCCTGATGGATATCTAAAACATCTACCAAGATTTAATGGAGAAATAGATCCCTCAACTGAAGATCATGTATCATCTTTCCTAGACTTTGCTGACAATATGAACATAGAAGAGGAAAATGTTTACATGAGATTATTTGTACAATCTTTAGAAGGAAATGTTAGGATCTGGTTTAGGCAACTCAGAGCTGACTCTATTAGAACATGGAATGAGATAATAACTATCTTTAAAAACCAATGGGGGGTAAAGAAATATCACGTCTACTGTCTCACTAAATTTGAAGAATTGGAGAGAAACCCCGGTGAACCGGCTGTTGAATTCATCAAAAGATTTAACAAACTCTATCATAAAATGCTTGTTGATTATAAACCACTAGTAGCAGCTGCAAAGGTCATATTTTCCAAAGCATTTGATGATGACTTTGTATTCATGCTAAGGGAAAGGGTTTCTAATGCATTAAAAGACATGCAGACAAATGCTATAGAGGTAGAAGCCAATAGGTCAGCTTTTGGCAAACTCAAAGCTAAAGCAGAGAAAGAAGACAGAAAATTAAAAGCTAGGGTTAATGAATCATCCTCTTCCAAATCTAAACTTGAAGATCAGAAAATTGATGAAATTACATGTTTACTTAGAAACCTTTCTAATAGGATTTCTAAATTTGAAACACAACCTATAACTATTCAGCAAACTGTTGTCAGACCTCAAGCTCAAACTCAATTTCGAAGAACTCAAATAAAAAATTTTCAGAGACCAGGTTCTGATCAAAACATTCAACTACCTTTGTTGATTGATGATCAACAGCCATAGAATACAGGCCCTTTAATCACTGAAGATATCAATAATATTGGTTCTTCAACAGTAAAAATGGAAACAGTTCCTTCACTTCGGTCTTTTGAACAAGAACGAGGAGATGCTCAACTTTCAAAATACCTAGCATTATCTGAATTTCTGATTGTAGAATTGAATAAGAGATATGATCTAAGACCCAGATTAGGTCCTAGTAGACCTCCAAAATCTACCACCGTAATTGAACCTGTAATGAAAACCATTCAAACACGAACTCCAGCACCTCAGACTACAGATTCATCCACTGAAACCTCTTCATCTGACAAGACTATTTTGACAACTTTTAATATTGAAAAGGAATTGGAAAGGGTCAAAATTCCTATACTATAGCTGAACTTTCCAAAAACCCTGGTTATAAAAATCAAGTGTCTAAATGGATTCAGTCTTCTAGTGTAGATGTTGAGGGAGATGTTATTAGTTTGTA
Source organism: Pinus tabuliformis (assembly GCA_031772625.1). NCBI lineage: Eukaryota > Viridiplantae > Streptophyta > Pinopsida > Pinales > Pinaceae > Pinus > Pinus tabuliformis. Next base: position 934,890,390 of record CM062817.1, read on the forward strand.
GGATGAAAATCCCTCAGTTGTATTTGGCCCTAGTTCTGATATGATCAATGAAATTGTTCCACCATTTTATGTAACTTTAAAGGCTCGTGACTTTCTTTTGTATAACTGCATGCTGGATTCTGGAGCTTCTCATAACCTTATGCCAAAGGTAATTATGGATCAGCTTCAGTTACAAGTTACCCATTCTTATCATGACCTTTACACATTTGATTCAAAGAATGTACCATGCCTAGGATTGATCAAATACCTACTTGTGACCTTAGCTCAAATACCTGTCAAGAGTATAGTTTTAGACATAGTTGTCACTGATATTCCTGCCAAGTTTGGCATGCCCCTATCTAGATCATGTTATGTTAAACTTGGAGGATCACTTCAGATGGACATGTCTTTTGCTACTATTCTAGTCTATGGAGGTGAACATTTAAGGTTATATAGGGAAGTCAGATTCCTTCATACTGTTTGTAGGTCTGATCAAGCAAAAAACCACCCTATCTATGTAGTAGATCAGGATTTTGGTTGCTTTCAGTTATCTTCGAAAAATGCATAAAATAGGCAACTTGCCATTGAAAATATTGTTTCCATGCCTAAAGTTGTAGAATTAAATATCTGGAAACTTTATTTTGATGGCTCTTGCTCAAAAGAAGGAGCAGGAGCAGGAATTGTTTTAATTTCACCAAATAAAGAAAACATAACTCAGTCATGTAAACTTGAATTTGAGGTCACCAATAATGTGGATGAGTGTGAGGCTTTTCTTCTTGATCTTCAGCTATCAAGGAATTTAAAGGTTCAAAACTTGAGTGTCTTTTCTGATTCTGAGCTTATAGTGAACCAGGTTAGAAATATTTGCCAAATGAAACACCCAAGGCTTAGGTCCTATAGAAATGAAGCTTGGGACACAATTGAAAATTTCTTTCAAGGATTTAACATAACTGCTATTCCTAGAGATGAAAATATGCATGCTGACTCACTAGCTGTATCAGCAAGCTCTTTCAAAATCCCTCAGCCAGTATTGTTAGAATACCAAATTCAAGTCAAGTATAGACCATCAATTCTTGATAACCTTAAACACTGGCAGATTTTTGAAGATGATGAACAATTAAAATCTTTTCTTCAAGTCATTGATGAATTCTCAAATATGAAAATTGAAGGAGATCAAAACGATATTCAAGAATTAAATCAACAAAATCCAGAAACTTCATTCAGTCCTAAAATTCTTGATCATGATATCATCCAATTATCTAATAATTTTATTCCTAAAGGATTGGTTCCGTTGGAAAAACTATTTGATAATAATGATGTCTCTAAAAATCCCTTGTTTAACCCACCTGAAGAAGAAATCAAAGAATGCAATATTGGGACTTTGGATGATGTGAGAAATATTAAATTGTCATAAACCTTGCCTTTGGATGTAAAACTAAAATACTTGAATCTTCTTAAAAATTACAAAGATGTTTTTGCCTGGTCTTATAATGAGTTAAAAACTTATGATACATCTTTGATTGAGCATAAGATTCCTTTGAAACCAGAAGAAAATCCATTTCAGCAAAAATTAAGAAGAATCAATCCCATACTACTTCCAACCATTGAGAAAGAACTTAAAAAGCTGCTTCATAAAGAAAAATGGTGAGATTAGGCTATGTGTAGACTTCTGAAATCTAAACAAATCATCTTTAAAGGATAATTATCCATTACCCAAAATGGATCATCTACTTCAGAAAGTTTCAGGTGCAAATAGGATTTCTATGCTAGATGGATTTTCTGGTTACAACCAAATCATGGTAAGTCAAGCTGACCAAGACAAAATTGCTTTCACCACACCTTAGGGTACATTTATGTATGCCAAAATGCCATTTGGGTTAACCAATTCTAGAGCCACTTTCCAGAGAGCCATGGATCTAGAATTTGTAGGTAAAACATCTGAATTTACTATCATTTATTTAGATGATTTAACTGTTTTCTCTGATTCTGCTGAAATTCATTTAAAACACTTGAGCAAGGTTTTTGACAGGAGAAAGAAATTCAGCATATCCATCAATATGTAAAAATCCTTATTTGTTGTAAAGGAGAGGAAATTACTAGGGCATATAATCTCCAAGGAGGGAGTTATAATTGACCCAAAGAGAGTTTCAACTATTCAAACCCTATCTCTACCAAGGAATAAGAAAGAGATACAAACCTTCCTTGGAAAGATCAATTTTCTTAGGAGGTTCATCCCAAATTATGCTAAGATAGTTAAAGATATAACAGATATGATGAAGAAAAACAATGAAGTGAAATGGACAGTTCTTGCTATATATGCTTTTGATAAAATAAAAAAGGATAAATCTAAGGCCCCTACATTGGCTAGCCCTGATTATTCTTCACCTTTTAGCATATTTTCTTTTACATCTGAGACAACCTTAGCTACTGTACTTTTACAGAAGAACACAAATGGTGATGACCAGCCTATAGCCTTATTTTCCAAAGTTATGAGGGATGCTGAACTTAAGTATGATATTATTGAAAAACAAGCTTATGCCTTAATCCAAGCCCTCAAAGCCTTTAAAAACTATGTCCTGCATTCCCACATTACAACTTATGTCCCTAATCATGTTGTTCAAACTATTTTGACCCAGCCTGATACTGATGGAAGAAGAGGGAGATGGATTGCTAAAATCCTTGAATTTGACCTTGAAATTAAAACCACAAAGCTAGTAAAAAGCCAAGGCTTGGCCAAATTTTTGGTTGAATCCAACTGCAAGGTATTAGGAATAAATCTGGTTTCTAAAATTTCATCGGGGGAGAATCCACAAGAACCTTCCTTGATATCTGAGGAGAATCCACAAGAACCTCCTCCTCTTAGAGAAGTGGAGAATCCACAAACTCTTTCTTCTGATCAATCCATTCTTGTTCACATAGATCAGAAATACCTACTCTCTGATTGGTACTCTGATATTGTGCAATTTCTTAGGGATTTTTAATGTCCAGTTGATCTTAACTTGAAGCAGTGCAAAGCCCTAAAGATTAAAGCAGTGAAATATTGCATTATCGATGTTAATATATATTGGAAATACCCTCTTAATATCCTTCTTTTTTGTTTAACTGAAAATGAAACGAAGGGAATTATAGTTCAGTTCCATGCAGGGTTTTGTGGTGGACACTATTCCTAGAGAGAAAAAGCCTACAAAATTTTAAAAGCAGGTTTCTATTGGCCCACACTTTTCAAAGAAGTTGTAGCAAGAGTAAGAAGTTGCAAACCATGCCAATTATTTGTAGGAAAACATAAACTTTCAACACTTCCTTTGGTTCCACTATTGGTTCATGCTCCTTTTCTACAATGGGGATTGGACTTTATAGGGGGAAATCGTCCACAATCAAGTAATCAACACAGATGGATTTTAATTGCTACAGACTATTTTACCAAGGGGGTAGAAGCCATACCTGTTAAAAATGCAACTGATATTGTTGTGATTAAATTTCTTGAAGAAAACATCCTGTCAAGATTTGGGTGTCCTCAACAGATTGTTAGAGATAATGCAGCAGCTTTCAACAGGGTTAAAATGATTGAATTCTGTCAAAAGTGTTCAATCCTATTACACCATTCTACACCATACTATTTACAAGGTAATGGCCTAGTAGAGTCTTCCAACAAGAGCTTAGTTAAGGTCATTAAGAAGACTCTTTAAGACCATAAAAAGAGTTGGGACAGCCATCTAATCCATGCAATTTGGGAAAACAGGGTTTCTCCTAAGATATCAACAGGCAAGTCCCCTTTCCAGTTAGTTTATGGAAAGGAAGTAGTTTTTCCTACTCATTTAGCTTTACCTGTTATGAGATTCCTTCAGGAATCCTATGAAGAAAAAGATGATTTCTCAAGAAGGATTAATCAAATTATTGAGTTGAATGAAGACATGGATAAAATTCAGTATAATCTAAGGAAATACCAAAACAAGATGAAAGAAATGTTCGACATAAAGGCTAGAGAAAGAAATTTCAAGAAAGGTGACCTAGTGCTTAGATGGGATACAAGGAGAGAAGATAAAGGCAAGTGAACCTATTCGTCTGCAAACGAGTCTTAGACCTGTGCGAGACAAAAACCAAGATAGGAGAGTGTCTCATCATTGTTTTTAAATGAGGTATAGTACACTTGTATTTATAGCCTTCCAAGGTGGTCCACTTTTCTTTAAGGCTGACCTTATCAAATATGCACATGTGGGCTTTTCTTCATAAGTACACTTTCCCTTATCCAAGTGGAGTGATATTTAGGTCGATTTTGGTCCTCTTGAAAACAGGAATCCAATGCAATCATTATATCGATCAAGTGAGTTGTCCAAAGTGAAATTTTACCATAATTTCATAATTTTAACAAAAATAGCTCGTAATTACTGCTCTTGTAGGACTACAAAATTCTTGGAGTGCTTTTGCATCAAGAATTAACAGTTGGAAGGATACTCCAACATTTGAACAAATGTGGAATGTATGTTGTCAAGAATAAGCCTAAATATCATTAGTAAACAAAAAGAAGGAAGAAGAAGAAGAAAATACCTCTAATGCCTATTTCTCTCATCACAAGAAAAAGGGAACCTTCAGGAAGTTCAAAGGACCAAATAAGAAAGTTGACCTATCCAAAATTGAAGGTTACATCTATAATAATATGGGTCATTACAAGAATCAATGTCCTGATAATCCAAGGAATAATAAGAGAGATAGGGAACAAGAAAATATTGCCAATGGAGCTCCACCTAAGAAGAACAAGACTAAGGAATCGGAAGTCAAGGACTTATACTACTAAGTCCTCTCCTACATATCCTTCTTAGTCTTATATTGTTTTCCTTTATGTTTTGATTTCTAGAGTTTGTAGGTCTAACATGTCTTGTTAGAAAATTTTTTAATTATTTTGATAAAGTTGTAGGTATCCCTCAAGATTGGATTAAGAGGGAGCCTCCACCATTTTTACCAAAAAGATAAGTATTTTGTTCTTTGTTTCATCTTTTCATGTTTGGCTTCCTCCTCACATCAAGATTTGTTTGTATTGTATGCTAATAACCTTTTTCTTTATATTTTCCTTGGTTAGGAAATCTTGTTGAATGCTCAAAGGTTATGGAGGAGACTTCAAATGATAGACTTGAAGCATGGAAGAAGTTTTGTTGCAAAGGAAGCCCTTCAAGAATTGATGTCCTACAAGGTTTGTTAAGGAAAAAATCAAGGTATCTCTTAGACTATAAATTTTGTTCTAAAGTTCTCTTCTAAAATGTACGATCATTCTTCTTTTGAAATTTTCTTTACATTATTAACGTCATTATGTCTAGGGTTTTGAATCTTAAAGTTTCTTGTTAGGGTGATTAATCATTAGATTAAATCTACCCTTGCCATATTGTCATTTTGATCATTATTGTGAAACCCTAACCTTTAGGGTTCACTATAAAACCCTAGTCTCTTGATGCTAAGGGTATGTAAGTAATGTTGAAACCCTAGTCCTCTTAGGGTTGTTGATAAAGTCTATAAATCCTATTATTTTTATATTTAAATTTTTGGTATTTTTATGATATAAACACTATATATTTAGGGTTTGGTGAATTAGGGTTTATGAACAAAACCCCTGTAATATTTATAGTAAGATTCTAAGAATAAAACCCTAGGTGTATATTCATATGTATGATCGAAACCCTAGCTTGAAGAAAATTGTTGTTTATATAAGTTCGATGTATTGATGTTTGTATTGATGAGAAATGCTAGTGCATGAAATCCTAGAAATGTATATGCGAGTATGCTAACCTAATTGTTGATACTCATGTTTTATTTTGTGAATTATAGGGTTCGTAACAAAGCCCTAGTAGAGATTGATATTTTAGGATATGATGATATTGTTTTCAATATAATTTAGTTTTGATGATAAAAGCTAGGGTTTGCAACAAATCCTAGTAGGTTTTGACATGTAATCCCAAAATCAAATTGTTGAAACCTTAGATGTATAGTACTATGATTGGAATTTTATTTGATATAAGGCTTTGTGTCTTGAATCTGAAGTCTAGGGTTTATGACAAAACCCTAGAAAATTGTTAAAGTCTAGACTATAAAAGGATGTAACCTTTGTTGATTATGAACCCAACTAGGTTTAGGTATTTGATGTTTAAAGTCTAAGTTCTTCCATTATAGTAACATGATAATGATATAGTTAACTTCATTCTTTTGTCTGTTTGTATTTGGTTGTACTTGCTATTAAATTTTTGCAGGTACATAATCTTCAAGATGATGGAGATTTTCGTTTGATAATAATAAGCATGATGAAGGAAGTTATATGAATGACGATGATAAATATGACCTTGATGCCATGAAGCCATGAAAGGTTCTTCGATATTATAGAAGAAGCAAGTGATTGATCTCCCTAAGTTGAGAGGGAGGGCATATTATGACAGTGAATACCTTGAAGTAAGAACAATTACTACAGATGAATGTTCATAAAGTTTGTGATGGTCATTTTTCTAGTGTTCCTTGTGGCATGGTGAGGAAGGACTTTGAGGGTTGGAGGCAGACAAGTCACAGGTCCAGGTTTACGTCACTAGCAAGCCCAGGGATTTGGAGATGTTTTATGGGGTCTGTAGGAATTCACTTGCCATCTTCCATCATTAAGATTTATTCCACACAGCTCGCTTCTCGTTCCATTTCATTTTTATCATTCCAATAAAAATAGGTTATTATTGTGCCTAACTCAATTAATTATTCTTAAGGTGGCATTCTAGGAGGAATACTTGATGGAACACCTTAGTGTAATAGCTCGTTGGAACTGGAACGAGAATATCTACATGATGAGATTATTAGTGGGGACTTTTAGTGGCCTGAGGAGGTATGATAGACGATTTACCATTTTCCCACTTTAAAAATATATTTTAATTGAGGGAATTGTGCTCAATGATTAAAATAATGATAAAATAGGGGCTTCTAGAGGGGTTCATTGGATCCATAAAAGAGGAGGAGGAGGCCATTAGAGGACATCTTGGATTTGATCTTTCTTCTTGCATGAGAGGTTTGAGAACCTAGTTCTCTACCTCAGTGTAGCCCCAGGACGAAAACACTCGAGTGATTTAGTGATATTGGGTGAGTACCCATCTCCCTTGGTGAATTCACCCAAAGTCACAGGAGAGCTTAGCAGTGGCAGTTTAGTTTAGTCTTGGTGGAGGGCCCGTGCAGCATGATAGCATATTCTTGAAACCTATTCTATCTCAGCGATATCAATTGCTTTCAACATGTAAACCTCAATTTATATATTATAAATAAAGTTATGATTATTTCTGCTCATTATTGTTATTTGCAGTCCTATGTTGCTAAATTTTACATGGCACTCTTTTGTTTATGAATGGAAATTTTATTTGAAGTTTTTTTGAGTTAAAATTTCAAGAAACCCCCAAATTTTTGCATTTGGTATACTATAGTGGTATAAAAGTTGGTCTTCCTACCAACTTGAGGGTTTATTGCAAAAGATCGGGGTTTATCAAGATCAATGATTGCAAATTTGCCGCATTTGTAGTAATTGTTCTACAAAATCATGAACAAATCGTTGTTGGCACAATGATTATTTGATAAATTTGAATAAGATGTTATTCAAATTATTAAGGAACCTAACTCCTATTATTTATTTTAAAGTGGGAGTCGCAGTTCATTCTAAAAGCGCTGAATGTTAAATCTTTTAAAAGGGTCATGAATTAATAAAAATTCCTTGATGGAAAATCAAGGTGAAATTATAAAAAGGTCGCATTATTTGGGGAGCGTGGAGTATTATTAAATTTTTAAAAGGGGCCAAATTATAAATTATTAGAACATTGTGGCATTAGAGTGGGAGCTGAATTTTATTTGGTGAAAGCCAAAATCTGTATAATTTCCAACACCCATGAACATCATTTTACAGCATAATAATTCTAGTCAAATTCTTATCATTCAACAACTGTGCGAGGCAAGGAGGAAATTATTATCAATTGTGTGAGCCAAGGGGGAATTTTTTAGAATGACCGAGAAAGGTGGAGCACAAGGATTGAAGGGTCGATTCTAAAAAAAATCTCAAGCAACAAACCCTCAAGCCGAGATTCAATTCCAGAGAGGAACAAAATATCAAAGGTCAAATTCTTCATCTTGGCACCACAAGAGATGTGAACCAGAGAGACCAAAATTGGAGGTTAGATTTATCAATTGACTTGGATATTCATTGCCCCAACTTGTGGCTAAAATTATTCCTCAGATAGATTGTGGGATAGGTGCCATTCTTCCCTAAGATTCTCATAGTTTGCAAGTATTCACAAGGAGAACATCTAAATTGCTCGTGCGTAAAGATTGGATTATTTGGTATAACAATATTGGATTCCAGGGACAAAATTTTGGTATCACCTTGCAGTGTTGTTTGCTTACAATTCATCCAAGAATCAAAAACCTATTGGTCCGCAGTATTGTGTTTAGCAGATTTGTCACTCCACTACTGTAGTAGTTTGTTTCTCTTGGTTTCTTAAGGGAACAAGTCCATTGGAGTGGATTAATTGGTTATCTAAGTTTGAAGTTCCCCTTAGAAGACACATTATTTGTGCCTATAGCAACTCTTTGGAGAGGTTTGAGTTGGTTGAAGGGTATTTCAAGTCAAATCCTTTGCTAGAGCTTGCTCTACTGACACTATAATCTCATCATTTTCTAGTTGAGCACATCATCGCTCTATACAGGAGGCCAATATTACCTGTTGACTGGGTTGTGTATCATTACAGTGGAGCATGGGAACAGTGGTATTATTGTTTCTATGGAGACTTGTTAGCACTTGAAATAAGTGTAGAGAATATTTGTGTATTTTCTTGAAGCCTCGTGAGTTTTCTTGTTGTTGTATGTGTGTTCTGGACTAGATTGAAGGTTGCAACAGTGGGTAGTTTATATGGTATAGTGGAAGGCACCTACCTGGAACGCATTGTTCAAACTACCCTGAACTTCATCATTGTGCCTAATAATATCTTGCTAGTTTATTTACCAGGTTCTATCACCCTCATTTTCTCACTATATATTCATTTTTAAGAGTGTAAAAGGACTGCCTAAGCTGGTATTAGGAAAAGGAAAACTAACTATTTGACTAAATTTCCCAAAGAAAATATATCAAACACACTCAGAAATTATTGAGAGAATAGTTAATTGTTAGCATACTTCTAGGGACATGTTGAGGGCAATTATCATCTATGTTTCTGACATTTGTATAGCTTAAAACCTTGTTATAATTTTGTGTTAGTTATAGGTCTTATTATTAAGGATCTAAATGAAAAAAGTCCATTGGTAGTGTTTTTTGTCATATTTGAGGGAGAAAATTCCTAATAGAGTACGTCAAATCATCTTTCATGGTCACTATAGTAATTGAGAAGTTGAAATTTATTTTCTGTCAAGCTAATGTCTTGAAATGCTCTTATTACATGACAATCCTAGGCACATTCAAAAGGGGGGGGATATTCTAGTAAGTTGAAACCATTTTGTTGTCATCCTGTGAGGGAAAATTCTCTTGCATGACAGAGTCTAGTTGACAGAGTCTTCAGGCTAGGTTAGATTCTTGAACTTAAGTGGCTTCCAGGTTTGAAATATGTGACCAAGAACTAAATTTGTGTTGATATATGCATCTAACATTTTGCTAAGTGAACTAGTGCAGTATGGAGTATTTAAAGTTCCTCATGAATAAGCACAATAGTACCTCAATGGACTTGATATACACCATAAAACTAAGCATAATAGTAGGCCTTTCTCAAAAGATGTTTATGCCATTATTAAAAAAGAATAGCCAAGGGATCTGCAAAAAGAAATGGAAATTGGAAAAACAATCTTTGCACTTGGGACAAATTTGAAGGACGGAGAGTTAAATTAAAATCCCTTTCCAAATTAGAAGAATTAGACATACTCCTTTCTTAGATAAACTAGTTAGAGGGGAAGAATTTGATGTGGAATTTGAAACCTGCCATGCTAGCTTTAATACAGCCCAAGTTTTTGGAGTACCCTGTGAAGGGGTCACCCTTCCAGTTGCCTCTTGTATTAGTAGAATCATGATGCTAACCACCCCTATAGCTCCTTACAATGATGATGTCATGAGGAGAGTCTTCAAGCTGATGGTAGAAACCTTGTGATATTTGGATAACTTTATGGGCCCTACATTTGAGAAGAATCTTTGAGTTTTGGGAGTTATGGTCATGACTAGGACTTATGAAATCATGTTTGATCTAGAATGTGATGACTTGATCTTGCAGATGTCCCATTGATTCTTCAACATTAGGAAACATCACCCTGACTAAGTCAAAACAAACATGCAGTCATCTTGTCATCATATATGAGAGGTCGTGATGCCATTTGCTAGGAATTACAGTCTCTACTATTGTCTGTTTGGAGGAGAGAACAATTGGTCTCATACACTACTTATGAACTAGTTGAAAGGTTGGTTAAGCAGAACATTGATCTGCTTAGGAGAAACTAACCCAAAAGGAGTTGCGGAGGATTTTTGGTGATGAACCATGCAACAAGAATGATTTGAGGAGAAAGGGTCTTTGCTTCATCTACAAGGAACCTTGGGGATTTGACCACTTGTGCATGAGTGACATCGAGGAGATGACAAGGCAAGATCAAGAGGAGATTCCTTCTGACTCTCAAGATGAGGATTCCTCTTCTAAAGTTGAGTCCATGGACACCTTTGAGGAGCATGAGTAGTTAGGGTGAGTTTTTGGTAGCAACTCAGAGATGCAACCATGTTTGGTAGAGGAGATTGATCAGAAGCAGCTTGTTCCCATTTAGCATGAGCGGCACATAGTAAAGCATAGTGTGCATGATGGGTCATCTTTGGAGAGTCAGCTGGTGGCTCATGTTGATCCCATGAAGTAGGAGGATGAGAAGACATCCTTGGGGCCAGCCATTAATGAGTAGCAGGCATATGTATATAAAACCCCTAGGGAAGTAGTATTTGCATACATGGGTCATCATGAGGTGTTGGGACTTGACAGGAGAGTTTTGCAGGTGACGGGTGGACCTATGGTGCATTGAGTTTTCAGTCAGATAAGGGAGTATCTTTTTGATATTGTGGTGCATCCATCTTTGGGTCTACCCATTGATGAGGTGCAAGTAGATGTAGTGTTAGCTAGCAAAGTTGCAATATTTCTAGGGAGTAACCCTCTCTAGGAGTACATAGACAGGGTGTGCAGCACAAGTTTCCCACTTATAGGGAGAGAGGCATGGATTCCTAAACATATTTGGTTGATTGGGTGGACAAAGTTGCATGAGTTGAGCATGGTGCAACATAGTTGAAATGTACCATATACAGGTGCACATGAATATGATCCTTCCCACATGATGGATTGGTGGGAGATCATGAGTTGGTACATGGTTGATTGAGCAAAATTTATAGTCGAAGCTATAGCACAGTGGGAGACATGGAAATTGATGCTTGTTCTTGGTGGCATTTGGATCCAAGAGGATTTTTTTATGACAGGTTTAGTCAGATATTTGTCTAAGACTTGAGCATTGAGGGGTTCGTTCATGGTGGGTTGACACAAAGGCATATCATCACCCAGTGGTTTGTATGGGATTCGGGCATTGGGTTTCAATTGAATTGGGCTACCAAATTGGTCCACATGTTTGTATTGCTTGAGGGAAAGAAATATTGGGGTGCAAGGATTTTTGATGTTCCTTTTTTTGTTGTTCCTTATGGTATGGTTAGGATGGATTTTCATAGTTGGAGGTAGACAGGTCACAGGTGTAGGTTTATGTCATTGTGGGAACATGGACATTTAGAGATGTTTAATGGGGTTTGGAGGAGTTCACTTTCCATATTCCATCATTAGGATTGATTCCACACAACTCACTTCTCATTCCATTGCATTCTAATAAATCCCATAAAATGGGGTTATTATTGTGCCTAACTCAATTAATTATGCTTCAGGTGGCATTCCAGGAGGAATACTTAACAGAACACCTTAGTGTAATAGCTCATTGGAACTAGAACGATAAGATCTATAGGATGACATGGTTAGTGGGGGTTTTAGTGGCCTGAGAAGGCATGGTCGCCAATTTAACATTTTCCCACATTAAAAATATATTTTAATTGAGGGAAATGTGCTCAATATTTAAAATAATAATAAAATAGGAGCTTCTAGAGGTGTCCATCTGATATATAAAAGAGGATGAGGAGGGAAATAGAGGACATCTTGGATTTGATTTTTCTTCTTACATGAGAGGTTTGAGAACCCAGTTCTCTACTTCATTGTAGCCCCAGGATGGAAACCCTCAAGCAATTTAGGGAGATGAGGTGAGCACCCATTTCCCCTTGGTGAATTAATCCAAAATTCATAGGAGAGCTTACTAGTGGAAGTTCAATTCAGTTTTGGTGGAGGGCACATGCAATATGAGAGAAGATTCTTGAGGCCTGTTCTATCTCACCTATATCGATTTTTTTCAGCATGTAAAACCTAAGTTTATATTTTATAAATAAAGAAGATATTATTTCTGCTCATTATTGTTATTTTCAATTCTATGTTGCTAAAGTTTACATGGAAATATTTTGTTTATGAATGGAACTTTTATTTGAATTATTTTTTAGTTAAAATTTCGAGAAACCTACAATTTTTTGCATTTGGTATATTACAAAGTTGCAAACAAAAGACTTGGGAAGATCTAAGGATGTATTTGGTGTTGCTAAAGAAATGAAAGAAGAAAAAAGCTTTGAACAAATTGTATATGGATAACTTGATGATGAAAGTAGCATCAAAAATTATTTAGGACCCTGAAGGTTTGTGTTTACTTATATTTGAAAATTTATTACTAAATGGGGTTTGTGTTTATACAAGTAAATCTCTCCATAAAAAGTTTGAACACTCTGGAAGCATGCTTAGACAAATGGATATATTTGATTTAGTTGATAGGGAGAGATGAAGCATCTTATGGCAAGATACTTTGGAGGACATCTGGTTGGCCTATGTGTTGATGTATAAATCCCGAAGAGGGAGGGTGGCGTTGGCCATGGAGCTCTTACATTGGATACGCACCTAGATCCCTGGGTTGGTGGTAGGGATTAAAAGCTTGACGGTACATAGAGTGGCTAAAGCTTAAGTCCCCTTAGTCCCACCCGGACATAATACCCTTCTTAGGTATCTAGTCTACAACATTGAGTGTGTTATGACTCTTCATAGAGCATATCATTTTGAGATATTCCATGTACCTTTGTATATATGTAATCATGAATACCTCCCTAGTTAAGAGGGAGTGTTGAAGAATGTAACTAGTGTTGGTCTTCATAATTATATTTGAGTCATGATGTAATGTATTTGTCAAAAGAAAAAAAAAATATTATTAAAGAAATTGACTTATTAAAGCATGGGTTTCATGCTTGGGTCAATTGTTTTTAGGTCAAATCCTCCATTTAAGGCTTCTAGGGTTTATGTTAAGTATCCTTTTCCATGTCATAATGTAAAATACCCTTATTAGGCTCTATTTTTCAAGAAAGAAATTTATTTTAATGTAAATTAGGTCTTCTAGGCCTCCTCCACCAAGTCGGCCTCAAACTGGACAATTTGGCCTAACTAGGGGGCATAAACTCCTATATAAAAGCAGCAATTCAGCCTCATTTGGAGCACTCACTCATCAAGTTTGATCTAAAACTTTTTGGGCCAGAAAAAGTGTGATATTCACGGGAAGAAGAGGAAAGGGCTAGAGAAGGAGAAGCAGGTCTCTATCGAGCAAAAGAAGTCGGAATTCTCTCTCTCACACACACAAATGTGTAGCTACTGAGTTGCTGGAGGGGTAAAAACTACAATGTTGAAGCTGGGACGAAATTCTGGAACTGTTGGGGGCTGAAATTTTGGGTTGTTGTTCGATTGTAGCTCCTGGACAATAAGATACTATTGAAGGTTGTTGAATCAAATTGGAAGGCTAACTTGGTGGGGGAGGAAGGTCTTTGGTCTAGGGTCTTGGTCTATCTCAACTTGAATTTTCTAGTGCAAGAGTTTGATTGGGTTTTCCCCTATAGAGGGGTTTTAGCCCTAGAAAAGTGCCTACATCTGGTGTCTTTTCTCTTTATTTTTTCTCTTTTGTTATTGTTTGATGAAAAAAAGATAAAATAAGAGCATAAGAAAGTTAATAAGAAATCAAAGATATCACAAGTAATTATCAACATAAGAAAATATTTCTACCTTTCTGATTTTATAACAAGTCTAACCCTCAACCACCCAAAAATATACCTATGGTTTAGCAACTGCGCTCTCAATGTGCCTTGGCACAAAGAGTGATCCACATTTTAATATGTTACTACTACTATATTCAATGAACCTGTTGACTTTCACCTTCTATGGGTCCACCTCTAAGTCATCTCTTACATCTATGGTGGCATATGCCATTCGCTAAGTCCATGCCATGCATATGTTGGGTACCACATATGACTATGTTGGCACATAAATCTCGGGTTAATGGTGACTATGACAAATCATCGACTATAGTTACAACAATGCTTATGCCACTCGTGATGTATATGTATTTATGTTTGTCAGCCTTCCACTTTGTCACAGAGTTATTGCTCTGCCTTCCACGGATTTTATGGTGATATTTATAGGATCGACCTCCGTTTCTCAGTCTCTTAATGTGCCCTAGAGTTATGGAGTTTATGGTGATATCTATATGTACGTCCTTTGCCACCTCACCCTCTCATTTTTTCACAAAGTTGCGGAGTTTGCAATGGTATCTATACACTCATCCTCCCTATTATGTCAACAAGCTATGGTGTTATCTATATGCTTGGCTTCTAGCAGCTTGAACTCCCAATATACCATGGAGCTACGGTGCTCTCTATATGCTCAACTTCCACCAGCTTGACCTCCCATTATGTTATGGATTTACTACAACAAAAATGTGCTCAACAATGATCATTATATGCTCAACCTCTATCGGAGTTGATACAATAACAATGTGCTCATCCCTCGTAACAATGGTGATCACTATATGCTCGGCCTTCGTAGGGGCTTAATATGATAACAATGTGCTCACATACGTCACAATGGTTATCATTGTATGCTCATCATTATCCATAGGATCAAATTTCTCATGCTATTAGATTATGGTCTTATGAATTTTATGCCTTCTCTACCAACTAACTCCAACTCCTTTTCTAAAGTCATTTAGGGCACCATTTTCTACTATGCCTCCATGACTATTGGCAAGTCCTACAAATGCTAGTTCTATTATCCCTTGGCAGACTCCTACTTAGGGTGATTTTTGTGACACCCGTTTTGGTGATATAGTTGGTTGCACTCAGATTGTTCCTCAAAGTAATATGAAACCATCATATCTTAGGTATTTCAAGGAAGCGCCATAAACTAGCTCCTAGGCACCAATATCCCATAATGATTTTCCTTGATGTAGCTAAGATTTATGGATTATGCCTCTTTCGCATCAATAATATTGGTTGATAAAAGTTCCCAATGTTTATTTTGGCATCCCACATCCCTAGAAACCTCGTTAATTTGTTGGATACACATATCTAGTATTTATATGTATATATAGGACCTTTCCTAGACTTATGAGATACAGCTTTCTCTCAATTATTTTTTCCAATAGTATGTTGGAAAGTATATAAGCATAAGGTCCAACTCACTTCAGATACTCTCCAATTATAGGGAACTACCATAGCATGGCGCAATTCATAGTCACATGTAGAGCACCAGTCTTTTCAATTTTCAATTGAGCTACCAATCTCAAGTCTCCAATGACAAGAAGCATTTAATTGTGATATATCGCCCAACAACTTGCCACCAAATGTTTTTCTTCCTCCCATTTATAGAAATGTTCATGTATTTAGTCAAGCTAACTACCCTAGTCGACCTACAATAGTAGCTTGGCGTATCCCACCGACATGATATCCTATTTCTAGAATATCATGCCAACATGATTTTAGCTAAATTTTATTTAACAATAATCATCGACATGAGGGTAAATTCCCAACCCATTATTTTCTATCCACATGGTTTCTAAATTGGTTTTAAAGCAAGCTACACAGGGAGTTCAGTAAAGTAACTTTCCTACACAATTCTTTATCTTTGGTTATGATGTTTCCTAATTGCATTGCTACTAATTTTGTACACATGGTTGGAATTGATGTCACACTAACATTGTGAGACCTAAGTATTTACACAATGGTGGGAAACCCCATTCGACAACTTGTGATCCAAATGCTCAACATGTAATTTTTTAGACTCCCCTTAAAGTCATGGAAAATAAAGCAATCATAATACCTTCTAATGTAACTTTCATGGAGCACCCTACGAATTGGACATCTCATTACAATGCTTACCTTCTTGTGCCAGATGATCTAATCCCTTGGTTATCTATCATCCTCTCATTGATGATTATCTTATTTCTCTTTGGAATCATTGCAATGATCATGGTGTGAACCTTGTATCCAAGTATCTCATAATACAACCAATAAGCAACATGGGATGTAGTTCATGTGGAAATAGGATGGGAGTCGGTTCATAAAGATATGTTCAAGGATATAACTAATCAATTCTTTCTTTGTGTCTATGTGGGAACTAAGCACTTTTTTTATGACACTTATGACAATGATATTTTCCATCCTCGACATCATATCTCCCTTGAATCATGGAGTTGTGAAGATAGATTCATTGTTGCTATGGATATTCATCGGCTTGTTTGTTGGGTATGCCTCACCACATTTCTATAAGAGGTTTAAGGGAACTAGATGGAGAAACATGACATTTCCATGCCAACATTCTTATTTCCAAGCGTTGTTTTTTTTTCCAACTATTTATTGTTTTCCTATTTTATTTGTTTGTGGAGTTTTTTTCTTATCTATTTTTTTAAGGTAAATTAAACCCCACTAGAAAATTAATATAAAAATTTCAACTAATGACTTAGGAGCCGGATTTGAGTTTTTCATTTGCACTGGTACTTGTTTTCAAGGCCAGAGTTTTAATTAAGTCGTAATTTTAACTCTAGATCTTTTATGTTTTTTTTTTTAAGTAGATTATTGGTAGCATCATTTTTCAATTCAATATTTAGTTATAAGGTGTTTGTCTAGATGTCATGGATGGAATTTCAAATAAGTGATCATTTTAAACTCCCCACCCAAAAACGGTGCTATTGGTAGCATCACTTTTTCATTTAGGGGTAAAAATAGTATCTAAATGCAACCTCTAAAAAGATGAGTACTTTGAAGAGTTATCCTTAAACTGGTAACTTTGTTTTTGTATTCCCATGACCCACCCAAATCTCTTGTCAATCCATTGCCAAGTTTTTCTTGAGGTCCTCACTCTTACCCTAACAACCTTTTATTATTTCAGTCTTTATTATCCACAACTCCATTTAGGTCCATTTGCAATTCTTATCACCACTCTGACATTTGTTTCAACAACAATAGTATCTTTAGCATCAAATCTATCTATAAGAGTTCATTCCAATGCTTTATACTCTTGTGGCTTTCTCCTCCATCCTAATCGCTTGTATTTTATTAGGATTTTGTTCCTTGGACCCCATTTCCACCTAAGGAAGAAATTGTACACATTGTCTCAATCCCACCATCTCTTTAGCATTAGAAGCAATAACTATTGTTGGTGATTTATCCAACCATATTTATAGGTATTTGGCATAATCTTTATCTTAGGTGCACACACTTTACTTTTATTGTTGCCAATACTTCACCTCTTCCTCGTGCATAATGATTTGATGGATTTGTTCCAACAATTCACTTACCTTATCTTTGACCTTTTTAGTGTTATTAACTTCCACATAGGTTGAACTATCTCCACACAACAATAACACCATATTATCTCCTTATATAACTACATTTTTTTATCACATTCGTTTATTGTTCCTCACTTCCCTCATCACACTCAAAATTGATCTCGTATTTATTTGGATTAGTTTAATGCCTACAAGGTCTACTCAAAGATATCTAACCTATTATTTCCAACCTTAACACCCATTCCATCCACCACTTTCACCACAACCACTACCCCATTCATTTCCAAATGCATATTCCCTCATCAATGTTCCAAGCTTAGTTCAAGAGTTGTTGGTATTGCTCATGAGAATAGATCATCACTGCCTTATTTTCCATCATCTTCGCCTCCCACACACCTTTCTCTTGCCACTGGGACATCTCCTATTGATCCCTTTCTCATCCATGTCTAACCAACACTAGGCCCTTCTTTGGTTATTGGCTCCACCAAGTGGTCATTTTTCTATAAGAGTTACCCCTATGCATTTCCCCTTCTATTGATTAGAGGGTTCATGTTTGGTCATCCGTTGTGCCTTCTCCAAAGGTTCCAACATCACCCTCTTTCTTTATACCCAACATCAAATTTCTCATGCTATTGGATTATGATCTTACAAATTTTATGCCTTCTCTACCAACTAGATCCAACTCCCTTTTAAAGTTGTTTAAGGTACCATTTTCTACTATTCCTCCATGACTAATGGTAATTCCTACACTTGCTAGTTCTATTGTCCCTTGGTAGAATCCTACTTAGGGTGATTTTTGTGGCACTCATTGGTGATATAGTTGGTTGCATTAGGATTCTCCCTCAAACAACTTTGAAACGACCATGTCTTAAGTATTTCAAAGAAGTTCCATAAACTATCTCCTAGGCACCAATATCCCATAATGGTTTTCCTTTATATTGCTAATATTTATGGGTTATGCTTCTTTCCCATCAATAATATTGGTTGATAAAAGATCTCTAAATTGTCATGGATATTCCACTAGGCAGTTTGTCACAAAAGATCTTATAAAATTAAAGTTAAAATTTCCAAAATATACACTATTATATTTTTTATCTCTTTATATTTATATATTTGTAGATTGTTGTTAATAGTGTATGCATGTGAACTAAAATTATGCGGAAAATAGATAATGGTGAAATAAAACCTCAAAAACACATTTGACACATGGTATGACTTAGGAAACCCTTTCAGTAGAGAAACCCAGCTGGAAGCTGAGGTCGCTTCACTCTCCCTCTTCGAATGGAAATAAGTTGTGAGTACAAAGAAGTATGTCTTATGGCTCGTGGGCTACTATAGTGAAAAAAATCTCTCCGTGTGTTCTATCTCCTATCCCTCTTAGATATTTTTTATCATCTATGGAACAAATGCACTCAAATGAATGTAACCCCTTTTAGTGGCCCTTTTATAACATAGCCCAATAGCAAGCTAGTGGTTAGGTTTGACTACCTCAACTCTTAAACAGAGTTACAATATAGACTCTTCTAGATTCTTCTTCATCATAATCACATGGATATCCCATTTTCCATGAATATGGGAGCTAACATGGCATCATCTCGAATTATGGTGGTGAAAACAAGATGGTCAACTTCTGAGTGGCATAAATTTCACATAAAAACTATGATTGACATGATTCTTGCACCATTGGAAAAGTCTCTATTTGTAGAATAGGAAAAAAAGGTGCATGGATAAAGTGACAATTTTTTACCCCAAAAAAAATCATTTGATGCCTCAAAACACTCCTGGAAGGTTTCAGACCTAATTTGCCAAACTGGGTCCTGCTGGTAAAAGGGGTCTTCTGAGTTGATTCCTCCATTTTTTCCAATCCGAAAGAATCGATTCTGGGTGAAAAAAATGTAATGATCTAATTAGAATCAATGAATGTTCAAAATGTTTATTTTGGCATCCCATAATCCTAGAAACCTCATCAATTTGTTGGATGCACCTATCTAGTATTTTTGTGTGTCTATAGGTCCTTTCCCAAGCCTATGAGATGCAACCTTCTCTCAGTTTTGTTTACATTAGTATGTTGGCAAGGATATAAACATAAGGTCCAAGTTACTTTGAATACTCATCGATTATAGGGAACTACCATCGCATGACACACTTCATAATCACACATAGAGAACCACTCTTTTCAAATTGCAATTAAACTACCAATCTCAAGTCTCCAATGATGAGAAGCATTTAGCTGTGATATATCTCCCAAAGACTTGCCACCAAATGGTTGTGTTCCTCCCAATTCTATAAATTTTCATGTATTTTGTCAAGCTAAATACCTTATTCGACCTACAATAGCAGCTTGGTGTATTCCGCCCACATGATATCATATTTCTAGAATATCATGCCAACATGCTTTTAGTTAAATTTTATTTAACAATAATCATCAACACGAGGGTAAATTCCCAACCCATTATTTTCTATCCACAAGGTTTCTAAATTGGTTTCAAAGCATGCTACACAAGGAGTTCAGTAAAGTAACCTTTCATCCACAATTATTTATCCTTGGTTCTCACATTTCATAATGGTGTTGCTACTAATTTGTACACATGGTTGAAATTGATGTTACACTAAACATTGGGACACCTAAGTAAACGCAATGGTGGGAAACCCCATTCGACAACTTGTGATCCAAATAATCAACACATCATTTTTTAGACTCCCCTTAAAGTCATGGAAAATAAATCTATCATAATACCTTCTAATGTAACGTTTATGGAGCACCCTACAAAATGGACATCTCATTATGATTCTTACCTTCTTGTGCCATATGATCTAATCCCTTGGTTCTCTATCATTCTCTCATTGATTATTGTCTTATTCCTATTTGGAATCATTGCAATGATCATGTTGTGTACCTTGTATCCAAGTATCTCATAACACCATCGGTAAACAACATGAGATGTAGTTCATGTTGAAATAGGATGGGAGTTAGTCCTTAAAGATATATTCAAGGATCTAACTAATGAATTCCTTATTTGTGTCTATGTTGGAACTAAAGTACACTTTTTTGTTTTTGTTTTTAATGACAATGATATTTTCCATCCTCGACATCATCTCTCCCTTGAATCATGGAGATGTGAAGATAGATTCATTGTTGCTATGGATATTCATCGGTTTGTTTGTTGGGTATGCCTCACCACATTTCTATGAGAGGTTAAAGGGAACTAGAAGAAGAAATACGACATTGATGCCAACATTTCTTATTTCCAAGCATTGTTTCTTATGTTTTTTATTTTTTATTTTTCATACATTGATATGGCATTCAATATAATTTGATGTAGTTCCATATGGACCTATGTTTGTTTTAGTCCTTTCATGGTTTGGAATTTCTAATCCATTGGTCTTTTGAGTTGTTACTTAGCCAAACAAAACCTAAAATTAAAGCTTTGGTGACATCTGTTATCTAGGCAATCCCTTCTATGGATAGAATTGATCCCTTTAGTCCAATGAGTGGATCTAGTAAAAAACAAAACAAATACATGAAAAACTCTCCTATTTTAAATCAGAATGACATGAGAGAGGAAATATGGCCTACCTCACTCCTATGCAGTTGCTTTTCGATGTTGATCTCAATCTCCTCACTCCCAAGCTCGATACTCATTATCCTTTTGCAAATGAATACCCACAAGAGAGATAAAACAAATACAACAAAGGAAAAACATAGCATATGCATTCTAATGCAAACCATATGAAAGATCAAGGAGCATCATACAAAGCAAGTAGTCATTTACATGCTTATGGAAAATAAACATGCATTGTATTACTAATAAACATAAGAGGGAAGCATACAACCACTGGCTTGATGTTGGAAGCCTCCTTCGGGATGGGTTTCCAATTCCAAGCCAAGACTTCTCAAGCTCTCATTTCTCCTTCACAAATCGGCAGCAATTAGGCACAAATTAGTTGCAACATGACCAATCTAGTCTGACCAACCATTTCAAGGTATAAGGGAATGCATTTATAGGGAAGGAGAGGGAGTTATGGATCCACAAAAGGGGGAATAAGGTCCACATCTTAAGGGGAAGATCCCTAAAGGTAGGATAAAGGACTCAAAATGGGAGAACTCGACCATATCTTTACTCAACAATAACCATCTCGTCATTCTTGAGGCTTCTAGTAAAAGAATCTTTGGCTCCATTTATGGAGAAACTGTCTTAAGAGGACTAGCACTCTTTTTCACTATAACTCCCATGCTGACAGTGATATCCATTAGTTATGAAGAGGGTTACCAGCATGGGTTTTACTGGTAACAATAATGTTGGGCCTGCAAATAGGGCTTTTTGACAAGCTCTTCCAGAATTACTTCAAGGGATTTCTTCTTCTTTTCTTCAGGGATAATCTTATCAATGTTTTTCATGGTGAATTTATTAACAGATTTTGTCACTTTGTAACATTTTTGGCAAAGTTCGATAGCTCAAGGTATGAGATAGGGAGTGTGACAAATTATTGTATAATAGATTCCCCCTAAAGCATGAATTCAGAATAGGAAGTGATCCCTAAAGTGATTTACAAGTCAAGGCAAGGACTTTGGAAAAATATCGTTAGGGGACCTGCAAATAAAACATAATACAACATATATGACATCTTTGAGTAGGAATTTAACAATAAACGAACCCACGGCATGGGTACAACCATCCACTATCTGGCTAGAAAGGATAATGTGTATGGATCCACGGCATGGACACAGTCATCTGATTATAAAGGATCATGTGTATGGATCCATGGCATGGACACAACCATCTGACTAGAAAGAATCATATGTATGGATCCACAACATGGACACAGACATCCAACTAGAAAGGATCATATGTATGGATCCATGACATGGACACAGCCATCCGAAAAGGAAAGGATCATTTATATAATCATGAATACTAAATAACTCAACGCAACCTGGATTTATCAGATGAAATCCAGGGTCTTCATCTCTGTCCCGATCCAACCAAAGTACGAATGTAACCATGTGAATAGATGTGTTGAATTCAAACATCGTAGAAACCACTTGATTATTGGTCAATGATGTTAACCATTAATAGGCACGAGAGAAACCACCAATAATAACAATGGCTCACAACACAATCCACGAATGTGAACAAGGAAGTTGAAGTTGAACACTCGTAGAATCATCTGATCGAAGGCCAATGATGTCAACTATTGTCGAATGTGAAGAACCTGCCATTGAGGCATGTAAGATCCAAGTCACTGAAAGGGAGTTTCTATATTATCTTCGAGGATAATGAGCTGAAGTCGACAAGAAGTGATCCATCGAAGGAGGACCATAATGTTTCCCACATCATTGACACGAAACAAAGGAATGTGTAAATTTGGTGAGAGTGATTCAAGATTGTAGCAGAGAAGGTAAAATGGAGTATAAGAGGTTTGAATTTGTAGATAGAACTTCTCTTGAACATATCAGCGACACGACTCCGGAGTTTGGCAAAATTTGACTCAAAATGGGATGAGTGGTCATGATGATGATAGGTAACGATCAAAAGAGAGGAAAATGGATTTCCCAAACCCAGGAAAGAAAGTGACTAAGTAAGGATATCACAAACTTGACACGAAATGTCGATGAATGTCATATTCAAGAGTGACATGTTGTCTTTCATACAGAATACAAGACACATTTACTTCCATTCTTTCCCCTGCTATTTCTAACGAGTACCCCTTTACTTTTAATCACAAGCTTGAAGACGATACCATATGCTTATCATATAAGTTCATCCTTTGGATGAATCCATCCTAGTAAGTTTAACAAGCCCTAGGAATCAGTAGCTCAATCTTGTCATGGTGATAAGTCCTACGTCGTTTAAGTTTTATGAGTCTGATGAAGGGGTATCTCGACATCTTTTTCATGTTTAGAGAGTTTGAAAAAGAGGCGGAAAATAAAACTTCAAAGGTCCATTTTCATAGATAGTCTCTCGAATCCGAAAATGTAGAAAACAATATTCAAGAGAACCTCTTAGCCATGTGTGACCAAGGTATTCCTTCTTTGTACAATAGTCTATCTTAGTCAGGAAAAGGGTTAAAATTATACTGAGTAGACGTCATTTCATTTAATTTAACGAGTTCTAAAAGACAAGTGCTCGACAATATTTTCATATTTTTTTAGTCTGGAAAGAGTTGAAACAGGACTCCACCTAGAGGAACGAGTGGTATAAAAGGATAGTAATTGGTTTTAGCCATGATGGAATTGCTCGAAACATGTAAAGGTCAAGATGTTGGCTAATGAAACCACTCATCACAAATGTTCCTTAGGAAAGGGTAAAACAACCAAGTGAAAGCTTATGATCAGCCAAAGAGATGGTGACGATGGAACGAAAAAACCAAGGCTCATCCAGTAAAAAAGGGCTAATAAAGGTGGCAATCATGAGAGTTAAAGTGAGAATGGTTTCATTTTTACACAAGCTTGAAACATGGGAAACTATGTGTTATCACTCAGATTTCCATTGAAGTTGTTGGGAAGAGGAAAGGGGTCCGAGGTAACCACAAACCAACTTTTAGGTACAGAATCTAGCCAATCTGTACCCAGAGAAGGCTCTCTCTTTAAGTTTTAGCTTTGTTTTGAAAGATATTAGGCTAGTTATGAAAGTTTAGGGGTTTTGATTGTGTTTGGTGGTGGAATTCAATAACAGAGAGGTATGATCGAGTAGTTTAGGCCATTGGGCTAATGGAGTCAAATAAGATGGCTTAACTGGATTTGGTTTCTTAACAAGGGACGGTTTCACAGGGCAAGATAGTTGAACAGGGAACAAATAGAGACTTTAAAAGATGGAATGGACTCAAAAGGGATGAAGGGCAATTAAGAATCCTTCATCATATTTTAAGAGAGGGAACTTGGATGATTACTAATAAAGAGCAGTTAAGAATTCTTTACTAAATAATCAAAGTGAATAAACTAGGAAACAGAAGCAATTAAGAATTCACTGTTTATGCCAGTTTAGAGGAAAACATTAAGAACAAAAACAATTGAAAACAGATTGCACTCAAGCACTTTTTAAATTATTCTTTTTCGTTTATCATTCAGATATGAAACACAGATGATATAATAAACAAGAATTTAACTTTAAAACATGAGATATAAAAGACTTATTGATCCAGTGTCTAACTCAAGAATCCTGTGAAAGGTCCTTTGCATCAATTCTTCATCTAGCTAGCCATACAAAATTTTGTCCAACATCACTTTATTCCAAAATAATCAATTTTACAGCAATGTCTAAGAATCCACCCTCAATACTCCAATTGAGGGAGTATTTATACAAATAATTTTACAAAATATCTCATAACAGAGTGAGATATATTCTATTATGACTATGAATAGGTTACAAGAAAAATAGAGGCAAATGGTCTCGTAGATAGGAGAAAAGGCAAACTGATGTTGTATTGTTCCTATTCTTGTGAGTGTGCTGTAGGCAGGCCCTATGATTTGGCTTTCTTTGGTAATTCTATGTTGGTTGCCCTGTTTTCACTGATACTCTTTACCCTCTCTGATACTCTTCGACCTATTTGATCTTTGTTTATCCTCTTTACCATTACTTACTGTAGTAAATAACCAAAATTTACATTTTACCAAGGATAATTTTACAAAATTTCTAACATTTCTTCCCACCATTGTGTTTTTGGTATTCTGGTTCTTTGAAGTTTTCTCAAGGTCTCATCAGTTTCAGTGTACCTAAAAAAGGTAGGATGGAAACAAGTGCTTTATCTCATGCTCGACATAGAATAAGTTCTCTAGACTGTCATAGAGAACTCTACCTGTAGGCAATGCTTTTGATGCTGATGCACTTGTTGATGGACCTGCCTGGTTGCTTGCATATTGATTCAATTTCTCCACATAGTCTATATGCCTCATTAGTTTATCATTAATAACTAAAGGACTAGGCAACCCTTTACTCTGCAAAATATCAAATCTCTTCATGAAGGAATTAATTTCTTGCTGCATGTCATGGCACCTTCTTTCTAAATTTTGCATCAGAGTCCTTTTAGTAAAAACCCTTTTGACTTCCAGAATTGTTCCTGTTCTATCTTGAATGCCCAGCTCTTCAAGCTGGTACTTATTCTTGGTATTCAAAAACTGTATGAGCCTACTAGCTTCCTCAGGCATATTTCCTAACTCTTCCCTTGCCTTTTTAACTTCTTCTTGAGCTGCCTTTACTAAATCAATTTGCTCAAAAATTATTTGGATTGATGGCCAAACATCATTTATTGATTGAGTGATGTTGGCCCAAAGAATTTTCTTAATTTTTGTCAAAGGTTTCTCAAATGTGAGATCCTTTTCTAATGATTTCACTTTGTTTTCTAACCCTTTAATCTCTCTTGTATTTTCTGCAACATTTATCTTTGAGAGATCATACCTCTGTTCTAAGTTGGCATACTGTTCTTGTACCTTTTTTAGCTCTGAAACTTGCAGTTTCATGTCCTCCATTGATTTTACTAATTCCTCTGTGCTCAAATTGGCAGTACTATCCTGTGTTGTTCTTGTTGTTCCTGTTGTTGTTGTACCTATGACCACCTCTGTTGTGGCTGCTAGAATTTTTGGTGCCAGAGCTGCTCCAAGGGTTGAAGGGACTGCGATTGAGACTACTGGTATCACATTGGGAGGCTAAGAGGTCGATTCTCCCTGCTTGTCCTTCAATGCTTTTTCAAGTTCTTTCTCAGTCTCATTCAATCGTTCATTAAGTTTTAAGAGCAAATCCATCAGCTCTTCTTCATATTTTTGCTTTATGATCTCAGTAGTCTGTGGATGCCTTGAAGGAGGCAACTTTAGCTGCTTCCTTAAGGCAGCAATATCTTCACCTTTCTTTTTGGTTAAGGCTTCTGTAGCCTTTACATCTTTGGGATCATGACCCAATCCAATAATTATTTCTTCTAAAGACTTTATTCTGTTATCTTTGGCCTGGGAGGAAGCTTTCTCCAAATGTAGTTGAGTAGTTGTGTTATCCAAAGAATTTTCTAGCCTTTGGGCCATTATAGCCTTACTAATCAATGTGTAATAAATCATTTCCCTAGTTTTTTTATGCAATTCAATCTGATCCAAAGGATGAATATCCTTTGCCATGACTTAAAAATTGGTTCTAAGATAGTCTGTTGTTGATTGAGGCTGTTGCACTTTAGGCTCAAAATAGCTCATTGTCATCTTACCTTCCTTGATGTCATAGGCTGACATCAATCTGTTTTGATTTGTGGGAGCCATTTTCAGATATTGATTATAGACCTAAAGCCTTAATGGATCATTTATGGCTTTTATGTCTATAAATGTCTTTTTGATATCTAAATTGTCCTTTACTGGTGCTCTGAAAGATGATACCTCTGTACTTTGTTGTCTCTCTAGCTCCTTTCTCTGTGAGCTAGTAGATGTCCCACCTACTGGGAAAGTTTGTTGGCTATCTACTCCTTCTCTTCTCCGACTATCAGTAGTCTCTTCAACAAATTCTTCTTCTGAAATGGGATTTAACCTTCTCCTTTTGGCACCAAGCTGTCCTGAAGGTCTACTGGCAGGGGTAGCCGTTTCCCTGTCTCTCTTTTCATTTCTTTCCTCATTTAGAGGAGTTTGCAAGGTTTGAGGTTCTCCCATATTGCCCTGAGTGGGAGGAGTGTGAATTTGGGCCTGTTCTTTGGAAGTTTCAGGCTGCTTTGACATTGTAGATTGCTCGGTGGCCTGTGTACTAGTTTCTACTTCCTTGCCTTTGGATGTTCCTGTGGCTGGTGTGTTGGTTTCTGGTGAATGTTGTTGAGAGGTTCTAGCTGTAGAGGGACCAGTCCTTGACCTTTGTACCTGCCCAAAAGAATCTAAGTCAAGTATTTTCTCAAGATCTCTCATAACATTTTCAATATTGACCTGTTCACTATCATTTTCTACTAGGGTCCCTTCCCTCCATTCATCCATATTTGCAAATTGTTTAATCTCTGGAATCCTATGGTGAATGTATGGTGACAATCTGTTCTTCATTCTTCTATCACAGATAAATTTGTTAGGGTCATATAGTATCCACCCAAAACTATTTTCTAACTTAAGGTGATCTTCTAAAATTATTTCTGCTTCTCTCCATGCCTCCCTAGTGTTACAGACAAAAGGGCCTAATTGATTCTTGATTCTAAGCTGAGCTTTCTTCTTGGAATTATAAAAATAGACCAGGTCTGAATTTATCATTTGACTGAAATATTCCAATGCAAAGAGCCTCATTGGAACATACTTTGGTAGCTTAAAAGGGCAGAGCTCACACCCATATATCCTTATTTCTGTATGGTTCTTGTATAGGTCCCAATCACCTATTCTGTACTGCTTGGAGAGCTGAAGGATCTTCTTCATATCAGCATTAATCCTAGGAGGGGAAACTCCTGTCAATAAGGTGGTTGCTGGATGAACAAATTGATCAATGAACTCATTGTATGAGTAAGGGGACTCTAAGGATGCATGGAAAATGGGGCTCCAAAATATGACAAACCTTGGATTTCCTTTGGTATCAAGTTTCATGACAGGGAAAGGGAAGTTCTCTGACTGATAATACAGCATAAGGTGATATATGAAAGTGGTGTATTTGAAAAATCCTTCATTGTCCAGTCTTAAGAATTGGTCATGAATCTTATTAGCAATATAGGAGGCATAGTCATATTTGATGGCAGGGGGTTTTCCAGGAGTAAAAATTGACAACAACACTAGGGTTATCTCATCAACAAAATAACTAGTGTTGAATCCCATAATTAAAGACATCATGTCAATTATGAGTTGTCCCATATCTGTGAAGAAATTTTGCATGTAAGGAGGTGGGCCATCAGGCTGATGCTTTGGTGACATGAAGGTCTGACAGATGCGGTTCAGTTCTGAATGAGACAATTGAGTGGATCTCTCAAGTAAATATCCCATGGAAATGGGAGTGAGAGCTTGACTGGAGTGGAATTGCAACATTTAGTTGATGGATTGAGCAGTTATTGGAAAGAGGATTGTTTGGCTTGGAGACATAACTTCTCTGCGGTTAGGGTCATAATTAGCCTGGCATTGGTGAATTATATCAGGGAAAACATGGATTGAGGGGAGAAAATACATGGGAAGATTAGTTTGCCACAGTCCTAGGATGTCAGAGCCATTCAAATAGTTATCTCTACTTTGGCAAAAGACTTTAAGGTGGTTTTTATCAGTGGATAAGTCTTTTATCTTAAAGCCTTTATCTACAAGAGGCAGATAGTCTAAATTTTTATGAGGAGCATTCATGGGTGCAATAGTCAAAGCCACAAGGGTTTCCATTTCTGGTTCTTTTGGATTCAGAAAGGAATTTGTGTTTTTGGTGAAAAATGGGCAAACTAACAAGTATGGGAACTTTATATGGTGAAACAAAGACTGAATTTGTAATGAATTTTGGCTTTTTCTGTCGAATTACAGTGGAAAACGATAACTTGCAGGGTTTATGCAGAAATTGGATAAATACCTATGTTCGGGGAGTGAACAGTGAAAAAACAGGTGCAGGCAGTAGCTAACAAGTTCTGGGCTGCGTCGGCTACAAGTTTCTTAGCAAGGTGGCAGTTGGAAATCTTGGACAGATGACCTCGACGTTCTTTGCATGGAAGCACTGGTATATGGTAAAAAACAATGAAAATGACATTCGTTTGTTTTATTAACAAATTCAAGGTTGGCGGGGGTTCTTTTGGTTTTCGGGCGGATGACGTGCGCGGGGAATGAATTGAAGTTTTTGTCATATGCGGGAAAGCGGTAAGTGGTTTCATCGCACCGCTTTTGGGGACGGGCGGTATTTAGCCAGGAGCCAGCGATTCCACAGATCACTTGATGCGTGGCGGAGGTACGGGGAGAAAACCCCTTAGTGATTGTGTGCTAACGTGCGGTCACTAAGAGGTGTGCGATATTCATTGAGGCCGTCAAATTTGGAGGACCTAATCAGACGGTCGATGGGAGGCGCGATACGACGGGGTTTAAATGAGGGCGGGCCCAATATAAATTAAAGATTTTAATCATATTGAGGGTGATGTGATTGGCTGGAAGAGTTATTAATTATTCCGGATGACGAAATTAATCCTTGTTAAAGGTGGCAGGGTCGGGTTCTTAATTAACTACAGGTTAGTTAACTAATCCCATTTTTTATTCGTTTTATGGTTATAATTAACCCTTGGGGCGAGATATGTAATAATTTGGGGTTTTTTCATATTTATAATAATACGGGCGTGAGTAATTTATTTTATTTGAGAATTATAATAAAACATTAATAGTTAATATGACCGAATGGATGGAAAAGCGTTAAGTGCAATGTTTTCTGAATATATTTCATCATATTATTGACTTAGGCTAAAGTGTATAAAAGGGTTTTTATGAATATTTATTTCAATTTTCCTAAGTAAAATAGGATTTTACTTAGGAAAAGACTTATGAAAGTAAATGAATGACTTATGGATGGTTTTAAGTGCTTAGGCTTTTAAATTATTGGGCCGAGAGTCTGGTCCCTCCAGAAGTCAGAGAAATGCTCTTAGCACCTTTAATTTTAAAATGCCTTAGTACTTAGGAGGAATTAGTGAAAATTTAGGGAAATATGAGAAGGGGAGTTAACTATTTGACCTTACCTTATTTGAAATGCTTCCAGTGTAATGTCTTCCTTGCACTTGTGATGAAAGTAAAAATTAACACATTTAGAGTCATTATCCATCACATGTAATTCTGCAATATCATCTACCTACCCTACCTACTTTAACCTAACATTTTTTATTCTTTATTAGGGTGCACTTATACTGGCAAACCCTTTTCACACTTTTTCTTCTTTTACATGTAGATCTCTATCTAAGTCTAACCTTATTACATCCAAGGGCTCAGATTAAACTATTGAGCTCCTTTTATTCACTCTACCTATCTACTTATCTGCCAAGATTAAACAGTTTGGCCAGATTTTATTCTCTATCTCTAAAACATAAAATTGAAAATATGAACTAGCCAAGTTTAAGCTGTTTGACTGTTCATCAATTGTGGCATAAGTTACAAGCTGCACACAATTTTTTTATTACATAAAAGTAAAAAGTAGTGGCATTTAGACTTGCACACATTCCTTGGTTTTTATTTTGGTGGGGTTCATTTTCTTTCACTTTTTTGACCATCTTATTCTTTTTACCCTTTGATTTTACTTTTAGGGTATACCCTTGTTACATTTTTTTAATTTTTTGAAAATATGGAAAACCTTTGCAACACGGAAAGGTATGAACATATTCATAGCTCATCAAGTCAATCATCAAATATGATACCTATTGGTATAGGAGCATAACACTAGCTCCACTTGGGGATGGCTTTTCCTGGTGGAAAGTCAAGAACAGCAGGTTAGATGGCCTCCGAATGATTTTGACTGAACTATGGAATCTTCTTCTACTTGTTGCTTTATTGTATGTATGACAGTGATACTTTTGAAGCTTAGGGCCTTCTCTTTGGGCTTCAACTCCAACAAGTTACTATCCAATCAAAATTGTGACATTACAAAGGATATAGTATGTACATGTTAAAAATCAGGATACATTAATAAGTAGGATCAAAGTAATGTTTCAACATCCGACCATTAACTGGCCCTTCTTCTGTTTCTGTGCCATCCAAGTTTTTCAGATAATATGTATTATTTCCTTGTAAGGCATAGATAATATAAGGTCCTTTCCATAGGAAGTCAAACTTCCCATGTTTTCCCTTATCCTCTCTCTTGGAATCCCATCTTAACACTTTATCTCCAAGGTAGAAATCATCTGCCTTGGTTCTTTTATCAAATATCTTCTTAAGCTTCTCCTGCAACACTTGGGATCTTTGATACACTTCCTCTCTGGTCTGCTGCAGATTGATGGTCTGGTTTATCCTCCTTTGAATATCATTAGGTTTCACCTCAGCTTCTTGAAGTAATTTCATTACAAGAACTCCTAACGATGAAGGAAATACAGCCTCCATGCCATAGACTAACTCATAAGGACTAGTTCCAATAGATTTTTTGGTGGTGAGTCTGTTTGCCCATAGTGCATTTGTCAGTTTCTTGTGCCAATTTTTCTTGCTCTCCTCTAATAATTTTTTAATGATATTAATGAGGCTCTTATTGGAAGACTTAGCCAGTGCATTACCTTGAGGGTAATAGGCTGTGGAATGGCCTAAGGTGATATGGTATTCGTTACAAAAACTTATCATCTTCTTGGATTTGAAGGCAACAGCATTTTCAGTTATGATTTTATCAGGACAGCCAAATCTAGACAATATATTGGTTTCTAAGAATCCTATGACCACTGTGTCATTGGCTTGTCTGGAAGGAATGGCTTCTATCCATTTGGTGAAATAGTCTGTGGCAGTGAGAATCCATTTGTGTTGGCCAGAAGAGGGGGGATGGATTTCTCCAATGAAGTTGAGGCCCCAATGTTGGAAGGGTTTTTCAGTGGAAATTGGTCTCAGGGGTAAAGGTAACAATTTTCTCTTGCCTTCAAAAATTTGTCATTTATGGCAAGCAGTGACAAATTTCTTTACATCGGCGAAAAAGGTTGGCCAATAAAATCCAACCCTTAGGATCTTATCTATAGTTGATTTCCAGTAATGATGTCCACCACAGTCTCCTGCATGAAATGCTTGGAGAGCCTTGTTAGCTTCTTCTTTTAATAGACAATTGAATAGAATTCCTTCATGATTTTTCAAAAAAAGAGCATTATCTAAAATACAAAACTTTGAAGCTTTCATCTTTAAAAACCTTTTCTTTGTTCTGGATAACCCTGGAGGAGCTTGCAATTTTAATAGTACATAAATTACATCAGCATAACAAGGTGAATCTAAGAAGGCCTGGCTGATTTATGGAGTCGCCATCTCCTGTTCGTTATCCAGTTCATTAATGTCTAGGGCTTGAAAATTTGTTTTTGTCATGAGCTTGGCCAATCCCTGTCCTTTTATTAGCTTTGTAGGTTTTATTTCAATATCATACTCTAATATGGTAGCAATCCATTTACCTCTTTTGCCCTCAATTCCATCCTGGGTTAAGATGTCTTTGACAACAGCATTTGGTACATAGGCTATCACATGGGAGTACAATATGTAGACTCTAAAGTCTTTAATGGCTTTTACAAGTGCAAAAGCTTGTTTCTCCATGATTTTGTATTTTAATGATGCATCCCTAAGTGCTTTACTAAAAAATGCTATGGGTTTCTCACATCCTTGATCATCCTTTTGTAATAAAACAACTGCTATAGTGTGTTCTGATGCAAATGAAAATATTATGAAGTCTCTATCAAATTGTGGACTGGTAAGGACTGGTGTTCTAGTTAAAGCCATTTTAATTTCTTCAAATGCTTGTTTGGCTTCTACTGTCCATTTAATACTTGAATCCTTTTTTAACATATCATTAAGCAATCTAATTAGTTCAGCTAAGTTAGATATGAATCTTCTCAAAAAAATTATCTTTCCTAAGAAAGCTTGAAGTTATTTGATATTTCTTGGGTGAGGTATCTGCAGAATAGCTTCTATTCTAGCAGGATCAATTCTAATGCCATCTTTGGAAATGATATGGCCCAAGAGTTTACCTTCCTCTAGACCAAACAAGGACTTCTTTGGATTCAAAGAGATACCATATTTTCTGCATTTTAGGAATACTTGTCTGAGATGGTCCAAATGTTGTTGATCTGATTTAGAAAAAACAGTTAAGTCATCCAAATATATAACAAGAAAATCATGAATTTCTTTTGCAAATGCTATGTCCATTGCTCTTTGGAAGGTTTCTCCTGCATTTTTAAGTCCAAATGGCATTTTGATGTACATGAATGTGCCCCATGGTGTTGTAAAAGTAGTTTTTTCTTGGTCATCAGGATGAACCAGAATCTGGTTATACCCTGAGAACCCATCTAAAAGTGAAATCCTAGAAGCACCTACTACCCTTTGTAAAATATGATCCATCTTGGGTAATGGGTAATTATCCTTCAAGAAACCTTATTTACATTTCTTAAATCAACACATAATCTAATTTCTCCAGTTTTCTTCCTAGTAGGTACTAGATTAGACATCCACTCTGAAAACCTAATAGGAGCAATTATCCCTGCTTCATACATACATTTGATTTCTTTTTCAATTAATGGTCGCAGTGCAGGGTTAATTCTTCTGATTTTTTGTTTGAATGGTTTCTGATTTTCTTTTAAAGGTATTGTATGCTGAATTATAGAGGTGTCATATGATTTCAAGTCCTCATAGCTCCAGGCAAAGACATCCTAGAATTCTCTCATTAGTTCAACATATTTTAGTTTTTGGTCAGGGGGCAAAGATTTAGATAACTTTATCATTTTTGGATTTTCTTCAGTCCCCAAGTTATATTCTTCAATATCTGCTTTTAGTGGTTCCATCTTAGGTTTCTTTGGAATGTCATTAGAATCAAAGAGGTCTTCTAGAGGAGTTAATCCTTTAGGAAAATGATTGTCTTTTAAATTAATGACTTCAGATTCTCCTTCAATAATCTCATCAATATCCATTTGTTTAAGGTCCTGCATTTCTTTGTTGGTGAACTTTGTGGGATGAAGCATTTGAATTGTACTCTCTTCTGAAATGTCTATTTCTACCTCATTTGTTTGATCAAATTCAATAACTGTATCTACATCTATGTGACTGTTAGAAAATTCTTCATCTAAAGTCAAGAAATTATTAATCTTCTCATCACTATCAAACACTTGCCAGTTCTTTAAATTGTCAGGTATGGATGTTCTGTGTCTAATCTCAGTTGTGAACTGATGATTAGGTTTTAATGGTAATTTGCAGGTGCTGGCAAACATTCCCAGACTATTGGCTTGCAAGTTGTGTTTCCTTGGGATTTTAGCAAGCTGAGTTTCCATAAAAGTATTGGGAATCTCTATAATTGTTCCTCTATAGTATCTCAATCTGGGATCGTTTGTTAGATACTTCCCTTTGATCTATTGAATTATTAAATCAGAATCTCCCATGACAGATACTCTAATTGCCCCTAATCTTTTGACAAGTTTAAGACCTAGCGAGAGAGCTTCATACTTTGCCATGTTATTGGTGCACTTAAAGTTTAATCTGTAGGCATGGCCTTCAGCATGGTCATTTTCAAGATTGTACACCCAAACTCCTGCTCTTGTTCCTAATTTTTTGACCGAACCATCAAATTCTAAGTGCCAAAGAATTTCATGTTCATAATTGGTATCAGCAGTATCAGGAATTTGTTTAACAGTGAGATCTATTTTTTTACTTTCTTCTAGTTTCTCTTGGGTATGTGATTTTTCATTGTTCTCAGAGATTTCCTGTATTTGAACACTATACTTTTCTTTTATAATTTCTTTTGGTTCTACTGCTATAACTTCTAATTCATTGGAGGGATCAATTTCAGCATTGTAAAGAATGAACGAATCCATATCAGAGTGTACTGAGTAGATGGGGAAATTTTGGGGTTTCTCTTGACTACTTACTACATATTTCATTAAAGTTTCTCTGTATAGTTTCTTAGGTTGGCCGAAAACTGAAATAGTAGCATATGACATGTCCAATTGAAGAGATCCTTGAAGCTTTGCACCCCAAGATCTAGACAATAACATGCCATACTTTGGTGGAATATCTACTACTACTATGTCCATTAAGATTGTCTTTGCAGGGTATTGAACCAGTGAAACACACAAGTCTTTTATTAATCCTAAACATCTAACCTGACTCGAATCGAAATAAAAGAGGTCTTTGTATGGCCTGGTGATGTCTAGGTCTAATTTCTCCATTACGGACTTGGGCATTAGGTTATGAGATGCCCCAGAATCAAACATGGCATTATGAAGTATTTTGTCATGTATGTTTAAACTTACATAGAAAGGAGGGATTCCGCCATCTAAGGGTTTTCCATTTACTTCAGGGCCAAAGATTAACTCAGGTTGGTCATCAAAAACATTTACTGAGTCTTCATTTCCAGAGATTTTGAGTGATCTATTGATTTGACTTTGGTAGACATCATGTTTAGCTAATTCAGACAATGGAACAACTATTTTTAATTTGCCTACTTCAGTCTCCAGATTAAAAGGTTTTCAGTCTGAGTTCTTGTATTTCAGACAGTTGGATTCTCTTTATCTTCTGTATTTTTGTGTTTTTCTCCTTCTCAGGAGTGGGGTTATGAGCTGAAGTTGTTTCCAAATCAACATCTGGAGGTTCTTCCACATTTCCTTTAGGATGAGAAGAAGTGGAAAGTTGTTTGTTACTAGGTTGATTATCGGATACATCTTCAATAATTGGATTAGCAGGATTAGGATCTGATCTTGAAATAATATGCACAGGTGTAGTATTGGCCTTACCTTTGTTGGGATGTTTTGTAGCTTTCTGTTTGTTGGTTTCAGGGACATAAATTCTTCTACTCCTCATATTATATTGCTTGTGGACTTCATAAATGGTTGTATCATATCCCTCCCTAAATTTAAATGATTCACCTGACTGAGTTTGGAATTTTTTGAGGATGTGAGCTTCTTGATCCTCTTGGGTCAAGAAAACTTGTTGTTCATTATTGACTCCCATCAAGTTTATTTGGGTATCTTCTATTGGTTAATCAGAATTTGAGGCTTCAGCATAATTTTCCTGGAATGGGGGCCTAATGTTTTGGTCAGGACCAGTCTTTCTAGTGTTCTGGTTTTTATTTTTCCTGAAATTTGGATTTCTTCTAGTATTGGAAGGCTGACCATCCCAAGGGGATTTCCTTTCAATTGTTTCTACTCTATCTCCTAGCCTATCCATCCATTTAATAATAGCATCTAGTTTCTATTCAAAGGCTGAGGGTTCTTCTTTCAATGGTATCCTCCTTTCACTTCTAGCCTTAGCTCGTTTAGATATCAGGTTGGTTTCAACACTGATAGCTATACTTTGCATATCTTCTAAAGTTCGAGGAGCTCTTTCCCTAAGCTAATATGCCATGTCAGAATCAAATCCATCAGGGAATTTGATTAATGCTAAATCTGGAGGAGGTATGAGGTTTTGAGGGATAGCATTGTAAACATTATTGAACCTAGTGCAGTAATCTTGCACAGTTTCTTGTGATACTCTCTTCAGGTTTTCATATTCTGATAAGATTTGGAGAGGATCTTTCTTCTTTTCCCATATGTTCAAGAAATATCTATAAATAGCTTCTAGGTCATTGATACTGTTTGCAGGAAGGGCTCTAAACCAGGTTCTAACTTCTCCAGTCAAACTTTGAACAAATATTCTCATTCTTACATCATCTGCATCTATTTCATATATTTCAAAGTAATCAGTCATGTTGTTGTGCAGTGTAGGTACCAGAACCGTCAAATGGAGTGATTTTACTTTGATAGTCTTGATAGTCTTGGGGCATAGCCCCTGGATTGGCGGGTAATACCAAGGGATTATATCTGTTTGCCATTGCAGTAGGTAGTGATGAAACAACAGCTGGGGTTGGTGTTGGAGTGGTAGATGGAGGGGTAGAAGGGGTGGTTTGAGGTTGAGATGTCTGAGGAAATGATGATGAACTTGGAGAGGCAGTAGTGATCATAGAAAGGTTGGGTGTTCCTTCAGAGGTAAGATCAGATTGTATGGAGTTCTGCAAATGTCTATCAAGATGTGAAGTAAGAACTTCAATTTGTAAATCTTCAATAAATATTGGGTCTTGAACCAAGCGCACCAACTCAGAGTCAGAAAAGAGGCCTCAAATTGCTCTTCAAAGGGTTCATCCTCAAGGTAGATCCACTTTACAGGGCAGGATCTTGATCTGTAGATGGGCCGAGAACTAGCAAAACTTTCTTGGCTTTCCTGTCTCCTAAGAATTCTGGGGATCAGATTAGGATTTTCAAACACAGGTGGTGGATTTGGATCAGGATTAGCTCTGGTGTAATGAGTCCTTTCTGAAGCCAGGTTTCTAGGTGTATTTTTGGTTTTTCTCTAAATGGAATTAATAACACAACTTCAACAGTTTCTTTAAGAGGTTTTAGATATGGGATTTGAACTTTCTTAAAGACTTATTTGACAAGAGGAACTGGTCGAGTGTTTGAAACCAGATGTTCAATCCATAAACTAGACCGGAGATAGACTGAAGCAGCATTCATTTAATATGCAATTGCAAAGCAAGAGCATTTCAAAGGCTACCTGGCTAACTTCAGGCTC
Source organism: Pinus tabuliformis (assembly GCA_031772625.1). Classification (NCBI taxonomy): domain Eukaryota; kingdom Viridiplantae; phylum Streptophyta; class Pinopsida; order Pinales; family Pinaceae; genus Pinus; species Pinus tabuliformis. The sequence continues at coordinate 934,928,215 of CM062817.1, forward strand.
CGTCTGTAGTTTGTAAAGTAAACAATAGTAACAAACAAACTATTTGTTCCCCAGCAGAGTCGCCACTATGTTATCACTCAAATTTTCCTTGAAGTTGTTGGGAAGAGGAAGGGGTCCGAGGTAACCACAAATCAACTTTTAGGTACAGAATCTAGCCAATCTGTACCCAGATAGGGCTCTCTCTTTAAGTTTTAGCTTTGTTTGAAAGATATTAGGCTAGTTATGAAATTTTACGGGTTTTGATTGTGTTTGGTGGTGGAATTCAATAGCAGAGGGGTAGGACTGAGTAGTTTAGGCCATTGGGCTAATGGATTCAAAGAAGATGGCTTAACTGGATTTGGTTTCTTAACAAGGGATGGTTTCACAGGGCAAGATAGTTGAACAGGGAACAAATAGAGACTTTAAAAGATGGAATGGACTCGAAAGGGATGAAGGGCAATTAATAATCCTTCATCATATTTTAAGAGAGAGAACTTGGATGATTACTAATAAAGAGCAGTTAAGAGTTCTTTACTAAATAATCAAAGTGAATAAACTAGGAAACAGGAGCAATTAAGAATTCACTGTTTATGCCAGTTTAGAGGAAAACATTAAGAACAAAAATGATTGAAAACAGCTTGCACTCAAGCACTTTCTGAATTATTCTTTTTCGTTTATCATTCAGATATGAAACACAGATGATATAGTAAACAAGAAAACATTAAAACATGTGATATAGAAGACTTATTGATCCGGTGTCTAACTCAAGAATCCTGTGAAAGGTCCTTTGAATCAATTCGTCATCCAGCTAGCCATACAAAAAAAATTTCCAACAGCACTTTATTCCAAAATAATCAATTTTACAACAATGTCTAAGAATCCACCCTCAATACTCCAATTGAGGGAGTATTTATACAAAGAATTTTACAAAAATATCTCATAACAAAGTGAGATATATTCTAGGATGACTATGAATAGGTTAGAAAAAAAATAGACACAAATGGTCTCGTAGATAGGAGAAAAGGCAAATTGATGTTGTGTTGTTCCTATTCTTGTGAGTGTGCTGGAGGCAGGCCCTATGATTTGGCTTGCTGCTGTCTTCTTTGGTAATTCTGTGCTGGTTGCCCTATTTTCACTGATACTCTTTACCTGCTCTGATACTCTTCGACCTGTTTGATCTCTGTTTATCCTCTTTACCATTACTTACTGTAGTAAATAACCAAAATTTACATTTTACCAAGGATAATTTTACAAAATTTCTAACATTTCTTCCCACCATTGTGTTTCTGGTATTCTGGTTCTTTGAAGTTTTCTCAGGGTCTCATCAGTTTCAGTGTACCTAAAAAAGGTAGGCTGAATTGGAAACAAGTGCTTTATCTCATGCTCGACATAGAATAAGTTCTCTAGACTGTCATAGAGAACTTTGCCTGTAGGCAATGCTTTTGATGCTGATGTACTTGTTGATGGACTTGCCTAGTTGCTTGCATATTGATTCGATTTCTCCACATAGTCTATATGCCTCATTAGTTTATCATTAATAACTAAAGGACTAGGCAACCCTTTACTCTGAAAAATATCAAATCTCTTCATGAAAGCATTAATTTCTTCCTGCATGTCATGGCACCTTCTTTCTAAATTTTGCATCAGAGTCCTTTTAGTAAAAACCCTTTTGACTTCCAGAATTGTTCTTGTTCTATCTTGAATGCCCAACTCTTCAAGCTAGTACTTATTCTTGGTATTCAAAAATTGTATGAGCTTGCTGGCTTCCTCAGGCATATTTCCTAACTCTTCCCTTGCCTTTTTAACTTCTTCTTGAGCTGCCTTTACTAAATCAATTTGCTCAAAAATTATTTTGATTGATGGCCAAACATCATTTATTGATTGAGTGATGTTGGTCCAAAGAATTTTCTTAATTTCTGTCAAAGGTTTCTCAAATGTGAGATCCTTTTCTAATGATTTCACTTTGTTTTCTAACCCTTTAATCTCTCTTGATTTTTCTACAAAATTTATCTTTGAGAGATCATACCTCTGTTCTAAGTTGGCATACTGTTATTGTACCTTTTTTTAGCTCTGAAACTTACAGTTTCATGTCCTCCATTGATTTTACTAATTCCTCTGTGCTCAAATTGGCAGTACTATCCTGTGTTGTTCTTGTTGTTCCTGTTGTTGTTGTACTTGTGACCACCTCTGCTGTGGCTACTGGAATGTTTGGTGCCAGAGTTTCTCCAAGGGTTGAAGGGACTGCAGTTGAGACTACGGGTATCATATTGGGAGGCTGAGAGGTCGACTCTCCCTGCTTGTCCTTCAATGATTTTTCAAGTTCTTGCTTAGTCTCATTCAATTGTTCATTAAGTTTTAAGAGCAAATCCATCAGCTCTTCTTCATATTTTTGCTTTATGATCTCAACAATCTGTCGATGCCTTGAAGGAGGCAGCTTTAGCTGCTTCCTTAAGGTAACAATATCTTCATCTTTCTTTTTGATTAAGGCTTTTGTAGCCTTTACATCTTTGGGATCATGACCCAATCCAATAATTATTTCTTCTAAAGACTTTATTATGTTATCTTTGGCCTGGGAGGAAGCTTTCTCCAAATGTAGTTGAGCAATTGTGTTATCCAAAGAATTTTCTAGCCTTTGGGCCATCATAGCCTTACTAGTCAATGTGGAATAAATCATTTCCCCAGTTTGTTTGTGCAATTCAATCTGATCCAAAGAATGAATATCCTTTGCCATGACTTCAAAATTGGTTCTAAGATAGTATGCTACTAATTGAGGTTGTTGCACTTTAGGCTTGAAATAGCTCATTATCATCTTACCTTCCTTGATGTCATAGGCTGACATCAATCTGTTTTGATTTGTGGGAGCCATTTTCAGATATTGATTGTAGACCTGAAACCTTAATGGATCATTTCTGGCTTTTATGTCTATAAATGTCTTTTTGATATCTAAAGTGTCCTTTACTGGTGGTCTGAAAGATGATACCTCTGTACTTTGTTGTCTCTCTAGCTCCTTTCTCTGTGAGCTAGTAGATGTCCCACCTACTGGGAACATTTGCTAGCTATCTACTCCTTCTCTTCTCTGACTATCAGCAGTCTCTTCAAAAAATTCTTCTTCTGAAAGGGGATTTAGCCTTTTCCTTTTGGCACCAAGATGTCTTGAAGGTCTACTGGCAGGGGTAGTTGTTTCCCTGTCTCTCTTTTTATTTCTTTCCTCATTTAGAGGAGTTTGCAAGATTGGAGGTTCTCCCATATTGCCCTGAGTGGGAGGAGTGTGCATTTGGGCTTGTTCTTTGGAAGTTTCAGGTCGCTTTGACATTGTAGATTGCTCGGTGACCTGTGTATTGGTTTCTAGTTCCTTGCCTTTGGATGTTCATGTGGCTGGAGTGCTGGTTTCCTGTGAATGTTGCTGAGAGGTTCCAGCTGTAGAGGGACCAGTCCTTGACCTTTGTACCTGCCAAAAAGAATCCAGGTCAAGTGTTTTCTCAAGATCTCTCATAACATTTTCAATATTGACCTATTCACTATCATTTTCTACTAGGGTCCCTTCCCTTCATTCATCCATATTTGCAAATTGTTCAATCTCTGGAATCCTATGGTGAATGTATGTTGACAATCTTTTCTTCATTCTTCTATCACAGATAAAGCTGTTAGGGTCATATGGTATCCACCCAAAACTCTTTTCTAACTTAAGGTGATCTTCTAAAATTATTTTTGCTTCTCTCCATGCCTCCCTAGTGTTACAGACAAAAGGGCCTAACTGATTCTAGATTCTCCGCTGAGCTTTCTTCTTAGCATTATTAAAATGGACCAGGTCTGAATTTATCATTTACCTGAAATATTCCAATGCAAAGAGCCTCATTGGAACATACTTTGGTAGCTTAAAAGGGCAGATCTCACACCCATATATCTTGATTTCTGTATGGTTCTTGTATAGGTACCAATCACCTATTCTATACTAATTGGAGAGCTGAAGGATCTTCTTCATATCACCACTGATCCTAGGAGGGGAAATTCCTGTCAATAAGGTGGTTGTTGGATGAACAAATTGATTATTGAACTCATTGTATGAGTAAGGGGACTCCAAGGATGCATGGAAAATGGGGCTCCAAAAGATGACAAACCTTGGATTTCCTTTGGTATCAAGTTTCATGACAGGGAAAGGGAAGTTCTCTGACTGATAATACAACATAAGGTGATATATGAAAGTGGTGTATTTGAAAACTCCTTAATTATCCAGTCTTAAGAACTAGTCATGAATCTTATTAGCAATATAGGAGGCATAGTCATATTTGATGGCAGGGGGCTGTCCAGGAGTAAAAATTGACAACAACACTAGGGTTATCTCATCAACAAACTCACTAGTGTTGAATCCCATAATTAAAGATATTATGTCAATTATGATTTGTCCCATATCTGTGAAGAAAGTTTTCATGTAAGGAGGTGGGCCATCAGGCTGATGCTTTGGTGACATGAAGGTCTAACAGATGTGGTTCAGTTCTGATTGAGACAATTGAGTGGATCTCTCAAGTAAATATCCCATGGAAATGGGAGTGAGAGCTTGACTGGAGTGGAATTGCAACATTTCATTGATGGATTGAGTAGTTATTGGAAAGAGGATTGTTTGGCTTGGAGACATAACTGCTCTGTAGTTAGGGTCATAATTGGCCTGCAATTGGTGAATTATATCAAGGAAAACATGGATTGAGGGGAGAAAATACATGGGAATGTTAGATTCCCACAGTCCTAGGATGTCAAAGCCATTCAGATAGTTATCTCTACTTTGGAAAAAGACTTTAAGGTGGTTTTTATCAATGGATAAGTCTTTTATCTAAAAGTCTTTATCCGCAAGAGGCAGATAGTCTAAATATTTATGAGGAGCATTCATGGGTGCAATAGCCAAGGCCACAGGGGTTTCCATTTCTGGTTCTTGTGGATTCAGAAAGGAATTTCGGTTTTTGGTGAAAAATGGGCAAATTAACAGGTATGGGAACTTTATATGTTGAAACAAAGACTGAATTTGTAATGAATTTTGGCTTTTTCTATCAAATTACAGTGGAAAATGAGAACTTGCAGGGTTTATGCGGAAATTGGATAAATACCTGTGTTCGAGGAGTGAACAGTGCAAAAACAGGTGCAGGCAGTAGCTAACAGGTTCTGGGCTATGTCGTATGCAAGTTTCTTAGCAAGGTGGCAGTTGGAAATCTTGGACAATTGGCCTTGATGTTCTTTGCATGGGAGCACTGGTATACAGTAAAAAACAATGAAAATGATGTTTGTTTGTTTTATTAACAAAGTCAAGGTTGGCGGGGGTTTTTTGGTTTTCAGACGGATGACGTGCGTGTGGAATGAATTGATGTTTTTGTCGCATGCGGGAAAGAGGTAAGTGGTTTCATCGCACCGCATTTGGGGACGGGCGGTATTTAGCGGGGAGCCAGTGATTCCACAGATCGCTTGACGCGTGGCGGAGGTACGGGGAGAAAACCACTTAGTGATCACACGCTAACACACGGTCACTAAGAGGTGCCCGTCAGATTTGGAGGACCTGATCGGACGATCGATGAGAGGCGCGATACGGCAGGGTTTAAAGGAGGGTGGGCCCAATATAAATTAAATATTTTCATCATATCAGGGGTGATGCGATTGGCTGGAAGAGTTATTAATTAGTCCGGATGACTAAATTAATCCTCGTTAAGGGTGGCAAGGTTGGGTTCTTAATTAACTACAAGTTAGTTAATTAATCCAATTTTTTATTCGTTTTAAGTTATACTTAACCCTCGGGGCGGGATATGTAATAATTTGGGGTTTTTTCATATTTATAATAATACGGCTGTGGGTAATTTATTTTATTTTGGAATTATATAATAAAACATTAATAATTAATATGACCGAATGAATGGAAAAGCGCTAAGTGCAATGATTTCCAAATATATTTCATTATATAACATATTTACTTAGGTTAAAGTGTATAAAAGAGTTTTTAGGAAGATTTATTTCAATTTTCCTAAGTAAAATAGGATTTTACTTAGGAAAAGATTTATGAAAGTAATTGAATGACTTATGGATGATTTTAAGTGCTTAGACTTTTAAATTATTGGGCTGAGGGTCTGGCCCCTCTAGAAGTCAGAGAAATGCTCTGAGCACCTTTAATTTTAAAATGCCTTATTACTTAGGGGGAATTAGTGAAAATTTAGGGAAAGATGAGAAGGGGAGTTAATTATTTGACCTTGCTTTGTTTGAAATGCTTCCAGTGTAATGTCTTCCTTGCACTTGTGATGAAAGTAAAAATTAACACATTTAGAGTCATTATCCATCACATGTAATTCTGCAACATCATCTACCTACCCTACCTACTTTAACATAACATTTTTTCTTCTTTATTAGGGTGCACTTAGACTGGCAAGCCCTTTTCACACTTTTTCTTCTTTTACATGTAGATCTCTATCTAAGTCTAACCTTATTACATCCAAGGGCTCAGATTAAACTGTTGAGCTCCTTTTATTCACTCTACCTATCTACTTATCTGCCAAGATTAAACAGTTTAGTCAGATTTTGTTCTCTATCTCTAAAACATAAAATTGAAAATATGAACTAACCAAGCTTACACTGTTTGACTGTTCATCAATTGTGGCATAAGTAACAAGCTGCACACAATTTGTTTATTACATAAGCGTAAAAAGTAGTGCCATTTAGACTTGCACACTTTCCTTGGTTTTTCTTTTGGTGGGATTCATTTTCTTTCACTTTTTTGACCATCTTATTCTTTTTACCCTTTGATTTTTCTTTTACGGTATACCCTCTTTACATTTTTTAAATTTTTTTATTTTTTGAAAATATGGAAAACCTTTGCAACAAGAAAAGGTATGAACATATTCATAGCTCATCAAGTCAATCATGAAATATGAAACCTATTGGTATAGGAACATAACACTATGCTTGAGTATACTTGAATATGGTTTCATTTTCTCACAAGCTTGAAACATTAGAAAAAACTATGCTTAGATTTGGTTTCATATTTACACAAGCTTGAAACAAAGATAAACTATGCTTGAGATGAGTTTGCATGCCCCCATCATAATGACTCAATTTGAGTTACATTCCCCCCAAGCTTCATTTCATTCACCTAAGCAGACTACTGGCTACTAATAGGTGGATGGAACGAAGTTTTACTTACAAGATCAAGTGAAAGACTTGGATTTTACAAGATCTAATCAAAGACTCGAATTGTAAGGGGATTTGTTTCATTTTTTAACGAGCTTGACATAGGAAAAGAACCATTCTCATGACACCTTGTTTCATTTTTTACCTATCTTGACACAAGTAAAGGAACTTTGATCATAGGGACCTATTTCATTTTTTAACGAGGTTGACATAGTAATAGAACTATCCTCATGGGAACCTATTTCATTTTTTAACGAGGTTGACATGGTAAAAGAACTATAGTCATGACAGCTTGATTATGACCTATAATAGTTCATAGCTTCCAAGAGGTTCATATCAGATGGGAGAACAACACTCTGGAAGGGATACATGTCCAGGGATCTAACGGAAAGATTAGGTTCCAATGCCCCCAGTACATGACACACTATATCATTGACTAGATCATCAATAGACATGAGCACGGAACAGGTGGCAACATAATTAACATGTGGCAGAGTTGATACCACTTGCATAAAAGGACCATTTAGGGAAGATGGTGGATCGGGAGTCAAATTAGGACCAACAAATGAAAGTTGACCAAAGGCCACAATTCTTCCTTCATGTGGGAAATATATGACACGAAAGAGAGAAGAGACAAGAGCTCCCATGAAATAAACATAGTCACGGCCAAGGATTAATTTAAAATTCAATGTGCCTTGGACAACCATCATGTCAAGATAGACAAATTTTCCTCCCAAAGTAATAGGCAACTTAGGAAGAATCCCTAATGGTTGACTAGTTCCTCTGTTAAAAGTCAACACATTATGGGTAATGGGTACAAGCTGCGGAGAACCTAAAGCTTTCTAAGTAGTTGAGGACATAATACTAACATATGCGCCTTCATCTATGGTTATGCCAGGTATAGGTATATTATATGCCTGTACCATGATCTGAAAAGGCACGTAAGAAGTAAGGTGATATCTTGCTAAACGACTCCAATCAAAGAAAGTGACTAAACTACTTGGGCGGGGTGCCATCAGAATGGGATAAATTCCCACTTATGCTACAGGAATAGGAGGATCGCCCCCCTATACTATGGGAACGGAGGGATTTCCCCCTAATTATTTTGAATCTGAAGAAATAAGGAGAACCTAAGTGGTATTAACTTCACTCTCTATAGGATGGATATGATCAACTGAAAGCGTAATTGGGTTAACCATTTTCTCGACCAATAGTTGGTTGGAAACAGACTCATTAGATTCACTTTCAGAGAGAGTGGGAATGACTAGATATGAACTTTGATCAATCACTTGGTTTACTAGTCGAGGGTCAAGGGAAAGCTTTCTATAATCATTCAGAAGATGAGGTTGAGAAGTTGTAAGGTTATCAAACACGTTAGAGGCTTCATCCATATAAGGACAAAGGTGAATAAGATGATGCCCTTCATATAACCTACAAGGAAATTTGAATTTTCCCTTTTCCCATGGGCTTTGCTGTCACTAGTTGAAGATTTATCACCAGCATGATCTCCAGAGACTGATGACAAAGGTCGATGTGAACATGTGGACCATACTTCTAATACCTTGGGAAGACTAGGGAATTCTCAAAGAAGGTGGTCACTCTTACAAATCTTGCAAGGGAATTTCACCTTATGAGGTTTATTGGAAGGTTTCTCAACATCAATTGCATGAGTAGCATTGACTGCTTGGTTGCCCCCTTGCTTATTTTTCTTCTTCTTAATATTCCTTTTCTTCTTCTTCTTATCCACTAATGACTAACTTACATGTTTTCCCCGGACGAAGAAGAAGAAGAAGAGGAAGAAGATCAAACGGGAGAAGAAGGCGAAGGGTCAGCTATAAGATCAACTGAAGGTTGATGTGGTTCAAGTGGAGGACAACCCAATTGAGGGTTGTTTGGAAATTTGGAACCATAGGGGTAGAAAATAACGAAACCGGAAAACCAATGGTAAATCCAGGAAGAGACAACGTTTCCATATAGGGAGTACCAACATTTCCAAAAGAAGGAAAAGGATTAGGATTCCCATCATAGGGTTTTCCTTGGCAGGTAGACTCATGAACTATTGCCATTAGACTCAACCTAAGATCTACTAAGCAGTATTTCCACAAGAAGGATATTATTCCACGGTTAATTAGTTTTATAAATTAACAATAAAGAAATAAAAAAGGGGGTAACTAGGCATAAAAGTTTACCAAGCAACCGTGAGCTACAATATACACCTTGGTGAACCAAGGACTTAACATACGGTAGCCAATCTCCCCAAACGTTGTGTTCAATGTATTACAATATACAAGGCGACAGACTTGGTTACTTATGGATAGATAGCAACCTATGGGGGACTCCCAAAATATACGCGACGGTACATGGGAGTGTAGTCCGTAGTAGTGATGTCTAATGTGTAATCGTTTGATGAGGGCGTTCCAATATACTTAGCATGTGTGGAACACCTCCAATATCCCAAAAGTACTAGAGAATAGTCCTATACACTTTCGTACGTGGAACGAGATTTCACCCTCGGGATACAATGTTGGAAAATAACGACAACTCCTACATTTAATGACGCCAGAACACGTCTCTATCCTAGACCTCTAAATGTTTGTGTTAAGTTCCAAATGCTCCTTAGGTTAATTGAGGTAAATTTTAAGTTTATCTTCAATTAAGTTTCAGTTTTAAGGCTCAAAATGATGTCACCTGAACACGTATGATGCAACTATCATGAGAAAAGGATTCTTTCCAATTTGATGAGGGTTAATCTAGTAAGGGAGGAGATTCAAACAATAATGAAACAATGAAGAATGCAGCAAACAAAGCTTTCCTAACTAGATCTTTCACTTTCATTTTCCAAATGCAACCACCAAAAGAAAAATGACTTCAATTTTTTTTTAATGAATGAGAATGCACTCGATGCTCTTTTAGCTTTCAATCACTAAACAATATAACCTATTTCCAATGATAAATCTCAAAAAATGACTTTTCAATGCAATGTGATCTAATGCACTTTACAAAAAGTAACTTATGATATGAAAACTATATGAATGAAAAATCAATTTCCTTATGGTCTCAAAATAACTAATAATGCTCAAACAACAGCAAATCAATATTCCTTCCAAACATACAAGAAAAAAAAAAATTTCATTGACTCAAAGGATCAAGGACTCAACCAAAATTTAATTTCACCACTTCAAACAATGGGAGGGACTTTTGCACACCACAAAGGAACTAACACAAATCAAAGAAAATTCAATGCACACAGAGCAAGAGGATAACCTCAAAGATCAAGACACACTAAGATTTTTAGCAGAAACCCTAAAAATTCTCAATTTTAAGGATCATCACTACTTTACATAGAAAAATCCATGTTGACAGGGTCATCAGCACTAATTTACATAGAAAAATTCATGTTAGAAGCACTACTTTACACAACAAAATCCGCGTTGGACAAGAAAATGGACTAGTGTGAGCAGACAGTGGAAGACAGGGTTTCTAGCACGATTGTACTAGGAAAAAATAGTGTTGTCAATGCAACTATAACTGATAAAAACACACTGAGAGAGGAAATTTTAGGAAAAACAAGTAGATCTTGAGCAAAACCCTAGACCTGATACCCTAAATGACCGACTACTCAGAGTACAGACTCAAAGGAAATCAAAACCAAGGATCATTGAAAGGTGGCCAAACTAATCAAAAAGGCCAAATGCAAAAGGAGGGTTGAAAGGGCTATAGTGTTCCTAGTGGAGTCACCAATTTGTTATCTAGGCAATCCCTTCTACGGATAGAAGTGATCCCTCTAGTCCAATGATTGGATCTGGTAACAACCAAAACAAATACATGCAAAACTCTCCTAGTTTAAATAAGAATGACACAAGAGAGGAAAGATGGCCTACCTCACTCCTATGTGGTTGCTTTTCGATGTCAATCTCGATCTCCTCACTTCCAAGCTAGATCCTCATTATCCTGTTGAGAATGAATGCCTGCAACAGATATCAAACAAAGACAATAGAGGAAAAACATAGCATATACATTATAATGTAAACCATATGACATATCAAGGAGCATCATACTAAGCAAGTAGTCATTTACATGTTTATGGAAAGTAAACATGCATTGTATTAATAAAAAACACAAGAGGGAAGCATACAACCACTACCTTGATCTTGGAAGCCTCCTTCGAGTGGGTTTCCAAGTCCAATCCAAGACTCTTCAATCTCTCCTTTCTCCCTCACAAATTGGCATAAATTAGGCACAATTTAGCAACAGCATGACCAATCTAGTTTGACCAAACATTTGAGGGTATAAGGGAATCAATTTATATGGAAGGATATGGAGTTATGGATCCACAAAAGGGGGAAGAAGGTCCACATCTTAAGGGGAAGATCCCTAAAGGCAGGATCAAGGACTCAAAATGGGAGAACTCGGCCATATCTTTATTCAACAATAACTAGTTTGTCGTTCTCAAGGCTTCTAGTAAAAGAAGCTTCGGCTCCATTTTTGGAGAAACTATCTGAAGAGGACTAGCGCGCTTTTTCACTATACTTCCCACGCTGACAGCACTATCCATTAATTATGCATAGCGTTACCAGCATAGGTTTTACTAGTAACAGTAGCGTTGGGCTTTCAAATAGGGTTTTTTGACAAGCTCTTAAAGAATTACTTCAAGGCATTTCTTCTTCTTTTCTTTAGGGATGCTCTGATCAATGTTTTTCATAGTGAATTTATTGACAACTTTTGTCACTTTGCAACATTTTGGGAAAATTTTAAAAACTCAGGATCTGAGACAGGGAGTGCGACAAAATATTGTATAACAACAACAACCTAGTTTTTCAACAAATTTCAACATAGCCTAAGTATATCCAGCTACTTTTCTTCATACATTTTGATGGAATCTTGTTATTTGGAGTTGTTTTTGTTGAGAAGTATATCAGATGCATATTGTCAACACTTATTTGGTTTCAAAAACAAGATCATATTCAAGCTAATGTCAAGCCTCGCTTACAACCCCATTTTGAGATGTGGGCTTGGTTTCTTTTGTGCATGATCTTACTTTTTCATGCACTTCACTATCCATCAACAAGTATTTTCCCTTTGATACTAATGAGCCCGAGTATTGTAACAAGAATGTTGCAACTCCCAAGGCTACCAACTTAAATTATAAACCCGGGGTTCATACAAACTTAATAGGTGTCGGCATTATATGTGCAGCGTGCAATGTATCCTTCTTTCATTGATCTGATGCAATGAAATGAATGTCATGAAATCCAAGTCTAAACTAATTACAGAAATGGAAATGTTACTCCGTTTGTAGAAAGGAAACTTAATTACTTTTGTAGACAAGAAATACTAATTAATTTTGCATAAAGGAAAGGCTATTATACTTTGCATGCCTGTAAATGCTAATCTTACTTTCAAAAATCTAAACATTAACCTATTTGTAGAGTGTAAATGGTACATCAAAAGGAAGCCTAGTCTATGCAATAGAAATAAAAATGTTGGAAATGGAAAACATAGCTTAATATGTATGAAACAAAATGAAATCATTCTTCAATCATTGCATTTAGGAGAGATTTTTTGAACAAAGTTCATCAGGTACTTCATAAAGTAATCATCATTACGCTCTTCAAGTCATGAATCTGTCCACTAACCATAACTACATAGGTGAATTGCAATGGAGAAGAGGCAAGGCTTAAGAGGTTTTTGGTCTTACTCAATCATGGTTTCAGAGCCTAGGGTTCGTTATTCAATCCTAAGAAGAAAAATCCAAACTTTTAGAGCAATTTTGGTCAATTTTACACGTGCTACAGAAGTTGCTACATGAGTGGAAGGATTGCTACAGGAGTGAAATAACTTGTCGAATTCCAAATTAAATTAAATAAAAATGAGATGGGAAATTTTTTGTTATTAATTAGGAAGTCCTAGGACTCCTTTCCAAGTGGAATCACTCCAAAATACCCCTGTTAACACGTGCTAAAAAATAGCAGAAAATTACTACTCTAAAAACCAGAAATTCAGGAACTAGTGAGCTAGTTAACCTACCAAATACCTAACCTAATCAAGTGAATGATAAGGGGTAAATTTTATTATTAAATTGAATTTTTTTATGACCCAATACAAGTGGAATCAACTCAAATGAATCTCATTAACACGTTCTAAAAAATAGCAAAAAATTACTACTATTTTGCTCCAAGGGACTTCCAGAAATTTTAGATTTGTGAACTAGTAAACCAATCCAAGTAGCTCAATGATGAATATGACATTCAAATATGTTATAAGGATGCATCAGGCTTGTGAATCTGTAAATAACCAGCAAAACATATCACTTCAATTATTCAACCAATATGACCTACAACAAAAGAAGCATGAATTTTAAATGCAGAAATAAGAAATGCAAGTGAAAAAGACATTCAAAAGAAATAAAAAAAATTGTGCAAGAGGACTCTGAGGCTCCTAGGATGGAAAAGCCCAAGAAAAATCAGATTTATATGAAGGAAACCTTTAGAAGATAAAAATGGAACCAAACTTCATTATTTGAATCAATCAAAGTACATCCCTACTGAAATGAAAGTGGAGATGCTAAATAACAAGTTTTCTCCACAAGAAGACTAAGAAATACATGCCCCTAGAAAAAAAATAAAAAAATGAATTGGTATCATAAAAAATGATGAGAAAGCATTCTCCTTGAAAGGAGGTAGCTTTCCCCTCCAAAATCCCTTAAAAAGTGGATCTGGTTCCTAACACAAGGAATCTTCATTAAATGGCAGGGAACACATTCCTAGATTTTCTCGATCAGTGGAGCTCTAGAATTTGTCAATAATTTCATGATAATTTGTTCATTTATTATCTAATATTGGTCCATAATGTAGCAGGGATCAAGCCCCTAGATTATCTCATCCTCCAAGTCTCCATAATCTGCACAATATTCTCACGATATTCTATAAAAATAAATAATATTAGGCACATAATATGCAATTATCTCTAATCTTCCTAATGAACATATTATAGCTAAAAATATGTCATCTAATGCAAAAATATAGGTTTAATTTGTTGAAGGATGGTCATATGGGCCTTAATTTCTGTCTAATTTGGAGGCCCGTAAGATAATACTCCAATCAACTTCAAGCTAGTATAGTACCATTCCAAAATTGGGAGGAAAGTAGGGAATCTGATCCACGTGCATATTGGTGTTAGGTGGGAAAATCTCGTCTTGCGTGAAAGACAAGATCTCCCTACACTCAATGACTGGATCTAGTAACAAAAAAACAAACCAATAAATATTTCTCTAGGTTCATCTTTATTAAATCATAAATAAGAGTAATGGAGTATAGAATCCATACATTTTAATCAAGATGCTTGTTGAAGATCCTTCCTATGGTTTGATGAAATCTTTCAATGCTCAAAATCCATACTTGAAAACACAATAACAAATAAAAGATCAAAGGCATATGATATATAAATGAATTAGTACAACCTATACTAGTGATCAAAGGGACTATTACCTAATATCATAACCAATTGACAATGAAAGTAAGCATACAATTTATCAGATCTAATGGAAAATATAGTGAGAAAGAAATACTCCTTTGTATTATAATCAAATGAAAAAGAGAGAAATAACCTAGCCTTGATGTTTCAAACCTCCTTCCAACGGTCTCCAATCCTCCCTTCAATGACAAGCTTTCAACCTCAAATTGACAGCACAAGTTTACATCAAAATTCAACCCCTTCCCCTATGGTATGTAGTGAAGTTATAAGACAAGAGGAGAGGGTTAGAGATCCTCTTTCTAAGGATAAAATCCATAAATATGGGGATTGGGGATCCATAATGAGAGGGAATATATTCATGAACCATGGGATGAGGCCCAAATAGGTAGGGGCTTGAGTCCTTCTTGTCGGTATAATATTCCCCAACAAGGCTTCTAGAAATTATTTTTTATTTGTACCTATGTTGAAATGTTGTCACACTTTTTAATGGAAGACTGAGCACATAATTGTGCAAGCTATAATGATCATAACTACATTTGTGTAGGTAATTTCTAGGAAAATTGTAACAGTGCTTGACATTAGGTTTTAAAGTAATGTAATCCAATATTTTTGTTATTTTGATAATGGTTTTGGTTCCAAATTTGTAGGGGATTGCTTGAAAGAGTTCATTGGATAGTAAGAGATCCGTATTTGCAGTCATTTTCCTAATGGTGACAAAATGACGTGTAACAATTGGTGGCCACCCACCTATTCCACCTGGACCCCCAATGTAACTCCCAACCCTACATTTACCAACTTTTACAAGCTTTCTAGGGCAAACATGAGCTGAGTGTTACTATGATATTACCTAACCTTCAAGTTACAATTATGGAAGTGGGGTCAACTAACAGACAACATACAACCATCCCTCAGGGACTACAAACCACGCATGAGCCTGCAAACCACCCCAGATGATCAATCCTTGAGTTGGAACTTTTTTTCACAAGACAAACTCCCTAACCACACCCATAACACTACATGCATGTAGTTGGGAGGTTATAATTGCACTCATAGGCTTGGCTTCCAACTATTATGACATAGGGAGCTCCTTATTACTCTCTTAAGTTCAATGCATGAGGTCACGATATCTATGCCACTTTTTCATGCAAGCCTATAGACCATTTCACAGAATTGCCTGTAACTTTCTAGAATCATGTCAATAAGGATAACAATGCTAAAAAAACAGAACTTCAACAAGATCTTTACCAAGACATGCCTAATGCAGGATAACATTTTGTCAAACACATGACAAACATATAAGCTACAAGTCATGAATGCATATCTGATCACCAACTTTTGAACTTCATCTGAGAATCACCAAGAACGCTAAATTCCCTTTCAATCTAGTTGCAATAACATGTGTTTTCCCATGCATTCATAACCATCCAGTAACTTATCAAATCACGAACGAGCTGTAGCTAGAGCACATCTTAAAACCATGCATATAACCAGCATATGACCAGAATAGAAACTATGAAAAAACAATCATAATATCACCATAATAATCAATATAAGTACTCATAGATCACAATAGGAAAATAACTGATATTAACATATGAAAATTCCAACCAAGTCAGGGAATTCCACGTAACACCTGACCATAGATTGGGCTGAACCAAATCTCTCTTTCATCCAATCACTCTTGCACCATATTCCAAGCATTAATGTGGGATCATACGGGTTAAACCAAAACAAAATCATACATGGATTCCAAAGGCAAAATGACCTCAACCCTCAACCATAGTGATTTCACCTATACGGTCCAAAAATCACTAACATCAACCAGATCGGTCTCTATCCAAGTTGTCTAAGGCTCTAGGAACTAGTAACTTAACTCACATCCTCGAGGGAACCCAAGCTATTATAGGGATCTAGAGCATTTGTCCCAACCCACGGGCTTCAGGGACTAGAAACTCAACCCACGGCCTCCAAAGAACCCAAGTTGTTTCAAGGCTCCAGAGCATTTGTTCCAACCCACAACTATAGGAAACTGGAAACCAAACAGAAAAACCTAGTGATAAACCCACCACACCATGGTTATCCACGAAAATTGTAAGTCAAGGTTGAAACCACTATTAATCCGGGAAAATCTCCATGCCAATGAGTACACATAACCAAGGAACCACATGCATATACCATGCATCCAAAAATCAACAAGGAGATCACACATGAAACCTATTACCTGCAATGTAATCTTGATGTAACTGTTGATCCAATTGTTCCTTGCATTTCCTTTATTTCCTTTACTTTCTTTCTCTAATCTAAGTGAATGCTAGAGTGCTCCAAGCATGCTCCAAGAATACTCTAAGTGTGCAATAGTATGAGCGAATGGAAGGAGAGAGCCAAAACTGAAATAATGATCCGAATTTAAATAAGAATGCAACAAATTATAGATATAACCATAAATACAAAGATGCAGTAGACATAACACTTCGTTTCATTAATATCAAATACTAAAATATGCTTACAAACAGAATGGAAATAAGACTAGTTCAGGCGATGGTAGCTTATCCCTGAGAAAAGATGTGGCAGCTACATGCCTTTGAACTATGTTACAATGAGGACCCAAGGCCTATTTATTATTGAGGAACAATGGAAAACCCTAAAAATCTAGAAACCTAACCCTGGGAGAAAAACTATAGGCCCCATTTGGGTAAATTGGTACAACAATTTACCGGGGTCATAACTTTGGCATATGATCTCAGTTTAGCTATCATAATACCTTGTTTCAAATATCTTAAAGAGTAGGCCGAAAGAAAACAAGCTACTATGTTTGGGACTTTTACAGTCTCTTCATTTTCCCTAAAAACGTCATTTAGGGCCTCAAAATGGCTCTGGAAGTTAAGGACTCGAAAAACTGCCGAAAATAGTAAACTGTGCTATAATTAAGGAAACTGAAAAACTGCAAGAGATAGTGTTGGGGTTCCAAGTGGAATAGGAGGGTGGCCACAATATCCACCTGGATCAATCCTCCCCACTTAGGAAGCAATGGTCCTTATTATGTTGAGTGCCTCCATGAGATGGGGAAACTTCTACTCAACTTGGTCCTTGGTGAGCCATTTGCCTTGGTGCAGGAGTTGGCCAACTTTGACAACCCGATACAATTGGATCTTTTGTTGGCGAGCATTCTTGACCTGTGTGTCGATAATCCTATCAGTTGTGGCTTGTTCCATGTAGTCTGGGTTTAACTTTGTTGGTCTAAATTGTTCTGCAATGTTTGATGTGTCAAGCAATGGTGGGAAGTATGGTCAAAGGCACTCCACATTGAACATTGGGTGCAGGCCAACGAATGGGGGAATGTTGAGCTCAAAATCATTATCTCCCACAACCTTGGTAATGGTGTAAGGGCCATATCAGAGAGGTTTAATCTTCTGATGGGCTCTAGTAAGGTTTTGTTTTTGCAAATGCAACCAGACTTTGTCGCCCACCTGAAACTTGTGTGGCACCCGATGTTGATCATCTCGCTGCTTGTACTTGTCATTTGACTTCTCCAGGATGTCTTGAACCTATTGGCAGATGTGTTGGATGCGTTCAATAAATATGGTCGCTTTATCAACCTTAGGAAGTACATGTGTGGATTATGTCTTCGTAGTCGCATGAGGCATGACAACATCAATTGGACATAATGGTTGAAATCCTATACCGACTTGAAAGGGACTGCGACCATTCAAGTTATGGAGAGCTCTATTATAATTGTGTTGAACATATGGAAGACTCTCATCCCAAGTTTGAGGATTCTTGGAGTTGTACATGTGGAGTATTTGCAATGTCATCCTATTGACGACCTTCGTCTAGCCATTAGTCTCGGGATGCAAGGCAGTTGATTTGGTGAGCTTTGTGTCCAATAGTGTCTAGAGGCTTGACCATAATGTACTCAATAATCTCCTATCCCGATCTAATATAATGGTCTACAGGATCCCAAAATGTACCCATACTTGTTCATAGAAGAGTTTGGAAGTGTCCTCTATTGTGATACTCTTCTTGGAAGCCGCCAATATAGCCATCTTACAAAATATGTCCATGACCACAAATGCATAGTCATTACCATGCTTGGTAGAAAGGAGGCCAGACATATAGTCCATGGATATGGATTCCCAGGGTTGATTGGGAGTAGGCAGAGGAGTGTACAAACCTTGCTTCTTGATGGTTGACTTGGCGATGGCCCAGGCAGGGCAGGATCTGATATATTTCCCAACATCCAGTTGGAGTTTCGGAAATTAAAAGTAATTTTGTAGTACAACCACAATTTTCTCCACACGAAATTGTCCTACGACCTAACTATAGTGCGCTTCCCAAATCATCTTAGCATGCTCTCTTGAAGGAACACAATGGTGGCCCAGATAGCATTATAATGCCTCCTGGAGGTGGAAATCAGGAACTTGCTTGTCGGCTACTAGCATATGGTATGTCAAGCTGAACTTTGGATAATTTTTGTATAGTTGTGGCCATCCAGAGGTCTCATGACCACGCGAATTGAGAACAGTAGTCAGTGCTACAACTACGGGCCAGCTGAGGCAGTCTACAACATGATTGGTGCTACCGTTTTTGTATTTAATGTTCAAGTGGAATTTTTGAAAATATGTAGACAAATTCTGATGGAGATCATTCTGCAACTTCCTTTTTGTATGTATAAACTGAAGAGGTCAGCGATCGATGTGGATGATCGTCTCCTTCCCCAGGATGTAGTGCCTCCATTGTCAGAAAGCTTGCACGATGGAATACATCTCTTTATCATAGGTGGGGCACTTCCAAATAGTATTGGAAAGTGTCTCACTATGATATGCCATTGGATGCCCGTGTTGGGTAAGTATTGCACCAATAACATAGTATGAGGCTTCTATCTAGATTTCAAATGGCTCCTGCAGGTCTAGCAGTGTGAGTATTGGTGTAGAGCAGAGGTGGTGCTTCAACTCAACAAATGCCTTATGTTGGTACTTGGACCAGGAAAACATTACTTTCACCCCGCCCTTAATAATCTGACTCAAAGGCCAAGTGATATGGGAGAAGCCCAACACGAACCTCAGATAGAAATTTGCAAAGCCCAAAAAGTTGCGAAGCTCCATTAGAGCGGTTGAGGCTAGGCAATCTCGAATGACTTGGATCTTGGTTAAGTCCACCTGCACACCACACTCATTTATGATGTAGCCCAAGTATTAGACCTAGCTCATGCCGAAGGTGCCTTTCTCTAATTTGGAAAATAGTTTGTGTTGCCAAAGGGTTTGAAGAACCTACCAAATGTGTTGCAAGTGTTCTTCCCAACTCTTGTTGAAGATGAGAATGTCGTCCATATAAACCACCACGAGCGATTTCGTGAACGATGCCATAAGATGTCATCCATTAGCCTCATAAAAGTAGCAGGGGCATTTTTCAACATGAAGGGCATAACCAACCATTCCAAAAGGCCTTCCTTGGATTTGAAGGTGGTCTTCCATTCATCTATGGGCTCTATTGGATCCTGGTGATAACCAAACTTCAAATCGATCTTGTAGAAATACTTGGCCCCCTTGAGTTGGTCCATTAGGTCATCAATCCATGGGATTGGATACCTATTCCTGATAGTGATTTTGTTTAGTGCCCGATAATCAATGCAAACCCTCTAGGTCCCATTCTTCTTCTATACAAGTACAATCGGGCTCCCACAAGGTGAGGAACTTGGTCGGATGTTCCCTTTCTGCAACAACTCCTAGATTTTCCACTTGATCTCTTCATTTTCCATAATGGAGTGGTGATATATTAGCCCGTTGGGTAGAGGTTCTTCGGGAGTCAAATTGATTGAATGCTTGACCTAACAATGCAAGGTTACCCCTGTGGGTGAGGAGAAGATGTCCTTGTATTCTTCCACGACCTTATCCACCTACTTTTGTTGCTTAGAGGAACCCTTCCTGGGGGCCATGGATGTGGTTATGACCTTCCCCTTACTTTGAGAGTGAATTAGAAATAAAACAAATTTCCCAGTTTGGGAGATGACCTTACTGCATTAGTTAGCAGAGATCAAAGAGATGGTGTTAGGTGAGGCTACCTCTAGTATCCTGCATAACTTTCTAGCTAAAGAAATAATAAGAGAGCGAGGTCTAGAATCATATACATCATGTTGCTTCCATAAGTATGTTTGTCCTAATAATACATCACAAACTTCAATAGGAGAAACATCACACAGTACCTCATCCGGGAAGGGATTGATGGTGTAGGGAAGGTGACACTGCTAGTTGATGCGAAGATCTCGTCCTTGGAGAAGCCACCTAATGGTATACAGTTGTGGATGTATCGTAGTCGGTAGGCCTAGCCACTTCATGACCTTTGCTGAAATGAGGTTCTTTTGACTCCCACTGTCAACAATGAACTGCAATAGAGAACCCTTCACCCACATTTGTGAGTGGAATAGGCGCTCCCCCTATTCTAGATCTTCATGCTCAATCTTATGGATATTTGTGGTGGCCACAATGGTACTAGACTCTGCGTAAATGATCTTCTTCCCTTTTTCATTCTCCTTGTTGGGTTCTAACTCAAAGTCGGAACATGCATCAAACTAAGATGCCTTCAGCTCGGCCTCCAATGACTCCTTGGCCCGACACTCACTTGTGTTGTGAGTGGAACTCTTATGGAACTCACATCAATTTCCCATGTCCTTTGTCTTCATGGTGTTATTCTTTGCTTGCGGCTTCGACGGGTTCTCCTCGATCGCCCCGCCTTAGACTTGTCCTTTGCTTTGCACTTTGGGGCCACCTTTCCCTTGCTTCGGATTCGTAGATCCAAAGCCTCACTTTTTCTGTTTAAGCTTCTACTCGATCTTGACAATGTAGCGGTACGTCGTGCTGAGAGAGGAGATTTCCAGGAACTCCATCTCATCCTCAATGTACCTATGTAGGCAACCGCAATACTTGAGTACCAAATGTTTCTCAAAATCCTTGATACCCAACTTCCTGAAAATGGTATGAAAAACATTGGTAAACTCGGGCATGTCTTGGTCCCTTCCCTGTCGCAATGTGGTCCACTTTATGTATAATTTATCCTCATTACTCCCGATAGGGTAGCATTGTTTCCTTGATGGCATCCCGGAACAAATCCCAAGTGGGTGTGTTTGAAAATAGTGAGGGTTTAATTTCATCCTTCTACTCACAATAGGTTTCCCACCAGTCCTTGACGTGGGGGGTGGCTTTGAGAAGAGAAAAAGTAATATTTTCCCGACTTGAAAAATCATGAACAAAAAAATATCCTTCTAATAAATTTAACCATTTATCTATGGCATTCGCATCTATCTGACCCTCAAATATGGGAATGTCGAAGTTAACTTGTACCTTAAAGGGTGTGGCGCTTCCAGAGTAGCTGTTGAAAGTAGATGCATCGCCCTTGGGTAGTCGCTGAAAGATGGGGGAAAATTTGTCCATCATCGCGTTCCTCTGTCATTGGAGGGCTTTTGTGAGCAAGATTTTGAAAGGATCTCTTGCCTCCTCATCCTTCTTTTGTCCCCCCATGGGAGGTCGTCGGGATTTGTGAGGCTGGTCTTGCAAAGGTTCGTCGATTTCAAGCCCTAACTCCTTATATCTCAACCTCGTTGGGAACATGCAAAGAAAAACATAGAAAGAGCAGACCGCTTTGATACCATTGATCTAAATTTAAATAAGAACGCAACAAATTACAGATATAACCATAAATACAAAGATGCAACAGAAATAACACTTCATTTTATTAATATCAAATACTGAAATATGCTTACAAACAAAATGATTGCAATCACGTTTTTCATGTATTTCTCATTTTTCGTGTAGAAGGGTTCATCAAAAGTATGCAACATGGGTACTCCTTAGATGAGGAATTAAATTTTCCATCAAATGAGTACTCCTGCTTGAAATTTGAGTAAAAACTTAGGGAGATAAGTTGAAAATACGAGTTGAAAAAGTAGTTTTATTATTTTATTAATTTTTAATATTTTTACTTTTTTACTCCAAAAATGGTGAATCATCCCCCATGGTTGAAATCATCATCTTGAATCCTATTTGTTCTTATAAATTTTATTTTGGTTGTACATTTTTCTTAGGAGGCCTATTTTTTACTTCAAAATTCCCCTATTAGGAACCATGGGGGCTTATCCCCTGACATTGTGAGAGCCTCTGTAAGAGTTCTGCTCAGTGGATGGACAGCCATGCTCATCACATAGGGTATGCTCAGGCTCTTTGGTTCTGTCAAAATATAGTCTCAATATGAATGAATGAATTTGTTGTATATTATTATGTAAATGTATGTTTATAATCATCGTCCATGCAACGTCGAATGATCGAGTTTGACTATGTAATAAACATATCAAATTCTGATGATCTCCTCACCTCCATTGGGCCCTTCGCCTATATAATTCCTCCCCATATAAGCCCTCCCTTCATATAACCTTCACCACCACATATTTCAAATATACCCTCCCCCAAATAATACCTTTGTTTTAATATATCAGAGTGCATTTTTTTTACACATATTACCAGCAGAGGTGCAATTTCTTACAATTTATTGGCAGCAGAGTATTTTTTTCACATTACACATACTTAAAATGAATTCATTAATATCTATCGTTGGAGTGGTTCTCACTGGAAAGGAGAATTATCCTGAGTGGTCTCGAAATATCAAACACACCCTCATTTTCAATGAGTTGTGGAAAGGAGTCTATGAAGCTGTAGGAGACAATGCACCTGAAAAGCCCACTTGAAATAAGGATTTCTCCATTTGGGAAAACAAGAACAATAATGCCTATGCCTTGATTGCAGCATTTGTAAATGAAGATTTGATTCGCCATATTTCACCATTTTCAAATGCTTTTAAAGCCTTACAGAATTTGAAGGAACTCTATGAATCACACTCTAAACTTGAAGTTGTCTAATTGATGATTAAATTGTTCAATCTTGAATTAAAAAATGATGATCCTCTTGCTTTAGCATCAGAAGTAAGACCTATTATGCATGATAGAAAAGTCACTAATGTTTAAACTAGACACTCCTCTAATAGCTTTTGTCAAGGCACTTTATCCCACTTATTCAAATTATCTTGAGTCATTGCAAGTAAATGGAAACCTCAAATAAATTTCCTTTGAATCCCTTGTGAATAAATTTGTTGAGAGAGAGAAATATTTTGGGAAGAAGACAACTCCTAAGTCTTCTAAATAAGTTGTGTTTCTTTCACATAGATAGAAGAATCATGCTCACGATTCTTCCGGAGGAAGAGGAAAAAGAAATTTCAAAGGCAGGGGGGGTAGACACTCTCAAGGAGAAAAATTGATCTTAATTGCATACGTTACAATAGAGATGGATCACATGATGCATCCACATGCAAGTTTCCTTGGAAAAAATTGAGCAGGAAAGAAATCAAGCCAAATGTAAAACCAATGACAAAGAGAAAGGTAAAGCACCTGAATCTGCTCACTATGTTGTGGCACATTATAATATTGGAGTAACTGAAGACTTGTTTAATGCTTCACTTGCTTCTTGTAAAAATGATTGGTTGCTTGATTCAGGAGAAACTTGCCACATGACTTTTAGAAGAGATTTTTTTGAAGAATTTATTGACAATGTTGATGGAGTAGTATACTTTGCAAAAAAATCAAAACTCAATCCATCAGGGCTTGGCACAATCAGGCTCAAATTGCTTGGTCTTCCAAACTTTCTTCTGCATGATGTTTTATATCTCCCACAGCTGAGAAGAAAATTTTTTTCCTTGGTCCACATCTGCCAGCAAGGACACTCCATTCATATGTTTTATGGAAGGTTGAGGTGAGAAAAGCACCAGATCACTCACTTGTCATGGTGGGGATAGAAGAAGAAAGACTTCTAAAGCTACATGGTACCTCTGCTCAAGCACAAAATTTCTCATACAGTTCTCATTATGATGAAGGTACATTTCCATCAAGTCTTTTATGGCATGCTAGTTGGACACTTGAACTATGACAACCTTCGCTTGTTGAAGAAAAATGGTGTTACTATTTTGCCTACAATTCCTAGGAAACTTAAGCAATGTGATGCTTGTATTCTAGGAAAGCATAGAAAATAGTCTTTTCATGATTCACATTCCGAAGCACATAGAAAACTTGAACTAATTCATTCAGATTTATGTGGTCCAATGCATGTTCCTTCTGCAAATGGAAATAAATATATGGTGACATTTATTGATGACTACACTAGAATGTGTTAGGTTTATCTATTGAAGAAAAAATATGATGTTTTTCAAACATTCAAGAACTTTCATACATGGATTGAAAATGATGCGCAATCTCATATTGACTCTATTCACACTGATAATGGAAAAGAATACACCTCAAATGAATTTGAAAACTATCTTCGCCATTATGGGTCAAACATCAAACAAATATGCCTTATAATCCCCAACATAATGGAGTAACTGAAAGAATGAATAGGACAATATTAAATATGGTACGTTCCATGATGTTTTTCGAGAATGTAAAATTGATGTTTTAGGCTGATGCAGTTCTATGTGTTGTGTATATAAAGAATAGATGTCCATCTAATGCTATTAGAAATAAAACTCCAGATGAAATGTTGTATGGCCACATTCCGTCGGTAAAGCATCTTAGGGTCTTTGCTTCCACCTATTATGCCTTGATACCAAAGGAAAAAAAAACAAACTTGGTGCAAGGAGTCATAATTGTATCTTCTTGGGGTATTCAAATACCTCCAAAAGCATACCATCTCTACGATGAAGTTAATAAGAAGTTTTTTGTATCTAGAGATGTAATCTTTCTTGAATCCTCCAAAGATGGAAATGTTGTTGAGTAGAAACTTGCACTTGGATAGATTCAGACATGCAAATCGTTCAAAGAATTTGATAATCAGATTCCACACCTTGAAGGGGGGATTCCTATACTGGATAAGTCTGTGGAATCTTCTTCTCGGGCACTCTCTCCCCCACATGAAGCTCTAGCCATGGATGATACTTTGAGTTATGTGATTGACAAAACTGGGAGAATCAATCTTGATTCATTCCCAACTCAGTCGATTGAGAAACCTGGACCATCTCAAAAAGGTCCCCTAAAATGGCTGATAAAGACACTTGAAAGTGTTCATCCTAATGAGGTTGGAAAGACAAGAACAAGAAATTCAACTAGGAAAAATGGAGGTGATGTAGATGATTCTAATTCACTTGTTGATATGGATGTTTCTTATGATTGTGAACTAAATTTATCTACATATTTTTAACCAACTTACTTCAAAGAAGCCACTTCTTGATGAATGGAAAGAAGCGATGCAAAAGGAGTGTGATGCCTTGATAAAGAATGGCACTTGGAAGCCAATTAATCCTCCATTGGGAACAAAACCAATTGGCTGCAAGTGGGTGTACAAGAACAAGTATAAAGTTGATGGCTCACTTGACAAGCACAAAGCCAGGGTTGTGGCAAAAGGTTTTGTGCAGAAGGAAGGGGTCAATTATGAGGAGACCTTTTCCACCATAGCAAAATGGGCTACCATCTGAACACTCTTTACCTTAGCAGCTCAAAATGGTTGGAAAGTCCATCAAATGGATGTAAAAACTACTTTCTTGAATGACTAACTTGGGCTATGTTCACTACTATCTTGGTATTGAAGTAACTCAACATATGAAGTCTATATTCCTCTCTCAAAAGAAGTGCATTGGAGATCTGTTGAACAGGTTTGGCATGGCTGAGTGTAATACTCTAACTACTTCAATGGAACAAAACTTAAAGCTCACATCCATTGAAGGAAAATAATTTGAGGATCCAACAAAGTATAGACAACTTGTAGGAAGTCTCAACTACTTGACTACTACCAGACCAGACATTTCATTTTCTGTCAAAACCCTCTCCAGGTTTATGCAAAAGCCTTGTGAGGGACATTGATCTGCTACAAAAAGAGTTCTAAAGTACTTGAAGGGAACCCAAGACTTTTGACTCAAGTATACATAGGTGCGCGACTTGAACTTCATTGGATACTCTGATTCAGAATTCGATGGAGACAAAGAAACCAGGGTATCTAATTAAGGTTATTCTATGAGTCTTGGATTAGGAGTTGTCTCCTGGAGATCACGCAAACAATCAGTTCCAGCATATTCCACAACAGAGGAAAAATATGTGGTAGCCGTTGAGGCAAAAAAAGAAATTGTGTGGCTCAAGAAAATTCTAGAAGATTTGCGTGTGAAACAAGTACATTCAACTCCACTCATGATTGAAAACACCTCTGCAATTAAGTTGGCCAAGAACCCAAAGTTCCATGATCGAACGAAGCATATCAAGACAAAATACCATCTAATTCGACATCATGTTGAGGCCAAGACAATCCATCTACACCATTTTTCCACTAATTTGCAAATCGTAGACATCTTCACCAAAGTGCTTTGAAGAGAAAAGTTTGAAAGATTCATAATGATGCTTGGACTCACCAACATCCCTTCATATTAAGGGGGGAATGTTGACAACTAATTAGTGGGATTGGGTGAAAATTTGTAAATAATGTAAATAATAAATAATGGAAAATGAAGAGGCATTGGGAGGTGAATCCCAAGAGTCTCTCCCTCCTGTATATAACCATGAGTAATATTAATGAATAAGAAATTTGATTTGAAGAGTTACCTCCTGGATTGACAGGAAGTATGGTCGAAGGTAGTCCACATTGAACACTAGGTCCAAGCCAAGGAATGGGGGAATGATGACCTCAAAAGAATTGTCTCCCACAGCCTTGCTAATGGTGTAAGAACCATATCAGAGTGGTATGAGCTTCTGATGGGCTCCAGTAAGGCATTCTTTTTGCAAATGCAACCATTCTTTGTCGTCCACCTGAAACTTGTGTGGAACCCGATGTTGATCATGTCATTGCTTGTACTTTCCATTTGACTTCTTCAGTATGTCATGAACCTTTTGGTGGATGTGTTGGATCCATTAAATAAATCTAGTTGTTTTATCATCCTCAGATACTACATGTGTGGATTATGCCTACATAATCACATGAGGTATGGCAACATCAATCGGACACAATGGTTGAAATCCGAGACCCACTTGAAAGGGACTATCACCAGTTAAGCTATGAAGAGCTCTATTATAACTGTGTTGAACATATGGAAGACTCTCATCCTAGGTTTGATGATGCTTGGAGTTGTACATGTGGAGTATGTGCACTATCATCCTATTGATGACCTTCGTCTAGCCATTGGTCTGGGGATGGAAGGTAGTCGATTTGGTGAGCTTGGTGTCCAATAGTGTCCAGAGGCTTGATCAAAATGTACTTAGGAAAATCTATCCAGACCACAAATACACAGTATTTACCATGCTTGGTAGAAGGGAGGCCAAACATATAGTCCATGGCCTTGGATTCCCAGGGCTAGATGGGAGTAGCCAGAGGAGTGTATAGGCCTTACTTATTGATGGTTGGCTTGGCGATGGCACAGGCAGTGCAGGATCTGATATATTTCCCAACATCCAGTCGAAGTTTGGGCCAATAAAAGTACTTTTATAGTACATCCACAATTTTCTCCACACCAAAGTGCGCCTCCCAAATCACCTTTGCACACTCACTTGAAGGAACACAAAGGTGCCCTAGGTAGCATAATAATGTGTCTTAGAGGTGGAAATCAGGAACTTTCTTGCTAGCTACCAACATATGGTATGTCAAGGAAAACTCTGGATCATTTTTGTATAGTTGCGGCCATCCAGAGGTCTCGTGGCCACAAGAGTTGAGAATAGTAGTAGTGTTGCAACTGGGGGCCGACTGAGGCAATCTATAACATGATTGGTGCTACCCTTTTTTTATTTAATGTTCAAGTGGAATTGTTGCAGATATATAGACAACTTCTGATGGTGATCATTCTTCAACTTCCCTTGTGTTTGTATAAACTAAAGAGGTCGATGATCGGTGTGGATGACCGTCTCCTTCCCCAGAACATAGTGCTTCCATTGTCGACAAACTTGCATGATGGAATACATCTCTTTATCATAGGTGGGGTACTTATGAATTGTATCAGAAAGTGTCTCACTATGATAGGCCATTGGATGCCCGTGATGGGTGAGGACTACACCAATATCATGTTCTGAGGCGTCTGTCTCGATTTCAAATGGTTGTTGCAAGTCCGACAGTGTGAGTACTGGTGCAGAGCAGAGGCAGTCCTTCAACTCAACAAACACCTTCTGTCGGGACTCAGACCAGGAAAAAAAAATTTCACCCCACCCTTAGTAATCTAACCCAAAGGCCAAGTGATATGGGAGAATCCCAACATGAACCTATGATAGAAATTTGCAAGGCCTAAAAAGATGCGAAGCTCCATTAGAGTGGTCGAGGTTTTCCAATCTTGAATGACTTGGATCTTGTTCTGGTCCACCTGTATGCCATGCTCATCTATGATGTAACCCAAGTATTAGACCTGGCTCATGCCAATGGTGAATTTCTCCAAGTTGGCACACAGTTTGTGATGCCGAAGGGTTTGAAGGACCTATCAAATGTGTTGCAAGTGTTCTTCCCAACTCTTACTGAAGATGAGGATGTCGTCCAGATAAACCACCATGAACGAGTTGGTGAAGGGCTGCAATATTTCATCCATTAGCCTCATAAAAGTAGCAAGGTAATTTGTCAACCTGAAGGGCATAACCAAACATTCAAAAAGGTCTTCCTTGGATTTAAAGGTGATCCCATACATCTATGGGCTCTACTAGAACCTAGTGATAACTAAACTTGAAATCAATCTTGCTGAAATACTTGGTCCCCTTGAGTTGGTCTAGTAAGTCTTTAATCTGTTGGATTGGATACCTGTTCCTAACAGTGATTTTTTTTAGTGCCCGATAATCAATTCAGAGCCTCCAGCTCCCATCCTTCTTCTGTACAAGTACAATTAGGCTCCCACAAGGTGAGGAACTTGGTTGGATGTGCCCTTTCTATAGCAACTCCTTGATTTACCGCTCAATCTCTTCATTTTTCAGAATGGATCAACGATATATCAACCCGTTGGGTAGAGGTGCTTCGGGAGTCTGATCGATTGAATGCTTGACCTAACAATGCAAGGGTACCCCTGTGGGTGACGAGAAGATGGTCCTGTATTCTTCCATGTTCGTATCCACCTACTTCTGTTGCTTGGAGGAACCCTTCTCGAGGGCCATGGATGTGGGTACGACCTTCCCCTCACTTTGAGAGCGAAAAAGAAAGAAAGAAAAAAATCCAGTCTGGGAGATGACCTTACTACATTGGTTAGCAGAGATCAAAGAGATGGCAGTAGGTGGGGCTATCTTTGTTATCCTGTATAACTTAGTACCCAAAGAAATAATAACAGAGCGAGGTATAGACTCATATTATCATGTCACTTCCATAAGTATGGTTTTCCTAATAATATATCATAAACCTCAAGAGGATCAACATCACACAGTACCTCATCCATGAAGGGCTTGATGTTGTAGGGAAGGTGGCACTATTGGATGATGCAGAGATCTCGTCCTTGGTGAATCCACTCGATGGTATACGACTGTAGATGTGTTGTAGTCAATAGGCCTAACTACTTCATGACCTATACTGAAATGAGGTTCTTTTGGCTCCCATTTTCGACAATGAACTGCAGCGGAGAACCCTTCACTCACATCTATGAGTGGAATAGGTGCTCCCCCTCTTCTAGATCTTCAAGCTCAATATTCTATATCTTGGAGGTGGCCATAATGGAGCTAGGCTCCACGTTAATGATCTTCTTCCCTTTTTCATTTCCCTTGTTGGGTTCTGACTAAGAGTCAGAATATGCATCGAACTCAGAAGCCTTCAGCTCAGCCACTAGTGACTCCTTGGCCCGACACTCACTTGTGTTGTGAGTGGAGCTCTTATGGAACTCACACCACTTTCCCATGTCCTTCTTTGTCTTCACGGCATTGTTGTTTTCTTGCGGATTTGGCGGGTTCTCCTGGGTCGCCCCTCCTTGGCCTTTCCCTTTCCTCTACAGTTTGAGGGCGCCTTTCCCTTGCTTTGGATTCGCAAATCCAAAGTCTCGCTTTTTCTTTTTAAGCTTCTGCTGGAACTTGACAGTGTATCAGTACATCGTGCCAAGTGAGGAGATGTTCAGGAACTCCTTCTCATCCGTATGTACCTATGTAGGTAGCCACGATACTTGAGTACCAAAGGTTTCTCAGAATCCTTGATACCCCACTTCGTGTGAAGGGTACGAAAAACATTGTTAAACTCTAGCACATCTTGGTCCCCTCCGTGTCACAGTGTGGTCCAATTTATGTATTTATCCTCATAGCTCCCGATAAGGTAGTATTGTTCCTTGATGGCATCCCAAAATGAATCCCAAGTGGGTGCATCTCAAAATAGTGAGTCCTTACTTTCATCCTTCTGCTCACGCTAGGTTTCCCACTAGTCCTTGACGTGGGGGATGGCTTTAAGAAGAGGAAAAGTAATCTTTTCCTGGCTAGAAAAATCATAAACAAAAAAATATCCTTCTAGCATATTTAACCATTTATCTACGGCATCTGCATCTATCTAACCCTCAACTATGGGAATGTCAAAGTTAACTTGTACCTTAAAGGGTGTGGCGCTTCCGAAGTAGCTGCTGAAAGTAGATGTGTCACCCTTCGGTAGCCGCTGAAGGATCTAGGCAAAGTTGTCCATCATCGTGTTCCTCTCTCACTCGAGGGATTCTTTGAGCGATATTTTGAAAGGATCTCTTACCCCCTCGTCTTTCTTTTCTTCCCCCATGAGAGGTCATCGAGATTTACAAGGTTGGTCGTGCAAAGGTTCAACCAGTTCAAGCCCTAACTCCTTATATCCTGACCTCGTTGGGGACATGCAAAGAAAAATAGAGAAAGAGTATACCTCTCTGATACCATTGATCTGAATATAAATAGGAACACAACAAATTATAGATATAACCATAAATACAAAGATGCAGTATAAATAACACTTCATTTCATTAATATCAAATACTAAAATATGCTTACAAACAGAATGGAAATAAGACTATCTTGGGCGATGGTAGCTTATCCCTAAGAAGAGACGTGGTGGCTACATGCCTTTGAAGTATGTTACAATGAGGCTCCAAGGCCTATTTATTATTGAGAAACAATGAAAAACCCTAAACATCCATAAACCTAACCTTTGGAGATGAAGCGACAAAACTGTGGGCCCCATTTGGGTTAATTGGTACATCAATTTCCTGGGGTCGTAACTTTGGCATACGATCTCTATTTGGCTATCATACTACCTTGTTTCAAATATCTCAAAGAGTAGTTGAATAAAAACTAGTGATTCAAAACGGCTTTGGAAGTTTAGAACTCGAAAAACTGCCAAAAATAATAAATTGTACTATAATTAAGGAAACTAAAAAACTGAAAGAGGCAGTGTTGGGGGTCCAAGTGGAATAGGAGGGTGGCCACCAATATCCACCTGGATAAACTCACAAAAGTTGCAATGACCAAAAGCTATGAACATATTCTCTAATGCCTTTTTATTATTGATGTCTCCTTTTTCTTCATTTTCCTTCATTTTCCTCTAATTTACCTTGCATGCAAATTTATGTCTCTTCACCTTCCTTTTCTCCTATTTTCCTTTCTTTTCATAATTAAATGGAAATTATTGCCTCTTTGCCTTTTCCAATGCCTTTGCCAATTTCCATAGCCATTAATTATCCATAAGTGATTCCCACTATAATCTTTTCCCACCATTTAGCTTGGAATACGTTTCCCATGACCTTGTTTTTTTTTTTTTACATGGAAAACCAACCAGGGATTGTTACAAACCCCTCCCCCTTGGGGGAACACCATCCTTGGTGTTCTATGATGCTTATAACTAGAAAAACATGCTACCCATGGAGCTTTTAACACAACTCAATGCAACATTTACATCATAACAAACTGCTAAAAAATCATGACCACCATGCTACTTATTGGAGCTTTATAGCACAACTCGATGCAATATTTACAACATAACTTATTAGAGCTTTATAATGCAGTTCATTTTAGTATTTATAATACACATATGCATATATAAATATATAACCAAAACAAATAAACCAAACACATATGCTCAACTAGCAAATAAATAAGGATATGAAGCCTGCATCTGATTATCATTCTCCCATGTAGCTTCATCAGGCCCAAAGTGCTTCCACTACAATTTAACTTATTCGATTGCTCCGTTCTGTAGGTTTTAACCATGTACAGAAATTACCTGCATACGAATTCTATAAGGATAAAATAAATAATGGCGTGAACATAAAACATAAAATAGATATACACAGAGATTTTCCCCTGGATCCCAAAACCGGGACTACCTAAATGATTTTTTTCATTATGTTCATTTCAATGTTACAATACATATATATACATGTCGAAGCATTCATAAACGCCAATCCATTAACCCTTGATTAGAACATAACCATAGTTCCCATGACCATATCTACAAGATACCATGGGTAGAAAACCATCATGCCCAAAACCATGTGCAAAACCCATGCACAAAAACATAGGTAGGTTTGCCCACCTAATATAGGGTCCAAAAAAATTAACACACACTTTGAAAAGAATATAACACACCCAATAGGTTCTAGAGCATGAGTTGTTTCCGCATCAAAATGCACTAAGGTTCTGGATGGAATTCTCCCTCTGGTTCCACCTATAATATAAATCAATTAATCACATGATCAGCATCCTAGACATATCTCTTAAGAAATGAAACATGGAAAACATTATGGACATTCATTTTTGGTGACAGTGAAAGTCAGTAGGCCACTGGTCAAATACTATCAAGGATCTCAAAAGGCCCACAATACCGAGGTTACAACTTGGCACATGACCCAATCCCCAAGGAGCTCCTCTTTGGCTTGATGTGTAAGTATACATGCTCCCCAATCTGAAACTCCTTGAATGCTCTATGTTGATCCACATAACTCTTCTTCCTATCATGCACTGCCTTCAAATTCCTTCTAATAACTTTCATCTCTTGCTCCAATGCAGCCAACATATCCGGTCCAATCAACACCTTGTTCACTAGATCACTCTAGTTGATAGGAGCATTACAACTCCACCCATAAATAGCCTCAAACAAACTCATCCTCAAGGACTCTTGATACCCATTATTATATGAAAACTCCACTAGTGGAAGATACTCCTCCCACTTCCTTTATTGATGCATGGCATACATCCTCAGCATATCCTCAAGAATCATGTTGACCATCTATGTTTGTCCATCTATCTACAGATGATAAGGCTTGTTTAATGATAATTTTGCCCCTAAGTCTAAAAATAATTCCTTCCAAAACTTGGAAGTGAACTTGGCATCTATGTCTAATATAATCTTCTTAGGAACACCATGCAACCTCACTATCTCCCTAATGAAGATTTGATCTACCTCACTAGCATAATTCGTAGACTTTATAGCAATGAAGTGATCTACCTTGCTCAACCTATCAACCATAACCATGATGGAATGATGTTGTTTCGATATCCTCAATAAAAATGTAATGAAGTCCATGGAAATGACCTCCCATTTCCATTCTGGAATTAGAGTAGCCTACAACAAACCAGCTAGATGCTTACACTCTGCTTCCACCTAATGACAGTCCAAACATCTCTCAAGAAACTTGGCCACCCCTTTCATCAAGTTTGGACAATGATAGAAATCCTTAACAACTTTCAAAGTCTTCTGATATCCCGGGTGGCCTGAATATGACTTGACATGAAACTCCCTCAAGATAAGATTATTGATCTCAATGTTATCTGGCACATAAATAATGTCCATGAATCCCACCAATCCATCTACCATGAGGTGATACTCCTCATATCTATCACCTTCACCCTGCTATCACAATCTCTGCTTCAGCTACCGATACCTGTCATCATGCTGCTTTGCATGTAAGATCTACTCCTGTAAATATGTCCAATAAGAGCTCACAACTTAAATGTGATTCACCTGCACTCTCCTATTGAGATCATATGCAAGTCTATTCTCTTTGCCCTTGATGTACCTGATCTCAAAGTCAAACTCACTAGGATAGCCAACCATCTAGCTTGCCTGACATTTAGATTGGGTTCGTCAAACAAGTACCTCAGCCCACTATGATCACTTATCAATATGAACCTCCTTCCAAGAAGATAATGTCTCCACATCTTCAATACATGAATGATAGCTACCAACTCAAGATCATGAGTCACATAGTTCTTCTCATGCTCATTCAACCTCCTTGACTCATAGCATACCACATGCCCTTCCTGCATTATGACTCCACCAAGTCCTTCCTTGTAAGCATCTATACATACCAAAAACTCATAAGGATCTAAAATCTTCAAGACTAGAGCATTTGTAAGAAAATGCTTCAACTACTCAAAACTAGTTTCACACTCCTCGGTCCATTCAAACTTCTTCCCTTTTCTCTGTAAATATGTAATAGGATAACCAATCTATGAGAACTTCCTAATGAACTGCCTGTAGTAACCTATTAGTCCCATGAATGATCTTACCTCATCCACTTTCCTAGGAGTCGGCCACTCCATGATAATTGTTGGCTTAAGGGGTCCTCACCCAGGTTCAGAGTTAGTTGCACCAAACAAATCCCTGCACTACTGGCCCTTTCGGCATCAATCTACGTAGTGCAGACTAAAGTCTCACCCGAAGCAGTATGTGGGGATGCTGGAACCAAGTTTCTGCATCCAGAGATCAATGTGATGTCTTTTTATTCCCTAGATCTGCCTCCACGCATATCTGTAAGCCCTTAAGGCTTGGTACTGCAATTCCCTTTGAACGGTCTTTAGACCTCTGCAAAGTCCTACAATCTAACTTTGCAGACCCTGAGCAGACGAATTAGATACTTACGTGCACCTTAGATTACTTCTTGGATCAATATGTGTTGAGATATACCCAAGTGTTCAATAAACCTAACAAAAAATGTTATGATCTTCACATAATTATTTAACATTAATTGTGTTCAATTAATAAGACGGATCCAGTAAATTCGAGCATCAATACATCATTATTTCATAAAGACATTATTCATTACAGCATATATCACAATCATAAATAATAGAGAGAAACGAATAAAACAGATGGATTCTCCCAACAGTCTTCTTTATTGGTATTCAGTATAAGGTTACAGACTCAAAACTTCCCTGCGCACTCAGCTACAGGGGTCTGCGCACTTAGTTGCGCACATTATTCTAGGCCTGTGCGCACTCAGCTACAGAGCCTTTTCCCCCTCTAAGACTTACTTCTATGCGCTAACTCTCTAGACTCCTTCCATCATACCCATAGACAAAGATAGAGATCTCCCTTAGACTATCTAAGACACTCATATTTATGCAATACCATGGTCCGTGAACCATGGGTAGATCTTCCAAAACCGACTCAAGTTTACATAAATGAGGGTAAAAACCCTTTTTGACTCTTAACTAACTACGCGCTCTGCGTCCATAATTTACAAAGAATTTACATATTTTTGCATCAAAACTTGGGCTTTTGCCCCAAAACTGGCCCAGGGGACCCCATCCCAACAATAAATTTAATCTTTTCTGGGTCCACTGATATCTTCTCCTTGGAAACAACATGTCCCAAGTAGTGCATATGAGATTGAAAGAAACTACGCTTGTTGAGCTTGGCATCCAATTGATGCTCTCTCAACAATTTCAATACTATTTCCAGGTGCTTTGCATGCTCTTCCCATTCTTGGAGTATATCAATATATCATCAATAAACACTATCAAAAAAAATTCCAACCAAAAGGAACCATCACAAACTCATAATTCATACCTCGTACGAAATGCAGTATTGTAAATGTATTCTTCTTTGATGCATACTTGATGATATCCCGATCTCGAATCAATCTTTGAGAATTTTTTTTCTCTATTCAATTGATCAAATCAATCATCAATCTGTGGCAATGGATACTTGTTCTTGATAGTCACTTTATTCAATTGCCTGTAATTAATGCACAATTTGAGAGTAATGTCCTTCTTCTTTAAAAACAATGCAAGTGCACCCCAAAGCGATACACTTGGCCTTATGTATCCTTTATCAATCATCTCATTAAACTACAACTTCAATTCCATCAACTCTAGAGTGCTCATCATGTACAATGCCTTAGATGTTGGTGCTACTCCCGACATCAACTCAATAGAAAATTCCACCTCTCTATGAGGAGGAACCTCTAAAATCTTTACAAGAAACACATATTGAAATTGTTTCAAAACAAGATAACTCTTCAGGACCTCATCATCCTCAACATCCTTCCCTTTTTCATTGGAAATATGAATTGCAAATAATACACATCCTTTTCAGCAATTGCACTTTTCTTGCATAGTTGTAACCATTCTCACTAATGTAGGCTTCTTCCTTCCCTGCAAGACTCTTCTTTCTCCATCATCATCCAGATACTCAATAGCCTTATCATAGTAGTCTACCTTGGTCCTGTGAATGTACAACCAATCCATGCCCAAAATCATACGGTATGATCCCAACAAAATCACATTTAAATGTGTTGATGTAGGCATACCATTAAGCTCAAATGAACAAGATCTCACCCAATAATGAACTCTTCCCTTGGTCCCTGTATCCAACTACACCAACCAAGATTTTGCATGCACTTCTTTATTCAAGCAACACTTATCCATCAGGTCAAGAATGATATAACTATAATTAGAGCCAGGATCAATCAAAATGGAAACAACTTGAACATGAAGCTTACCTTCCATCTTGATAATGGATGCTTGATGATCAACCTACCTATTATCCACTATTCCGTAAATTTGAGGAATACTCTGCCCAACATCTCTAACTATTGGTGCCTCCCGAGCACTTTAAATCTGAGGCCTACCACCCTGGTGCGATGGGAACTCACTCTTGTGATGTTCTCCACCACAAGTCCAACTCCTCAAAGGCTTCCTACCATTGCCCTTATTCTGCTCCTCACGCTGAAATCCATGTCCCCTATCAACTGCATTGAACTTCTTGTATGGTGCTACATTCTCCTTGTCACCTGCATCCTGAGGCCTTCCTCGCTTCTTAGCCCACTTTCCTTTAATCTTCTCATTACCTTTCCAATCCAACCTAGGCTTAGAATTTCACTTAGGATTCTCATAACAATGCTTCAGCTTCCTAATGACTTCCTCCAGTGACCAAGGCTTATCATACTCACTTTGATCTTTAAATGCTAAAGGCAACCCATTGATGAACCTTTGGATCTTTTTCTTCTCATCCTTGAGGTAGGGCACGTACCTCAACAGCTCCAAAAACTTAGTCTTGTACCAGTCATCTATCATGGAACCCATATTCAACTCATAGAACCCCTTGGCCTTCCCTTCATAATATCTCTCAAACAATTACTTCTTCTTAAATATTATTTTAAACTCATGCACCCGCCACCATATGCCCCATTATTATTTTCCTCTTGTCCATGACTGATCCTCAACTATCCCTACTTCTACAAATCTGAAAGGCTATGAAGGTTGTCCGCAATAACCTCTACTTTCTTTCCTTGAGCTTTGGAAAGCCTTTATTGTGCCTCAATTAACCTGCAATTATCTGCCTTATAACTTCTAATTTCTTCCTTCAGAATTCTCAGTGTATCTGCTATATCACGAGGGTACTCTTCTCCTTTCTTCCCAAATAACCTGCCCCAATCCATTGAATTCACATAAGGCATGTGAGGGAAGTCATATGAACTATAGTCCACCATTCTACTCTTCATCCATGATCTTCTATCTCTTGCAAACATGTCATTTTAGATAAACCAAATATAGAAATAATCAATATTATATCTCAGTGTGTTTTAGGGGAGGTTATCTCGTCTGCACAATCAATCCATA
This sequence comes from Pinus tabuliformis, assembly GCA_031772625.1. Lineage (NCBI taxonomy): Eukaryota > Viridiplantae > Streptophyta > Pinopsida > Pinales > Pinaceae > Pinus > Pinus tabuliformis. The sequence continues at coordinate 934,966,619 of CM062817.1, forward strand.
TTAGCACGATATAATCTTTACAAGCATATCAACTCATACATAAATATCATGATCATAACAAGAAGTAACCTACATGCATCGATGATGAACACATAAACAACTGACATGCATGCATAACCAAATACATTTAGCCCATCTAGTCCAAGAGTTTGAACCTGGAAGCTCTGATACCAATTTGTAACTCCCAACCACACATTTACCCAATTTTAGAAGTTCTCTGGGATAAACATGAGCTGAGTGTCACTATGATATGACCTAACCTCCAAGTACTGATTATGGAAGTGGGGTGGACTAACCGAAAAATTACAACCATCCCTCGGGGACTACAAACCATTCAGGAGCATGTAAACCACCCTAGGTGATCAATCCCTGAGTTGGAACTCTTTTTCACAAGACAAACTCCCCAACCCCACCCATAACACTCCATGCATGAGGTTGGGAGGCTATAACCGCACTCATAAGCCTGGATGCCAATGATTATGACCTAAATTCTTAGTTAAATGCATGCAGTCATGAGATCTATACCATTTTTTTAGGCAAGCCTCCAGACCACTACCTAGAACTGCCTGTAACTTTCCAAAATCATGTTAATAAGGATAGAAATGCTAAACAAGCATAACTTGAACAAGATCTTAACCAAGACATGCCTAATGCAAGATAGACATTTTTTCAAACACATAACAAACATATAAGGTACAGGTCATGAATGTATATCTGATCATAAAATTCGGAAACTTCATCTGAGAAACACCAAGAAGGCTCAATGCAATCTCAATCTAGCTGTAATAACGCTTGTTAGCCCACACATTCTTCAACCATCCAATAACTTATCAAGTCATGAACGAGCCATAACTAGAGAACGTCTTAAATATATGCATATAACCAACATATAACCATAATATAAACTATGACAAATCATCCATAAGATCACCATAATAATCAATACAATTACTCATAGTTTACAATAGGAAAATAAATCATAATAAGATATGAAAATTCCAACCAAGGGACTTCCACGTACCACCCGACTATAGATTGGGCTAAACAAAATCTCTCTTTCAGCCAATCACCCCTATGCCATATTACAAGCATGAATATGGAATCATAAGGGTTAAACCAAAACAAAATCATCCATGGTTTCCAAAGGCCAAAACACCTCAACCCTCAACAACATTCATTTCACCTCTATGGTCCATAAATCATTAACTTCAACTAGATCAGTCTCCATCCAAGTTGTCCAGGGCTCCAAGAACTAGCAACTCAACCCACAGCCTCCACGGAACCCAAGTTGTTATAAGGCTTTAGAGCATTTGTCCCAACCCACAGGCTCCAAGGACTAGTAAATCAACCCATAGCCTCCAGGGAACCCAATTTTTTTCAAGGATTTAGAGAATTTTTTCCAACCCATAGCCATAGGAACCTGAGAACCAATCAGAAAAACCAAGTGGGGAACCCACTACACCATGGCTATCCAGGAAATGGCAAGGCAAGATTGAAAGTATTGTCAATCCAGGAAAATATCCATGCCAATGACATCACATAACCATGGAACCACATCCATATACCATGCATCCAAAAATCAGCAAGGAGATCACACATGTAACATGTTACCTTCAAAGTAAGCGTATTGTAGTTGTTGATCTAACTGTTCCTTGTTTTTCGTTCCTTTCCTTTTCTTTCTTTTTCCTATCCAAGTGAATTCTATATTGCTCCAAGAATTCTCTAAGTGTGTAGGAGTATGAGAGAATGAGAGAATGAAAGGAGAGAGCCAAAACTGAAATGACAAAAGTTGCAGTGACCAAAATCTATAAGTCGATTCTCTGATGCCTTTTTATTATTGATGTCTCCTGAGTCATTTTCCTTCATTTTTCCAATAATTTCCCTTGCATGCAAATTTGTGTCTCTTCACCTTCCTTTTCTCCTATTTTCCTTTACTTTCATAATTAAATGCCAATTATTGCCTCTTTGCCTTTGCCAATTTCCATAACCATTAATTATCCACAATTGATGCCCACTATAATGTTTTCCCACCATTCAGCTTGGAATACGTGTCCCATGACCTTGGTCTTATTTTTATTTACATGGAAAATAAACCAGGGGTTGTTACACCCAAGAGTCTTTCTTTCAATCCCCTTAATTGTTGCAAAATTTACTATTTCTAGAAGTTTTTCAAGTCTTGAACTTTTGGAGCCGTTTTGAGGACTTAAATGATGTTTTTTTGGAAAATGGGAAAACTCAGTATTTTCAATAGGGGTTTTCAATTGAAAGTTGTTTTCCTTACATAGATATCTCTAACAAGGTATAATACCCATCAAACAAAGATTGTATGCCAAAGTTACATCCCGGTGAATTTGATGTACCAACTAAGCCCAACATGGCCACAAACTTTTGCCGCTTCATCTCCTAAGGTTAGGTTTTTGGATGTTTATGGTTTTCCATTGTTTTTTAATAATAAAAGGGTCTTGGAGCCTCATTATAACATAGTTTAGAAGGCATGTATGTTATGCTCTTAACCTGCAAAATACCCAAATACAGAATATGCAAAGAAAAGATACCCAGAACACAGAATAGCAATGATTTTATTATTCAGAGAGCAATGTTCACATGCCTCTTCGAGGGGGAAACCTCCAATAGAGCAGAGCTCGATTACAAAAACAAGACACAATGCTCCTCGCAGGGAGTCTCTATCCTTTATATATGACTCATACATGCAATACCACGGGCCAATACCGTGGGTTTTATTAATACCATCTGTCTAATACTACGGCCCATTTGCAACTAACTGTGGTCCCGTCATTAATTGCGGGTTAACCACTTACAAATATTAATATGGGCTTTATTGACTCTTGACTATGACGTGATCCCATGACATAAATAAGGGCGTTAGGGTGGGACCCTAACATGTCCTCCCCCTTAAGACTAGCCTTGTCCTCAAGGCTGAAGCTGCGGAAACTGCTGAAGAATAGTGACTGGTTCCCAAGTTGCATCTTCCGGAGAGGTGTCTTTCCATTTGACGAGGACTTCCTTAATCATGCGGTCGCGCAGGTGCTTGTCTCGTGTATCTAGAACATGTTCGGGTTGAAGCCAGATTGATCCTTCTTCGTCCAATTCAGGTAGACTGGTTTGAACTCGGCAATTGTTCCCAATCACTTTCTTGAGGCACGATACATGGAAAACTGGATGGATTTTTGCCGTAGGTGGCAAAACCAACTTGTAAGCCACTTCTCCAATGCGATGAAGTACTTGGAATGGTCCGTAAAACTTTGGAGAGAGCTTTTGACAACCCTTGTCTTTCAGTGATGTTTGCTTATATGGTTGCAGCCTCAAAAAGACCTGATCCCCTTCCTGAAATTGGCGCTCTGAGCGATGTTGGTCGGCCTGTTGCTTCATGCGGTTCTGAGCTTGATGAAGATTCTCTCTAAGATGGGCGAGCATGGTTGCGCGGTGTTGTAGGAGTTGATCCACTGCTTGTACTTTGGAGCACCCCTTGAGATAAGAAGTAGGGGAAGGCGGAAGTTGACCATAGACTGCTTCATAGGGAGTCATTTTGGTGGTGGCATGATAGTTGGTGTTATACCACCATTCAGCCAAAGGTAACCACTGTACCCAAAGGTGTTGCTTTTCTGAAGTGAAACACCTAAGGTAGGTTTCTAGACATTTGTTGACGGCTTCGGTTTGACCATCTGTTTGCGGATGATATGAAGTACTGAGTTTGAGTTGAGTGCCTTGTATTCTGAAGAGTTCCTGCCAAAAATTACTGGTGAAGATCGGGTCGCGGTCGGACACAATAGAAGTGGGCATGCCATGCAATTTGAAGATCTGATCCATGAAAGATTGAGCAACCAAAGTTGGTGTAAACGGGTAGGGTAGGGCGCAGAAATGAGCATACTTCGACAGTCGGTCCACAACCACCATGATGACTGACTTGTTCCCTGACTTTGGAAGACTTGTAATGAAATCCATAGAAACCTCCGTCCAAATTGATGCCGGAATGGGCAATGGTTGTAATGAGCCTGGTGTGTTGACAGTTTCCCCTTTGTGGCGTTGACAGACATCACATTCTGCTACGAAAGTAAGGATGTCCTGTTTCATGCCTGTCCAAAAAAATGATCTTCTGGTGCGAGCATACATCTTCTGGAAGCCCGAATGTCCTGCAATGGGAGATGAGTGCAATTCTTCCAAAATGCGACTTTTGAGGGTGGATGTTGGTGATATTACAACTCTGTCCTTGTAGCGAAGAATATCATTCTGCCACGAGTAGCCCTTGCTGGAATTAGGATCTACCTGCAATTGAGAAATGAGTTGGGAGAGCCCGGGGTGTGAAAACCATTCCCTGCGAGCCTCTTCAATCAAGTCTGGAATGGGGAGGGAAATTGCGAGCAGAGTACTTTCCTCTTCAAATTGGTGAGATAATGCATCTGCTACACTGTTGTCTTTCCCTTTCTTGTAAATGATCTCATAATCATATCCCAGCATTTTGGCTAACCATTTATTTTGTTGTGGGGAGGATAGGCGTTGCTCCAAAAAATATTTAAGACTGTGATGATCTGTGCGGATTTGGAAACGTCGCCCCAATAAGTAAGGTCACCAGGTCTCGACTGCATGTAAGATGGCCATCATTTCCTTCTCGTAGGTAGATTGGCCCAGATTCCGCCCACTGAGTTGTTGGCTTATGAAGGCCAATGGTCGCCCTTCCTGCATTAAGACCACCCCAATACCTGTACCCGAAGCATCACATTCAATGACAAAGGATTTGGTGAAGTCAGGTAGTGCTAAGACTGGAGTGGAACACATGGCGTTTTTTAGAGCGGTAATGCCTGTTGTGCTTCCTCGTTCCAGAAGAAGGAATTTTTCTTTAGGAGTTGAGTGAGGGGCTTCGCTATGCGGCCATAGTTGCGGACAAATTTACGATAATAACCTGTGAGACCCAAAAATCCTCTCAAGCTCTTCAAGGTCTTAGGTTGAGGCCATTCTTGCATTGCCTGGATCTTTTTGGGGTCCACCTTGACACCTTCACGCCCCACAATGTGGCCCAAATACTCAACTTCTTCCATGCCAAACGAACACTTAGACATCTTGACAAATAATTTATGCTTGCGGAGCAGTTGCAAGAGTAGATCTACATGCTGAAGATGTGCCGCCCAAGTGCCACTATAGATGAGGATGTCATCGAAGAAGACAAGGACAAATTTTCTGAGATATGGTTTGAGAATGTGATTCATAAGGCTCTGAAAAGTAGAGGGGGCATTACAGAGACCAAATGGCATGACCAGGAACTCATAATGGCCTTCATGAGTTCTGAAAGCCGTCTTGGGAATGTCGACTTCCTTCATGCGAATTTGGTGGTAGCCTGAGCGAAGATCCAACTTAGTGAAGAATTGAGCCCCATTGAGTTCGTCCAGCAAATCGTCAACCACCGGGATGTGAAATTTATCTTTGACTGTCAACTTATTGAGGGCCCTGAATTCGGGACACATCCGCCACTCCCCATCTTTCTTGAGGACCATGACCACTGGGGATGAATAAGCACTAATGCTGGGACGAATGACACCTGCTTCCAACAATTCCTTGATGATTTTTTCTATTTCATTCTTTTGGGTGAACGGATATCTGTATGGCCGTACATTTGGGGGTTGGGCCCCTGGAACCAAGGTGATGCTATGATCATGTTCCCCTCGCGAGGGTGGAATCTCATGAGGCTTGTCAAAGACCGTCCGATGGTTATTTAAAATCTATTGCATGTCAGGATGAATTGGCAGAGACAGGGTTTCGACTACCTGTATGGCATTAAATTGAGCGACCACTCCATGATGGCCCTTTTTTAACAATTTTTCCATCCTATGCGAGCTGATGATAGAGGGGGCTCCCGCCTGGAGTCCACAGAGGGTATGTGTGGAGTTGTTCTGCTTAAAACTCATATATAACTCCTGGAAATCCATTGTGATTGGCCCAAGAGTGCGGAGCCATTCAGCGCCTAGGACAATGTCGCAACCCCCCATGTGTATGGAAAGCATGTGGGTTTTCAACTGATAATCCCCCATTTGAAGTTTGACATTTTCACAGCGGCCTTCACATTTCATTGTGCCCCCATCTGCAAGTTGGACTTGGAAGTTAGAGACTGCCCATACAAAACAATGCACTGCTTCTGCGATTTTTTGATGGATGAAATTATGGGTACTTCCACTATCAATCAAGACTACTACTGGGCGATGTTTAAGAAAACCCCTGATTTTGAGAGTTTGAGGGGAAGAAATTCCTGCCAACACATTTAGCGAAATAACTGGTTCGTCAGATACAATCTCCTTTTGGTTGTCTTCTTCGATCGCCTTCGGTTCCTCAAGTGGTGGATCTTCCTCGGTGGAGCTGTAGTCAGTGGCATCTATTTGAAAAAACTTGGGCTCCTTGCATTTATGACCCGGGGAATATTTTTCATCACAGTAGTAACATAGTCCTTGCTTCCTTCTTTCGGCCATTTCCGCAGGTGACACCTTTTGAATCTTAAGTGTCTGAGTCGTGTTGGGAGCCTGTGGGGGACGACCTTTAGCGGGGAAATTGGGGCGGTTGTATTGGGCTGCTAATGCACGTTCCACCTTACGAGCTACCTGGCAAGCCTCTGTCCATGTGGGAGGGTGGTGGAGTAGAACTTGAGCTTTGATGGCTTCTTTAAGGCCGCTGATAAAACATTCTGTGTAGAACTCATCTGTGAGACCCTTAGTGCGGAAGGCTAAGGCTTCAAAAGCGGTAATATATTCATCCATTGTACCCGTCTGTCGGAGCTTAGTGAGACGCCCCAAAAAAGAGTCTTCCTGTTCAAAGCGATTTCGAAGAGCTTTGGTAAATTGGTCCCAATTCTGAAAAGGTCCATTGCAACGCTGATGCCATTCCCCCCATTGCCATCGTTCATTGTCCAAGTACATGGTCCCCACCATAAGCTTAGTCCAATCATCTAGGATATGATTCAATTTGAAATACTGCTCCATTTGTGCTAGCCATGCGGACGTGTGAGAACCGTCAAATTTATGCATATCCAACTTGGGAGGTCGCTGACTGGGTGGTGGATGGGTGTGCCAGACGTGAGGAGAGTGGCTCGACTCACCCTCATGGTATTCATGGCCATTATACGCCTCCTCGTGGGCTGGTTCCTTGCCCTTCGAGAGTGCTTGCTGTACTTGGAGACTTAGTCCGCTAATCTCACGTTGGAGGGAGCTCATATTTGCTTCAAGTTTGTCCAGCCTTTCATTGGCCATCGCTTGAGCTCTAGTTTCTACCATACACCAACTTGATGAAAAAATTGGGACCGCCTAATAAATTGAATGGTACCACCTTGCTCAACTCGTCGTCCTGATGCTGATGGGCTAGATCACCAATAAGCGCCTCAGAAGATCTCAGTCTCTTTTTTTTTTTTTTGGAAAACTCCTAACGGAGTTTTACTCCTTCTTGATCAATACTGCAGTTGCCAAATCCTCAAAATGTCAATGCTGCCAAAAGTCCTACGAAAAGTATACCCCGGTATAGGAACCCTTCACAACAACTCCGATCTGGTGGATCTGAGAGATCTGAATGGTGGAACAACTGCTGCGGATCTGATGGAGCTGCGGGACTGATGTCTGCTGCTGCGGCATGTCTTTGCACACGCGGATTTGGAATAGATGATGAGTGATCCCCCGATAGAAAAGGGAACTATGGTCTAGAGGAGTGTCAGGTGCTACATATCACAATATACATAAGGGTCTGACAGTAGTACTCGGCCCAATGTTTCAGGGCTCTAACTAAGGAGGATCGACCATACCCTTAGCCGTACAACCTGACTACCCTATCGTACGGGCGAGTAATCTCTCCGAGTGCTGTTCTCGGTGTACTGTAGCCACAAGACGGCCGAAGGTTTATCTATGGCGAGGTTTCAAGGGAGCCTAGGGGGCTTCCTATATACCCAGAGGGTATGTGGAAGATAGTCCGTGCGCGGTTCTATCTAATGCGCTACTACTCGAAGGGGTACCCACAGGGGTTACAAGGGAGTCCAACAGACGTAACCACCTCTTGTATTTCCTGCGTGCATGCCTCCCCAAATCCGCAGGTTTATGCGCTTAACGAAAGATCCCGTGGTTTAAAGACGCCGGAACACGTCTCTAGCCAAAAAAAAAATTGCTAAAAATTGGAGATCCCACCGAGCCCTAGAAAGTGCTCTGATACCACTTTTTATGCTCTTAACCTGCAAAATACCCAAATACAGAATATGGGAAGAAAAGATACCCAGAACACAGAATAGCAATGATTTTATTATTCAGAGAGCAATGTTCACATGCCTCTTCGAGGGGGCAACCTCCAATAAAGTAGAGCTCGATTACAAAAACAAGACACAATGCTCCTCGCAGGGAGTCTCTATCCTTTATATATGACTCATACATGCAATACCACGGGCCAATACCGTGAGTTTTATTAATACCATCTGTCTAATACTACGGCCCATTTGCAACTAACTGTGGTCCCGTCATTAATTGCGGGCTAACCACTTACAAATATTAATATGGGCTTTATTGACTCTTGACTATGACGTGATCCCATGACATAAATAAGGGGGTTAGGGCGGGACCCTAACAATGTAGACGACACATATCTTCTTAGAGATAAACCACTATCGCCTGAGCTAGTTTATTTCCGTTATGCAAGTAAACAGTTTGAGTATCATGGCGGTCTGCTCTTTCTCTATTTTTTTGTTCATGTCCACAACGAGGTCACGGTATAAGGAGTTAGGACTAGAACTATTTGAACCCTTGTAAGACCGACCTTGTTCACCCCGATGACCTCCCTTAGCAGAAGAAAAAAAAGATGAGGGAGCAAGAGATCATTTCAAAATATTGCTCAAAGAAACCCTCGAGTGACAAAGGATCGAGATGATGGATAACTTTTCCCAGATTCTTTGGTGGGTATCAGCAGGCAAAGCATCTTCATCTGGAAGCCACCTCGGAGGCACCACCCCCTTTAAGGTACAACTTAACTTTGACATTCCTATATTTGAAGGCCAAATAGATGCAGATGTTATAGATAAATGGTTAAATCTACTGGAAGGATATTTTTCGATTCATGATTTTTCCAATAGGGAAAATATTACTTTTTCACTCCTCAAATCTACCCCCCATGTTAAGGATAGGTGGGAAACATTATAACCACCTCCTCCCACATTTACCCACTTTCACAAGCTCGCTAAGGTAAACATGAGTTTAGTGCTACTATGACATGACCCGACCACTAAGTTCCAGTTATGGAAGTGGGGCCTATAAACCAGAACACATACTACAACCCCTCAGGGAAATTGGATCACTCAACATCCTAACAACCACTCTTGGTGATCAATCCCTATGCTAGAACTCATTTTTACAAGCTTGAAACCCCAACCACACCCATAAGCCTTCCTGCATGCAGTTATGACCAAAATTTCCCTGTTTTGTGCATGCGGTGGTGAGATCAATACCACTTTTTTAGGGTTAGCCTTCAGGCCACAGCCTAGAAGTGCCCATAACTCTCCATAATGAAATCAATGATAACAAGAAGTCTTTGCAATCAAAATTCAAGCTAGGTCTTTCTCAAAACATGCTAGTCTCGTGTTAAACATTTCATCAAACATATTATAAACATAGAAGCTACAAGTCATGAATGCATATCTAATCATAAATTTTTGTACTTCATCAGAGAATCATGAAGAAGGTCCAATGCCCTTTCAAGTATCTACAATACATGTTAGCCCATGAATTCATCAATCATTCAATAACTTATCAGCTCATGAACAAGATCCATAGTAAGATCACATCATATAACCAGTATAGAATCCATGACAAACCAACCATAAGATCAACATAATAACCAATACATATGCTCATTGATCACAATAGGAAAATATCTCATATTAACATATGCAAAAGCCAACAATGTCAGGATTTCCACATACCACCTGACCATTGATTAGCTGAACCAAAATCTCACTTTCATCCAATCACTCCCACACCATATTACAAGAATTAATGTGGGATCATATGGGTTAAACAAAAATAAAACCAACCAAAGATTACAGAGGCCAAACCACCTCAACCCTCAACCAAAATGATTTCACTTAACCAGTCCAGAAATAACTAACATCAAGCCAGATTGATCTCATCCCAAACTGTCCAGGGCTCCATGGATTCCATCTCAACCCACAACCTCAAGGGAACCCAAGTTATTACAGTGCTCCAAAGATCTCCCGTCTCAACCCACAGCCTCCAGGGAACCCAAGTTGTTCCAGGGCTCTAGATATTTTATCCTAACCCTGTTACACAGTAATTTGTCACTCCCTATTCCTGATCTTTGAGAACCCTAGTAGTGAATACTGTGTTATAATTTCACCATGAAACCTATGCTCTTGCATCCCTTGAAGTTTGAAGAAAGTAGTCCCCACTCCCTTCAGAACATTTCCAGAGAATCCTTCTTAAAACCTAGTTTCTAAGATCAACGCTCTTTCTCAGTGTCTCACCCGCGATTATGGCAGAGTTTTACATTGTGATCCACGTCGAACGGCTCTACTATTAGCCCAACACCCATGTTGGTCTACTTCTAGAAATCTTTTATAAAAGGAAATGGAGTTTCATGTCTAGAAACTTCTAGTGGCAATGTGATGGATATTTGTTTGGTTGGATAAGGGCCGAGAACTCCATATAAGGTTCTTTCCCCCTTAAAGGTGGACCTTCCCAAGGAGATAAGACCTTCTTCCCCCTTGAGTGGATCTCATTCTTATCCTCCTCTCCCTATATAAACCACTTCCTCTTACCCTTTTTGGTTTCACACAATGCAACGGATAGTGAAGCTGCAAAATTCTGAAATATTTAGCTTTTGATATAAAAAGATCAGTCTTAGATGCCAAAAGACTAGTCTTTGGTAGCTAAAGTATGAGTAAAGAGAGTTAGAGATGGGAAGCCATTTCATGTCAAGCTAGGGGAGGAAAAGAGTGTTGAAAAGGCATGTAGTAGGACTTGGATACCGCAAAGGAGATCTCCAACGTCAAGGCTTTGATTGTATTTCTCTTTGAAGTTTATTTTAATACAACTAATAGTTTATTTCCTATATCGGGTGTAATATTACATTTGATAGCTTAGAACTCCTTGACCTTTTAAGTAGATTGGATTCGATTTTATGCTATCATGTTTGTTATTGTTTCTTGAATGTTTTTTCCAGGTACTTGAACGAAAGGAACGAAAGAAATGAAAGGAAGCTGGAGCAAGGAAGAAAGATCACCATCAAGTGGATTAGTGTTATAAGAGGTAGGCCCTCTTATCCGATTCTAATCTAACGAAATTTACATTACATTTTCTATTTTGTGGCTAGATCCAATCTCTTGGGCTAGAGGGATCAACTCTATCCGCATAGAGGATATTCCTACACCACAAATTGGCGACCATACTAGGGAAATACATCTCCTTTTCATCACTCTATTTTTTCTACTTGTGTGCCTAGTTTGTTTATTTATGGTCTTATGGATATGTATTGACCTGTTTGAAGGCATACAAACACTAGCCCATCCTCTGATGTGTTAATTCTAGCCCTATGTGAAGTTATTTTTTATTTTTTCTTTGGATCCCTCGATCAACACTATTTTTTGCCAAACAGTTGTGCCGATCAGGCCTATCAGCGCTAGTTTTAGCCTGACAATTGCGCTAGTTGTGCCGATTAGCACTAGTTTCAACCCAAAAGTTGTGTCGGTCTCTGAGTTAAGAAAAAATTAGAGTTTTTTCCATTCCAGTGCCACTGTGTCTTGACCTTCAGACTCTCTTCTTCTACCCAGAAGTGACTAGCATGCTTTGTTTGTTAGGTTTAATTGATCGATTGGCTTGAAGTTTCATTGCTTGATTTTTTGAGTTTTTTGGATGGTTTCTATGACCCTAGCACATCTAGGTCAATTACTGTTCATTTGTTAATTCACTTATTGTTTCAAGTTTTTAATTTGTTGTTTCGTTTAGTCCGTCTTTCAATCCTAGCCTCTTCATTGCTTCAATTTCGATCAAATGAGTGAGAGAGTCACATTTGTTCTCTTATTTCGAGTGTCTCTTTTCTCTTTCCGAGCATAGATTACATTGCTTGGTTTTTCGATTGAAGCATTTGTGTGTTTGGTTTGTTTGATTCAGGGAAGAAGTTGTTTTTAGTTTCATTTATCATGTTTTGGATTTGATTGATGCTTGTTTGTTTAGAATTGTGAAATTCTCATTAAAAATGCTCTATATGAAAGATTCATTTTGCATTTTATGAAAATAAGAACATCATTCTAGTTTACTTTGTTGAAAAATGTGCAACAAGCAATGATAAATTTAGAATGTGCTAAAAATAGGCCTGCTAAAAATTACATGTCTAAAAATAGCAGTTTGGCCAGTGAGGTCATTGGCCACATGGGTGAGAGGTGAAACTGATAAAAATAGAAAGTTCTAAAAATAGCATTTCTGGGTCCCTTCCTATTTATAGCAGTCCCTAGTCTATCTATAGGAAGTAAAATTAATTTTTGTCTTGATAGCAGTTGGAAATATTAATTAATTAATTCAGTTGAGTTAATTAGTTAAGGAAATTCGAATTTGAAGTCTTTGTGAGCATGCACATGAGTTGTCCCACTGATTGAGGAATTTATCCTTAATTTCCTCCACTGATTGAGGGAATAAGTATGAGTTCTATAATGAGAGAATCAGTTGACTTAGTTCTAACTAGTCAAGTCCAGTTAGATTATTTTAACAAGTTGTTAAAATAATAAAATATAGCTTGTTAATGCTTACATGCATGTGACAACTATTATTTTAGATAACTGCGAATTCAGTCATGGATAACTGTTGCATGTCAGTTCTTTCAGAGACCCAATTGAGATCAGATGTGGGACAGTGTACTATCAGATGCTTGACTATTTCTAGAAAGTAGTTTTTGCATGGTTGAGGAACTAGTGTCCTCAAGGATTGCGTAGTTGGACCATTGGTTAACTTGGTATGTTTGGAATTAATTGCATATGCTTTTGCTATTATTTCCTAAGCAAACTACACAAGGAAATAGGGATTGGACCATAGGTAAAGCCTTTATATACAGGGCTTGGTTGGTTCATGAGAGATATCTTCATATCTTCATAGTTCATTGAGAACTAAATAGCATGAGAGCTAATTCTTTTTGTATTGTGAAGAGGATTTCCACTTGATTGATAATACATGGCTAGGGTTTTATGCTGGTGCTTTCCCCTAGATATATCTTGTGTTATGTGTGATTATTTCTCTTGATCAGTTATGCATGTTTCTACTTGATGTTTCTCATGAATTCGATTATGCTTCCGCTTAATGTTTTGTAGAAGTAGAACAAGTATTATGCTTTAGGACATTGCATATATCGGTTTTTTCTACAGGTGAAATTTCTACATGGTATCAGAGCACAGGTGATCAAGCAAGAAAAGTATACTAGCAGGAGAAATTCAAAGTTTATTATTCATGATATCGATCTCAAGTTCTTATCACATCTATTTCATCATTGGCGTTCTATGGTTTGAGGCTTGAGTATGCCCCTGATGGCAGCTCAAACTATATAGCTTGGAAGGATCGCATGGAGGCAATTTTGCAAGATAATGGCCTTAAGGATTTCATTGATCAAGAAATCCCTAAGCCTACTGACAAGACTGGGCAGGTGGAATGGAGGAAGTGTGTGGCTAGAGCTAGGGGAATTCTCTTAGAGGGAGTGCGAGATCACATTGTCTCGAGCCTCCATGGGAAGGAGACTCCGCATGCAATGTGGAAAACATTGAAAGATTTATATCAGAATAGCAGTGATCAGAGGAAGTTGGCACTGAAGGACAAACTTCGAAAGATCAAGTGTGAAAGGGATGAGATGATCTCTATGTATCTGACCAAGCTTATCAAATGCAGGGATGAGCTTCCAAGTGTAGGGGTCGTGACATCAGATGAGGATATGGTGAGTCTAGCACTCCTTGGCCTTCCTAAGAGTTGGCATAGCTACCAGGACTCGGTGAATGGAAGGGAGAAACTAATAGATTGGGAATGACTATGGTCAGATTTGATGCAGGAGGAGATCAGACAGAGCACTAGAGACAGTTCTTCATCCATGCATGATGAGGAGAACTATGCCTTAGCGAGTAAGGCGAAGAAGGGGAAGGAGAAGGTTTCTCTTTCTGAATCCAGTTCTTTCAATGATGGGAAGAAGGTTGGAAAATCGAAAGTGTGATGCTTTCGTTGTCATGAGGTGGGCCATTATGCTGCAAATTGTCCATGGAGGAAATCCAAGAAGGGATCCGGGGAAGGATTTGAAGGTGAGGCACTTGCTTCACAGTTTGAGTTGGATTTCACACTCTTCGCATGCATGGTTTCATCCATGGTGGGAAGTGGTTGGTTTCTTGACAATGGAGCTTCTTTCCACATGACCGGCGACAAGAGTTTGTTCAGTACTTTGGAGGAGAAAGATCTCCAGATACTCATAGTGATGGGTAATGATGAGAAGTATAATGTCTCGGGTGTAGGCACGGTTATTTTTCAGAGGGAGCATGGATCTCACCTTACCTTGATCGATTTCAAGTATGTACCAGGACTAAAGAGAAACTTGGTGTCGATCGCGATGCTGGAAGACAGAGGCTATGATGTAGTCTTCAGTAAGGGAAAGGTTTTCCTTAGACACATCATCACTAGACAGGTGAAGCAGTTTGGTTCATGGGTCAAGAACCTACATGCTCTTGAGGTTCAAGATGCATGCAAAGCCTTGAGCAGCAAGGCAACTGATGGAGACTTGGTGGTTGAGAGGGAGGGTATATTACCTCTCAACATGCAGAGCCAGAAGAAGTCTCAGACGATTGTGGAGGAGCCATGATTGGTGCAGCAGCTTCAAGAGGTTGCGGAGCAGCCATAACATGGGAAGCTGAGTGGAGATCAAGTAGAGACATCTACTCATGCAGAGACCTCTAGTAGGGGGAAACTTTGAGCCAGGTGAGCTGAGGGATCACATGCAGCCATACCTCCAGGTAGGAGGTGGGGCGATATAGAGTGATTGTCCCAAGGAGGAGGGGCAGGATCCTTGAGGTACCCAACCACTTGGATGAGACCTTGCTATAGGAGCCCCGATGTCGAGTAGCAGGAACTGACTAATTGGGTAGAGACAGATGCGGATGAAGCGGCAGAGAGAGCGATAGTGCAGGGAATCCCAGGACAGTGCATAGCTAGCAGGCTGCAGTAATGCGAGAGGAACAAGTGTTTTTCATAGTGCTAGGTAGCACAGAGAGGTGTGCAATGGTGTGAGATGCATGGAGATGCATGGAGATGTGCTTTCCCCTGGATATATCTTGTGTTATGTGTGATTATTTCTCTTGATCAGTTATGCATGTTTCTACTTGATGTTGCTCATGAATTCGATTATGCTTCCGCTTAATGTTTTGTATAATTAGAACAAGTATTATGCTTTAGGACATTGCATATATCGGTTTGTTCTACAGGTGAAATTTCTACATACTTAAGCGGAAATATTGCATTAGTAGCATCATTGAGAAAACAGAATTGCATCATCATAAGCAGTGGAAATGAAATGAAACTTATTTTGTTGTTAAAGGAATATTAAGTGCATTTAGGACATGTATTAGGGAAAGAGTTCATTCTTTGATTGTTGCATTGATTGTGTTCCCTCTATGCCTCAATTAGTGTTAAATTTCATCGAAGACAAATTTATTTTCTCATACCACTGCATATAGGAGTTTTCAGATGACAATGGTAGGGCCTTGGAAGTGAAACCTAATTCAAGATCAATTGTTAAAATTATTGAATTATCCTAAGGAATCATTGAAACTTAATTCTCACATTTATTGGTCTAGGCTAGAGACGTATTCTGGCATCTTTAAACTTAGCATTTGTCGTTCGCTTCGACATTAAACAAAGCTAGTACGGACTTGTGCTCCCCATACCGTCACATATATAAAGGGGGACCCCACTAGGTTTGCAATCCTTTATCCACATGAAGCTAAGTCAAATGCCTTGTAAACGTGATACACCGAACACAACATTCGGGGAGATTAGCTGCTCGTACTTCTCAATTCGTCGGGAGTTATTCTGCAGTTCGCGGTTACCTGGTAATCCCTTTTGCCTAGATTATCCTTAGCAGTCATTTTGGTCTTTTTGACTCCTTAAATTAAAAATATCATCAAGCACTTGTCCTTTCAAGCTCGTTAACTATGAAAGCAACTAGAGTCACCTTTCACTCGTTTCTCGACTTTTAAAATATGAAAAGGCAAAGTTTTGTTTCAATGTCTTAAAATTAACTACCCACAAAATATTCCTAGTTAAAGTTATCTTCCTTAGAAATTCTTTAGGGCCGATTCTAATGGAAACATTTCCAGAGTCTACCAGTCAAGGTTTCCCCTCGGATGGGAATCCTGGTCCTTTTCCTTCTTTTAGAAATGTTGGTGCTCCTTATATGGCAACGTTGTCCCTCCCTGGGTTAAACATTGATTTACCTGTCTGGTTATTTTCGACCTCGGTGGTCCCCAAGTGTCCCGAATCCTATCCAGCCATCTCCTTCATTTCAATCACATCACGATGATTCTAAGGTTGAACTCTCACCTTCATCTTCTACTTCACCTGGTGAAAGTTTAAAATCTAGTAACCAAGAGACTAAGAAGAAGAAGAAGAAGATAAATAAGTGAGAAGCTAACCATGCAACTGTTACTCCAAATACACCTCTCATAGACAAAACTTCTGATCCTCCACGGAAGTTCAAATTCCCTTGCAAGCTGTGTAAGGGTGACCATCTCCTTTGATACTATCGTGGCATTCCCAGAGTCTTAGAGGTATGGTCTCAAGACCTTAATCGACCATCCCCATCGACCTCTGGAGGTCATGTCGATGCCACACCTTCAGTTAATGATGGTAAGAAGAAGGGAAAGATTAGATTCCCTTGTAGGTTATGTGAAGGGAAGCATCTTCTTCACCTTTGTCCTCTTATGGATAGAGCTTCCAACATTTTGGAAAACCTTACAGCTCCTCAACCCCAACTTCATATTGGATATCAGAGGCTTTCTTCTATCCCTCTGCTAGTTGGTAAATATATTGACTTAGATTCATCTCTTTCCCATCCAGCTCTTCTTAAGCATGACTCTCTTTTGTCTGTTCTCGACCAACCATTGGTCAAAAAGAGTGTCGACTTGGCTTCGCCTTGAATTGTTCACTCTGTTCCCGAAGACAGTAGTGATCATACTGGTCATGTTCTTCTCGTCTCCTCAGATTCTCATGAATTGAAGTGATCCACATGGATGTTGGTGGCCACCCACCTATCCCACTTTGACCCCCACAACTGTCTCTTTCAGTTTTTTAGTTTCCTTAATTGTAGCACAATTTATTATTTTTTAGCAATTTTTCGGGTCCTGAACTTCCGGAGCCGTTTTGAGGCCCTAAACGACGTTTTTTTGGGAAATTTGGGAGCAAAATCGGTCCATGGACCGATGATGCTCATCCCAAAGTTGTAATGCTCGGATATATCTTTCTAACGAGTTATCTTACGCATCAAAAGAAGATCGGGTGCCAAAGTTACGACCCCGGAAAGTTGATGTACCAACTTACCCAAAACGGGGCCCACAATTTGGCGTTTCATCTTCTAGGGTTAGGTTTTGGGATGTTAAGAGTTTTCCATTATTTCTAAACAATAAACAGGCCTTCAAGACTCATTGTAATAGAGTTTAGAGGCATGTAGCCGCCACATCTCTTCTCAGAGATAAGCTACCATCGCCCTAGCTGGTTTATTTCCATTTCTATTTGTAAGCATATTTCAGTATTTTACATTAATGAAATGAAGTATTATTTCCATTACATCTCTGTATTTATGGTTATCTCTGTAGTTTTTTGCATTCCTGTTTAAATTCGGATCAGTGGTATCAGAGCAGTCTGTTTTTTCTCTGTTTTTCTTTGCATGTCCCCAACGAGGTCGGCATATAAGGAGTTAGGGCTTGAACTGGTTGAACCTTTGCAAGACTAGCCTCGCAAATCCCAACAGCCTCCCATGGCAGATGAAAAGAAAGACGAGGGGGTAGGAGATCTTATCAAAATCTTGCTCGAAGAAGCCCTCGAGTGACAAAGGAACACGATGATGGACAGCTTTGCCCAGATCCTTCAACGGCTACCCAGGAGTGATGCATCGGCTTCCAACAGCTACGCTGGAAATGCCACACCGTTTAAGGTACAAGTTAATTTTGAAATCCCCATATTCGAGGGTCAAATAGATGCAGATGTCGTAGACAAATGGTTAAATCTGCTAGAAGGGTATTTTTCTGTTCATGATTTTTCTAGTCGAAAAAAGATTATTTTCACTCTTCTCAAAGCAGCCCCCCACGTCAAGGACTAGTGGGAAACCTACTGCGAGCAGAAGGATGAAAGTAAGGGCTCACTATTTTCAGACACACCTACTTGGAATTCCTTCCAGGATGCCATCAACGAGCAGTACTACCCTGTCAAAAGCTATGAGGAAAAATACATAAAGTGGACCATGCTGCGGCAGGGAAGGGACCAAGATGTGCCAGAGTTCACAAACATTTTTCACACCCTTTGCACACAGTTGGGTATCAAGGATTTTGAGCTACATTTGGTACTCAAATACCGCGGATACCTACACAGATACATCCAAGAAGAGATGGAGTTCCTGAACATCTCCTCGCTCGACACGACGTACAGATACGCTATCAAGATTGAGCAGAAGTTTAAACAGAAGAAGCGAGACTTTGGATCTGCGAATCCGAAGAACCAAGGACAAAGCCAAGGCGGGATGACCCAAGATAGCTCGTCGAAGCCACAAGAAAAGAACAACACCACAAATTCAAAGAAGGACACAGGAAAGTGGTGTGAGTTCCACAAGAGCCCCACTCACAACACAAGTGAGTGTCGGACCAAGCAGTCGCTGGTGGATGAGTTGAAGGCTTCCGAATCATATGCATGTTCCGACCCTGAGTTAGAACCCGACAAGGGGAATGGCAAAGGGAAGAAGATCATTGACGTGGAGCCCAGTGCCATTTTTGCCACCGCCAAGATCCTAAAGAATGAGCCCGAAAATCCAGAAGAGGGGGAGCGTCTTTTCCACTCATAGATGTGGGTGAAAGGTTTGCCGCTACAATTCATTGTTGACAGTGGCAGCCAAAAGAACCTCATTTCAACAGAGGTCGTGAAGAATTTGGGCCTACCTACTACACCACACCCGCAGTCGTACAGTATCGGGTGGCTTCACCAAGGACGAGATCTCTGAGTTCACCAGCAGTGTCGCCTTCCCTACAGCATCAAACCCTTCACAGATGAGGTATTGTGTGATGTTGCACCTCCGGATGTTTGTGATGTACTATTTGGTCAGCCATACTTGTGGAGGCGACATACTGTGTATGAGTCAAGGCCTCACACTGTTATTATTACTTTGGGTAATTCATTATACAAGATACCAGAGGTAGCCCCACCTACCACCACCTCTTTGATCTCTGTTAAGAAATGCAGCAAGATCGTCTCCCAGACTAGGAAATTCACTTTCTATCTGGTTCGCTCCCAAAGTAAGGGGAAGATCGTAGCCACATCCATGACCCCCACGAACGGTTCCTCCACACAGCAACAGCAACAAAGGGATACGGTCATGACAGAACACAGGAACAGCTTCTCCTCACCCACAGGGGTACCACACAAGTTTCAGGTGGGCGACAAAGTTTGGTTACATATGTAGAAAGAACGCCTTACAAGATCCCATCAGAAGCTTAGACCACTCCGACATGGCCCTTACAGCATTACCAAGGCTGTGGGAAACAATGCTTTAGAGCACATCATTCCTCCATTCCTTCGCTTGCACCGAGTGTTCAATGTGGAACGCCCTCTACCATGCTTCCCACCATTACTAGACACACCAGATACTGCAGAAAAACTCACCAAGGACCAAGTTCAGCAGATGGAGGAACTCAACGCAATGGGGACCATTGCCTCATAAGGGGAGAGGAATGATCCAGGTGGATGTTGGTGGCCACCCACCTATCCCACTTGGACCACCACAACTATCTCTTTCAGTTTTTCAGTTTCCTTAATTGTAGCACAATTTACTATTTTTTAGCATTTTTTCGGGTCCTGAACTTCCGGAGCCGTTTTGAGGCCCTAAACAACATTTTTTTGGAAATCTGAGAGAAACATCGGTCCATGGATTGATGTTGCTCTTCCCAAAGTTGTAATGCTTGGATAGATCTTTCTAACGAACTATTGTACGTGTTAACAAAGATCGGGTGCCAAAGTTACGACCCCGGGAAGTTGATGTACCAACTTACCCAAAATGGGGCCCACAATTTGGCATTTCATCTTCTGGGGTTAGGTTTTGGGACGTTAAGGGTTTTCCATTGTTTATCAAAAATAAATAGGCCTTCGAGCCTCATTGTAACAGATTTCAGAGGCATGTAGCCGCCACATATCTTATTAGAGATAAGCTACCATCGCCCTAGCTAGTTTATTTCCATTTCTATTTGTAAGCATATTTCAGTATTTTACATTAATGAAATGAAGTATTATTTCCACTGCATCTCTGTGTTTATGGTTATCTCTGTAATTTGTTGTGTTCCTGTTTAAATCCGGATCACGAAGGGTGACCCTCCCGTCTCGGTTGTTCAGGAGAGTCCTTCTCCTATTCCTGCAGAGCATGGGGGGAATCATATGATACCCCCACCAAGTAGTTTTATCGTTTCTTTTGGTTAAATTCAATTGACTACTTTCTGCTTCCCATCTTATGTGCCTTTCCAAATCACAGTACAAGCCTATAATATGGTAGTACATGGCACTACATTAGATGAAGGCGTGTCTTTAGAATCATGTCTTCTACTACTTGGAAAGCTTTGGGTTCCCCACAGCTTGTGCCTATCACCCAAAATCTGTTGGCTTTCAACGGAGGAACCAGTAAACCCTTAGGGATCCTTCCAAAGTTCCATGTTACTTTGGGAGGAAAGATAGTTTATATAGATGTAATGGTAGTCCAAGGTCCCTTAGATTTCAATCTTCTCCTTGGACGTGACTATGTGCATGTCATGGGAGCTCTTGTTTCTTTGCTTTTCTGTGTCGTTTGTTTTCCACACGAAGGGATAATAGTGACCATTGATCAATTGTCATTCATTGGTCACCAGGTGCCTCCTTTGCAACTTTTGTCCCCTATTGGTTCTTGGCTTCAAGCAGTAACTTCCCCGCCACAATTTTATCATGTAACTACCCGTTCCGTCTCCACATCTGTTGATGATCACACAGATGGCATCGTACATCATATATTGGGGCATTGGAACTTGATCTGTTATTTGTTCCAGTTGACATGTGTTCCTCCTAGAGCGTAGTTCTCCTGTCGAGTGAGGCCCTCTTGGGGACCATGTTCTCGTATGGTCCATGATCAGCATACGAGGATAGTGCTTTTTTTGTGTCAACCTCGTTAAAAAATGAAACAACCTACAAGGATAGTTTGTTCCTGTATCAACCTCGTTAAAAAAAATGAAATAGATTTCGGAGCATAGTTCCTTGACTAGTGTCAAGCTCCTTAACAAATGAAAAAAGGACCTCGGAGCATAGTTCCTTGTCTTGTGTCAAGCTCGTTAAAAAATGAAACAAGGGGTCGGAGCATAGTTCCTTGTCTTGTGTCAAGCTTGTTAAAAAATGAAACAAGGGTCCGAGGATAGTTTCTTCCTATATCTACCTTGTTAAAAAATGAAACAGATGTCTAAGGATAGTTTTTTATTGTTTCAACCTCGTTAAAAAATGAAACAACTCCCTTTTCCAAATCGATTCTTTGATTAAGATAACGTAAAATCCCAGTCGAGTATTTCCTGGATCTTGAATGTGAACCTTCATTCCATCCACCTAGCTAAATGAAATGAAGATTAGGGGGCATGTACCTTGAATTGAGTCGTTATGTTGGGTGTATGCAAACTTAACTCGAGCATAGTTTGTCTTTATTTCAAGCTTGTGGAAAAATGAAACCAAACTCAAGCATAGTTTTCGTTTCAAGCTTGTGTAAACATGAAACTGAAACCAAGCAGAGTTCCCCATGGTTCAATCTTGTGTAAAAATGAACCCATGCCTAATTTACATATCGTGATTGTCGTTTTTATCAGCTAATTTATGCTAGATGAGCCTTGGTTGTTTCATTCCATCGCCACCATATCTTTGGTCGATCATATGCTTTCACTTGGTTGTTTTTCCTTTCCTGAGGAACTGCTTCAATGAGTGGTTTTGTTAGCCAACCTCTTGACCATTACATGTTTTGAGTAGTTCCATCATTGTCGGAACCAGTTCCTATCCCTTTATGCCACTCATTCCTCCAAGATGAGTCACCTTTAAGCTCTTTTCTTACTCATAAAAAATGAAAAGATTGTTGAGTATTTTTCCTTTTTGACTCGTTAAAGTAAATAAAAATGGGGAGTCTGCTTTAAGCTCTTTTCTAACTCTCAAAACATGAAAAGATTGTCGAGTTCTTGTCATTTTGACCTCATAAATGGTTGCAAAACGTCATTTACACAGTATACGTTTACCCCTTTTTCAGGTTGGGATAAACTATCTATTAAAAAGGTACTCCTTGGCTGACATGGTAAAGAGGTTCTTTTGAGTATTTTTTTCCACCTTTTCGGGATCGAGGGACAACTTAACAAAAAGGGACCTTTTGGAGTTTTCTTTTCCTTGTCTTTTTCAAACTCTCTAAACATGAAAAAGATTTTGAGTTTCACCTTTGTCGGACTCGTTAAAATATTAAACAACATAGGACTTATCATTATGACGAGACCGAGTTACTCCTTCCTAGGCTCGTAAAACTTACTAGGATGGATCCATCCAAAGGATGGACTTATATTACAAGCATATGTTATCCCCGTCAGGCTTGTGAAAAAATAACTGGGGTACTCGCAAAAAATGGTGGGGAAAAATTGGAAGTGTTCCATTAGTTGTATTCTTCACTTAGGCAGCATGTCGCTCTTGAACATTGACACTCATTTATTGTTTGTATCGGGTTTTGGGACATCCACACTCTGTCATTTACCTCCCTGGGTTTTGGGTTACCCATTTTAAACCTCTCATATGATCTCTGCCACATCACCATGACCTTCGATCCTATGATGTCAAATGCTGCCAAAATCCAGAGTCATGTCATCCACATGTTCAAGAGAAGTCTTTCTACCTGTACATTGTCTGATCATATGTCACCATCTTGGATTACTCTCATTCATTGTGTTTCTCATTTCGTGTTGATGATGAAGCATTCATTATGACCTTCCTTCAACAGATCACTTCCTGTCGACTTCAGCTCATTATCCAGGAAGTTGATCTAGAAACTCCCTTCCAGTACCTTAGAGCTTGCATGCCTCAATGACAAGTTCTTCGCACTCGATGACAAGTTCTCATCATTGGCCCTCGATCGAGTGATTTCACAGGTGTTCTATTTCATTTCCTTATTCACACTTCGTGAATTGTATTGATAGTACCTTGAGAACCATTGACATTATGGGTGGTTTCTCTCACACTTGTTAACGGTTCACATCATTGGCCAGTAATCAAGTGATTTTCTAGCATGTTCGACTTCAGCACATCTATTCACATGTTAGAATTTGTACTTTGATCGGGTGAGCGCAAGACCCTGGGCTTAGATCACAAAAGTCCAAGTTGCGAGGAGTGATGAGTAATTCATGATTATATACATGATTCTTTATATGGATGGCTGCAACCATGCTATGGGTATCATTTTGATCCTGCTCAGTCGAATGGATGTGACCATACCGTGGGTCTATTTCATATGATCCCTTCAGTCGAATGGATACATCCATGCCAAGGATCCATGCACATGATCCTTTTCTTGATGGATAGTTGCAGAGAATCCTTCTTAAAACCCAGTTTTTAATATCAACACTCTTTCCCAGTGTCTCACCCACTTCGATGGCAAAGTTTTACATTGTGACCCGCACATTTCGGCACTACTGTTAGCCCAACAGCCATGCCGATCTGCTGAATCTGGAAAGTTTTTATAAAAGGAAACAGAGTTTCACATCTAGAAACTTCTAGTGGCGATGTGTTAGATGTTTGTTTGGTTGGAGAAGGGCCGAGAACTCCATATAAGGTTCTTTCCCCCTTAAAAGTGGACCTTCCCAAGGAGATAAGACCTTATTTCCCCTTGAGTGGATCTCATTCTTATCCTCCTCTCCCTATATAAACCACTTCCTCTTACCCTTTTTGGTTACACACAATACAACACATAGTCAAGCTGCAAAATTCTAAAATCTTTAGCTTTTGATAGAAGAAGATTAGTCTTAGATAACAAAAGACTAGTCTTTGGTAGCTAAAGTATGAGGAAAGAGAGTTAGAGATTGGAAGCCATTTCATGTCAAGCTAGGGGAGGAAAAGAGTGTTGAAAAGGCGTGTAGCAGGACTTGGATACTGCAAAGGAGATCTCCAACGTCAAGGCTTTGGTTGTATTTCTCTTTGAAATTTATTTTAATACAACTAATGGTTTATTTCCTATATTGTGTGTAATATTACATTTGATAGCTTAGAACTCCTTGACCTTTTAAATAGATTGGATTCGATTTTATGCTATGAGGTTTGTTGTTGTTTCTTGCATGTTTGTTTCAAGTACTTGAATGAAAGGGACGAAAGGAAGCTGGAGCAAGGAAGCAAGATCACCATCAAGTGGATTAGTGTTATAAGAGGTAGGCCCTCTTATTCGATTCTAATATAAGGAAATTGACATTAGATTGTCTTGTTTGTGGCTAGACCAACTCTCTTGGGCTAGAGGGATCAACTCTATCCGCAGAGAGGATATTTTGATCCAAAAATGGCACAAATCTTTTGTAAATTAGAAGAAAATGAAAATCACAGGATACTCTCGGAAATAGTCTCATTTCAGAGATCTCCTCATTCTGAATCCAACACAACTTGAATGGGTGAAAACGGACTTCAGAAGAAGGAGTTATCATAAAAAGAAGTTCCCCTTTTGTTCTTTGGGAAAGAGGTAAAAACATGAGAAAACAGTGAAAATCGAGCCCATCAAAGGTCAAAGGGACAACGAACAGGAGTCGTCGGATTTGGCTGATCAACGGTCCAGATCTGATTAGCAATCACAATCGACGATGGTAGTCAGCCGGCAGTCGGAAGCATAACGTACGATGGGACTGGGCCGATGTGATACTGCGATCGCCGATATCGGTGGATCGCAATCGGCATTGGCATAAACCATACTATATGGGAAGGCCTCTGGCTTATGCGATCTGTGATTGTGACTTGTCACATCACAATATCGCATCAGTGCATTACAGAGGGGCGATTATATGTTCTATGTTATATATGAGATAGCGATGGTCAGACCCGACGACAATATGAACCGGATTTAATACATTTTGAAATCCGTCAAACGACGATTTTCTTTGTATTTTCGTTTTTTTTTGGTTAAACGAAATACGAAGGAAAAATACTCGACCCGATGAAATTGGACCCGAAAGGGTTCCGAAATGAAAACACATAATATTTGAAATCGTCATAAGCCATTCTTTTTGCGATATTTTCACAGTTTAACATATTTTTAAAATACAAAGGAACAAGGTCGAAGCGACTTGCGATAGCGATTGAGGATGGACCCGATAGGGAAATAGACCAGATTTGCGGACATTTGAAGTCCGGCTAAATGGCCAAAGATGTGTTTTTCACGCATTTCTCTGTGTATTGCATTATGTGTCCATTTTTGCACAGGAAGGAAAAACGACTAGTTTTCTAGTGCACCGGTCCATTTCCATTGGAAAACACCATCACACCTGTGTGTTATGAAGCTCAGAGAGCCATAGAGGTGAAAGATAATGATTCCTCATGATCGAAGGGACAGAGGAACGGCTGTGGAAGCCGCAGAGTCACAGGATGCCCTTCAAAAACACAGAGAGCACGATTAACAAGGGGGCTTGATAGAGAGCTCATGATATGCGCACAGAGGCCAAGAGTAGATGCGCAGAGGCAGCTCGGAGAAGCCCAGAGTTGTTTGAACACTGAGGAATCCAAAGGGAAATCTCAGTGTATGCGGAAAGAGCTCAAAGAAGCCAGAGTAGAGAGCCACAAGCCACAACCAGAGTCGAAGAGCCAGAGCGAGAGTCGAGAGCTAGAACTGGAGCCAGAGCCAAAGAGCCAGAGCCAGAGTTAGAGCCAAGAGCTAGAGCCAGAGCCAGAGCCAAAACCAAGAGCCAGAGCTAGAAAGCCAAGAACTTCAAGAGCTAGGGGATAAAATGGTGTTTGAACCCACTGTTTCTGTGTAAAAATAGCAGGAGTTGAGCCAAGAGCTTGTAAAAAGGACTTATACCATAATCCCAGAGGGCCTAGTTGAGTTGAAGAGAGCTCACGGAGACATAGCGCAAGAGTTGTGGGTGAACTTCTAATTAATTTGTTGTCTTATGTGTTTTTTTTTTACTGCTACATTATTCACTGTTATATGCATTTATATATATGTTTAAGAACATTCACATTATTATCTAAAACAACAAATTTTAAAGCAAGTAATCAGTTGAACACAAATACAAGAATACACCCACATTATCAAGCACTTACTAATTTTGCATTGGTTAATCATTAAGACTTGGGAAAATATTCAAGCTTTGGAAGTGGGAGAGGTTCTTGTAAGCTAGACAAGAAACCTACGAGCCCCATTTTCATATCAGGTGGTATCAGAGCTTAAGTTTTATTAAACCCACCTTCAAAGGAGGTTATATCAGAATGCTTGATTGACAGAGCAAAGGTTGCTTGTCTAAAAGGTGTTTAAACAGCAAGAGGCTGATTGCATTCTTGTTTTCCAAACCGACTATTTTTTGAGTTTGCAGAGGTGAAGGGAAAGTTGTTGATAGCTCAGTCTAGGAAGGACAAGAAGGAAGAAGGGGTGAAGGCATTCTTCTATCCCAAGGACCTCAAGGCGGTCCTTAAAGCACAAGAGGTTTTTTGCAAAGGGTTGTTGAAATAAGCTCTTTATTAATCTTGTTGAAGTTCTTTTGATTCATTGGTATAAATGACAACTTCTACAAGTGAGTCCTTGAATTCTTCTTTCTTCATCACAAGACACTTTGATGAAGACATGAAGCAAGAATTGTCCACCATGATGGATATGGTGAGAGAAATGTATGAGGATGGAAGGGGATGGATATGGTGAGAGAAATGTATGAGGATGGAAGGAAGAGAGGCATGCTTAGAAAGCAGCTGAATTCCATGAAGGAAGAGAAGTAGTTGCTTGCTGACAGACTGCAAGAAATGGAGAGGCAACTTGATATTGCAAATATGAACCTGAAAATGATGCATGAGTTGGAGTCATAGCTCTTTGTTGCCCAAGAAGCCTTAGTCAAGTATCAGCTTGAAGAAGAGGTAAGACATTCCAGTTTGTCTTCAAATTCTTCTGAGAATGCTTGTATTGGTTCTTTTGAAAAACATACTAAAGGCATAGGTTCCAAGCTAATGTCCAAGATGGGCTATGAAGGAAAGGGCTTGGGAAAGCATGCACAAGGTATTGTTGAACCAATAAAGGTTGAGGAAAGGCCCAAGTATTTGGGTCTTGGCTATGGACAGTCTTATGGAAAGTGTTCCAAAGCTGCCATGAAGGCCATTGAAACAACTCCAAGAAGGGGTTGCATTGCAGAGTGTGAAGATTGTATTCCGGAGGAATGGAATAGCTTAAAACATCATTTGCAAGATATAGGTGTTCAGAAGCACACACTTGAACCAAATATTTGGGGAGACTAACAGCCTTGAAGAGATTGATGGTGTTCTAAAGGGAGCCATTTCTTCATTTTCTTCACCTCCTCATGAAGGCAATAAAGGTGAAAGAGGCAGGTATAAATCTGGTTCTAAACATTTTCCTTTTGATTGTGCAAAGCATGGTAAATTTCCACATAAGTATGGGGAAAGAGTTGCATGTTCCTTTTGTGCTTTGGATAACCATAATGTTTCTAGATGTTGGAAGAGAATGGTCACATACAGGAAGCAGAAGAAGGAAAAGAAGCAAGAAGCCAAAGGTCCAGTGGACAAGGCAAATCATGTTGTCAAGAGGATGCACATGCAGTGCACTTACTGCCATAAGCAAGGACATCTTGCTGCAAAATGTTGGACTCCGAATCCAGCAATGCTTCCACAAAAGCTGAAGAAAGTGGAAAGAGAAGATGGCAGAAATGGAAGTGAAGATTCCATGAATGATGTGTCTCAAAATGATTCACATTATAATGTTGACGTGCAGACAAAGGTAGTACCTTTGAAAGGGATTAGTAAGGAATGGTTAGAGTTCTTATTTGATTAATATTGCAAGTCTATTGATGCATCTACATTATATTTCATTTCAGCTTCAAAAGTACAGTGTGCTTAAGCGAAAGTTGAGGGATGAAATGCATGCATGAGCTTGAGATGCATGAACACAGGGATGTTGATGATTTCATTGTTTTTGAACATGTATGTGTAATTAACTTGCAGGGTTGATTGCTTTGACATGCATGTGATGCCATGTTGACTTGGGAGAAGTTAACTTAGTCTCCAAATGGAGATAATGATGAAGTGTTTCATTTTTTGAAAAAGAGTCCTAATGGTATTTTTCTACATGCTTGAATTGAAGGGTCATTTGTTTAAAGGCATGTTTTGTGGGCTTGTATCTAGTCCATCATTTGTATGCAGATGTAAGACATGGAGGTGTTCACAAGATGTGAAAATCTATTTCTTTGTTGAAGCAGGAGTTTAGGCCATCCAATTGTTGTCTGTATGCCTGTTTTTGTTAACAGTTGTTGTTGGCAGCTTTTCAAACAGGTTCCAATGAAAGTTTTTGTGAAGCAGATGCACTTCACATTTGTTTGAGCCACCTTGGATAAATGATCAAGGAAAAGAAGTTCAAACCAACTTCTATGAACATCTCAGCAGAAGTTCCGTAGGAAGGCAAGAAGGAAGACAGTTCTTCCCAGGAAGACCAGCCCATCCAAGAATGGAAGTGGTCATAAACTTTGGTTCATAGGCCCTATGCAAAGCCAAGTGTAGGGAGGTTGAAAGAAGAGGGTGAGTCACTCTCATTTACTATTCAAATCAGTATATCAGTCTTTTGGAGACCAAAAGTTCCCTTAGTGGGAAGGCGTGATCCAAAAATGGATCCTGGATAAACCTATAAGTCTAAAAGACTTCATATAAGGGGTAAAAGGTGCCAAATGGCACAAATCCTTTGTAAATCAGAGGAAAATGAAAATCGCAGGCTTCTCTCAGAAATAGTCTCATTTCAGAGATCTCCTCATTCCGAATCCAATGCAACTTGAATGGGTGAAAACAGAATTCAGATGAAGGAGTTATCATAAAAAGAAGTTCCCCTTTTGTTCTTTGGGAAAGAGGAAAAAACATGAGAAAACAGCAAAAATCGATCCCATCGGAGGTCAAAGGGACAACGAGCAGGAGCCGTCGGATCTAGCCGATCAACAGTCCAGATTCGATCAGCAATCGCAATCGGTGGTGGCAGTCAGCGGGTATTCAGAAGCATAACGTGCGATGGGACCTGACCAATGCGATACCACGATCGCTGATATCGACGAATCGCAATTGGCGTTGGCATAAACCATACTATATGGGAAGGCCTCGAGCTTATGCGATCTGCGATTGTGACTTGTTGCATAGCAATATCACATCGACGCATTACAGAGGGGCGGTTATATGTTATATGTTATATATGTGATAGCGATGATCAGACCCGATGACAATATGAACCAGATTTAATACATTTTGAAATCCGTCAAACGTCGATTTTCTTTGTATTTTTGTTTTTTGTTGGATAAACGAAATACGAAGGAAAAGTGCCCGACCCGATGGAACCGGACCCGAAAGGGTTCCGAAATGAAAGCACATAATATTTGAAATCCGTCATAAGCCTTTTTTTTTGCAATATTTGCACAGTTTAACATATTTTTAAAATACAAAGGAACAAGGCTGAAGCAACTTGCGATAGCAATTGAGGACGGACTCGATAAGGAAATAGACCGGATTTGAGGACATTTGAAGTCCAGCTAAACGGCCAAAGATGTGTTTTTCACGCGTTTCTCTGTGTATTGCATTATGTGTCCATTTCTGCACAGGAAGGAAAAACGACCAGTTTTTGGTGTGCTGGTCCCTTTCCATTGGAAACCGCCATCACACCTGTGCATTATGAAGCTCAGAGAGCCACAGAGGTGAAAGATAAGGATTCTTCATGATCGAAGGGACAGAGGAATAGCTGTGGAAGCCGCAGAGTCACAGGATGCCATTCAAAAACACATAGAGTACGATTAACAAGGGGGCTTGACAGAGAGATCATGATATGCGCACAGAGGCTGAGAGCAGATGCGCAGAGGCGGCTTGGAGAAGCCCAAAGCTGTTTGAATGCTGAGGAATCCAAAGGGAAAGCTCATTGTATGCAGAAAGAGCTCAGAGAATCCAGAGTAGAAAGCCACAAGCCACAGCTAGAGTCGAAGAGCTAGAGCGAGAGCTGAGAGCCAGAACTGGAGTGAGAGCCAAAGAGCCAGAGCCAGAGTCAAAGCTAAGAGCTAGAGCTAGAGCCAAGAGCCAGAGCCAGAAAGCCGAGAGCTTTAAGAGCCAGGGGATAAAATGGTGTTTGAACCCATTGTTTCTGTGTAAAAACAATAGGAGTTGAGCCAAGAGCTTGTAAAAAGGACTTATACCATAATCCCAAAGGGCCTAGTTGAGTTGACTAGAGCTCACGGAGACGTAGCCCAAGAGTTGTGGGTGAACTCCTAATTAATTTGTTGGCTTATGTGTTTGTTTTTACTACTGCATTCTTCACTTTTATATCCATTTATATATCAGTTTAAGCACATTCACATATCAGCTAAAACAACAGATGTTAAAGCAAGTAATCAGTTGAACACAAATACAAGCATACACCCACATTATCAAGCACTTACTAATTCCACATTGGTTAATCATTAAGAATTGGGAAAATATTCAAGCTTTGGAAGTGGGAGAGGTTCTTGTAAGCTAGACAAAAAGCCTAAGAGCCCCATTTTCAGATCATATTCCTACACCACAAACCCATAGCCATAGGGAACCTGAGAACCAATAAAAAAATCAAATGGGGAACCCACTGCATCATGGCTATCTAGGAAATGGCAAGGCAATGTTGAAACCATTGTCAATCTAGGGAAATCCCATGCCATTGACAACAAACATAAACGGTAAACCAATGCATGTACCATGCATTCATATCCAAGCATGCTAAATCTCACATGCATGTTGTTACCTGCAATCCACAACTAATTGTTGTCCTTACTTGTCCTTGTCCAAACTTCCTCTTTCACTCCCTTGTTTTCCATTGCTTACTTGTCCAAGTTCTTGTTCTCTTTCCTTTACTACACCTAATCAAAAATTGGGCAAAAACTATCAGCTATTTCTTAGGTTCCTTTGTATCATTGGTGTCTCCTTTTTCTTTCATTTTCCTTCATTTTCTCTCTAATTTCCCTTGCATGCATATTTGTGTCTCTTCACCTTCCTTTTCTCATATTTCCCTTTATTTATCATAATTAAATGCCATTTGGTGCATTTTTGCTTTTGCGAATTTCCAGAGCCATTAATAAACAACAAGTGATGCCCACTATATTTTTTATCCACCATTAAGCTTGGAATACGTGCCCCATGACCTTGGTCTTATTTTTGTTTACATGGAAATAAACCTAGGGTTGTTACAAACCCCTCCCTCTTGAGGCAACATTGTTCTTGGTGTTCTATGACGCTTATAACCATCAAAACATCTTGCCTATGGATCTTTATAACACAGCTCGATGCAGTATTTACAACATACCAAACTGCTGAAAACATGACCACCATATTGCTTATTGGAGCTTTATAAACCCAACTCGATGCAATATTTTACAATGACAAACACATATACTTATGCACATTTGCTTCAACCAACAAATAATCATACTCACTATGAAGCTTTATAAACATAGATCGATACAATATTTACAATAATATATACATATATACATATGCACATTTGCTTTAACCATCAAATAAAAGGATACGAATGCCCACATCAGTGACAAGTGAATCCATAGGCTCACACCTCCACCCTCAAAGTAGTACCAGGATTCACCTCTCTTCCAGGCAGTCCAGAATTCACTACCAAAATCAAAATATGTCTACAATGTCCAGTGCTACAATCCTTGTGCTACTTGTTCTCTCAGTGAGAATTTACCGGCTCATTGTTCCAAGGCACACTCCCAATCTGCTTTGGTTACATCTCGCAATGTTAATGACAAAAAAAATTTATTCCCTCGGCTTCCCTTCTCTTTTTCCCAGTCCCTCGAGCAATCTGGTCACCGCCTTCCATGCAGTCACTCACCTTCCAAGTTCCCTGACATCCTCATCTCCACTTTCCAGTCCCTCGAGCGATCCATCTCTTGGCAAGGTTTCCTCGCATTGGAAGGTCCAAAAACCAAGGCATATCTTTGCCTTAAAACCATGATACTAGTCATAGCATGCTCATGGAAATCAATGGACACTATTGGGTACCAGTGTCCCACAATGGCCCTACTCGTAAATGCTTTATCAACATATTGTTGCATGTTCCAATTCCTTTTACTATTGCTCCTAACATTCTTGCAGTTAGCTCCAACCACTAAAATTGGGCATTTCCATGATATCATGTACCAAGCACATAATTGTCAGTAGACTCAAAAGGAATTGTAATAAATTCAAATCATACTTCATTGGTAGCTCTTCAATAAGGTACAATTGAAATTTTGTTTACTTCCTATCACAACAAGTCAAATTAGCTCTTTGATCAAATCATCATATATAAACATATCACATCTGATTAGCTCAACACTCAGGCATCATAAATTAGAATCATAGACTTTGTGAATAAGTAAAAACTAAAATAAAATATTGATACTTATGTTTTAAATTGTTCTTTGCTTCTACCTTTGTGCTTTGTTATTTTCATACACACACTAGATCAATTTCCAAATCCAGCAAGCACCCAGTGCCTTCTCTTCTCTTTGACCACGTACACACACTGGACCAGTTGCCAACACAGCAAGCACCCAGTGCCTTCTCTTCCATAAGTGATATCAGCAACAAGGGTGTCCAAAGACTATACCACCTCTACCCTCAATATCAACAACTCAAGATTGGTCTCTTCCGAAGCTGCCCAAGGATCCAGGAACTACTATCTTAACCCACATCCTTTAGGCAACCCAAGCTATTACAAGGCTCCAACCCGCAGCCTCCATGGAACCCAAGTTATTATAGGGTGCCAAGGACTAGTATCTCAACCCACAACCTCCAGGGAACCCAAGTTGTTACAGGGCTCCAACCCACATCCTCCAGGGAACCCAAGTTGTTACAGGGCTCCAACCCACATCCTCCAGGGAACCCAAGTTGTTACAGGGCTCTAAGGATCCTATCCCTATCCATAGCCTCCAAGGATCCCGAGAACCAAACCCTTTCACAACACATACACATACACAATGTACAGAACAACACATATATGTACACACAGTACAACACAACGAATACACAATACACATGATACAGTACCACATGTACATAGAACAACATGTACACAATAAAAATATTGCACATCCAGAGACCACACTGTCTCTACCGGGAAACCTTGCCTCTAGTGTCTTTCCCACACTTTACTGCATGCATCCACAACCCAAATCCTAGGTCAGTGGCTCTTTCCACTATCCATGCTTGTGAAATATGTCGCAGATCACACTACTTTTATTCCACTAATGTATCCTTCAACATTTCCTGCCATAACATAAACATAGGCATAGTTATAAGCACATAATATCAAACCATATCCACATGATACTAACCTTGTAGATCTTTTAGGTCTACTTTCCCCACTTGAAAACCTTTTCATTCCATACACTTGCATAAAGCAATCATTCTTCCACAAGAATGATCCTTGACAACCCTATCAGACAATGACACACACACACACACACACACATATAAGCATTAGCATAATCATGATCACAACATAATTGCCAGTGCTCACAAGGTCAGGTTTAAGAGAACTTCCTTTATCGGTGCAACACATTAACAACATTGAGAAATACAGTTCCCAACATAGCCAAGGCATCTGATACCTCAAATCCATTTACTTTACCTTTCTTGTTACCTTTCTCATGATTGTCCTACCACTGTCCATTTACCCTCATGGACCCAACCGGCCCTGTTGGCTATCATATTTTTACCTTCAACTACCCTTTATTCATGTATCGGGCTTCATCTAGGTCTTATATTACATGTTGGGTTTCACTCATCTCTCCCCGATCTCCATTAACTTTTCTCTTTCCCCAACCAATTCCCAAGACCCTCAAAACATAACATGTAAGAACAAGAAGGAAATATAAAGAAAACAAGGAAAACCAAACAACAATACAACGCCATAAACAAAGTGCCATGTCCATGCACCAATCATAGTCAAAACCATAAATCAAGCACAAACAAATCACAAAATAATGAAAGCGCAAGACTCTTTACAAACACCATGACTCTACTCCCATGGCTTCCCAACGCTTCCAAGGGAAAACTCAACCTAAGCCTTCTTCAAGATTTCATGGTAGTCTCTTTGTCATGCAATTCCATACATCATATTTCCATAAACACACAATGCCATTTCTTATATAAATATAACAATATATCAGTTACCTCTCACTGTTATACTCAGCACACAACCCTACAACTGAACACTTGCACATATCATCTCACAAGGGATTCCAATTCCCTTGAAAAATTTGGCTATAATTGGACACCAACCATCATACCTACATCTGATCAACCATCTTCCATGTAGCTTCCTCGACCCCAAGGTGCTTCTATACACTTTGACTTGCTCTATTTCTCTATTCCATAGCATGAGCTCCTTCTGCTACAAGATGCATTGAGGCTTTGCCACACATCCACTGCACCACTATGATACAAAGGGAAATCCTTGTTGCGATGATTTCTATCATAGGTTAAATCACCACAATGGTTCTCAATCATTGAATTTACTCTGATACCCATGTCCTCTCTTAGCTACATTAAAATTCTTAAGCGAAGCCACATTTTCCTTGTCACCTACATCTTGAGATCATAGAACTCCTTCGCCCTTATATCACAATACCCCTTAGAGAGGTACTTCTTCCTGAAGAGTTTCTCAGACTCATCCCAAATTAGCTCCTCGTCTATGATGCCTCTAACACGTTAAGACCTTCCCACTAGATATTTTCTTTCCTTTTGAGACTAAAGGTAGTTATCTTTGCTTTCATGTTCTTCGAGTAGTCATGCAATCCAAAAAACTTCTTCATCCCGAGAATCCATCCTTTTGAATCTTTTGATTTCTTCATCTCTCCATTAAATGTAGTAGCTTGGCATTCCTAAACTCATCTAGAAAATAATTCTTCTGACTCCTCCTATAAGGATGTTAGTGATGATGGTGATGATGTCTCTCGTAACCGGAATTAGAATAAAACCCATAAAAACTACCCCTCATGTCAGGTGTATCCAACGATCTTCCACCTCTGACTGTATCATCTCTGTCCAACTTGTATCATGTTTGATACCTGCTACCATATGCCCCATTAATCTTTTCCTCCTGTCCATGACTAATCCTTAGCCATCCTTGTCTCTGCAAATCTAAAAGGTTGTGAAGAATCACTGCACTAACTTCCTCTTTCTTTTCTTAAGCTCTTGCAAGTCTTTCCTATGCCTCAATCAACATGTTATTATCTTCCTTACAAATTAAAATTTTTTCCCTCAGACTCCCCAGTGTATTGTCCAAATTCGAAGAATACTCTTCTCCTTGTTGCTCAACTAACCTTTCCCATTCCAATGATTTCACATCAAGCCTATAAGGGGGGTCATGTGAACTGTAATCCACCATTCTTCTCTTCATCTCTATTCTTCAATTTCATACAAACATACCATGTTAGATAAACCAATAAAAGACATAATCAAATCATACCTCAATGTATCTCAGGGGAGGCTATCATATCTGCATAAATCAATTTGTATTATCACGATATATATATATATATATATATATATATATATATATATATATATATATATATATATATATATATATATATATATATATATATATATAGATATAGATATAGATATATATAATGAAATCAACATATCAACATCATGCATGTTAACACAAAATTTTAATTCTAACTGCCTACATGATAACCATAACCACAAAAATAACAATGCATGCATAGGAAACACATAAACGACTAACATGCATGCATAGAAAACAATTCCACCCCGAGGTCCAGTGTTGTAACCTCATTCTGATACCAATATGAAACACCGGTATCAGAGGAAAGTTGTAGGGAATGAAACTTGCTCTGATACCACCTTGTAACCACCTCCTCCCACATTTACTCGCTTTTACAAGCTCTCTAGGGTAAACATGAGTTGATTGTTTCTATGACATGACCCGACCTTCAAGTTGGAGTATGGAAGTGGGGCCTATAAACCAGAACACATACTACCACCACTTAAGGACACTAGATCACTCAGCAGCCTAACAACCACTCCTAGTGATCAATCCCTTAGTTGAAACTCATTTTTACAAGCTTGACACCCCAACCACACCCATAATCCTTCCTGCATGCGGTTATGACCAAAATTTCCCTGTTCTGTGCATGCAGTTATGACCAAAATTTCCCTGTTTTGTGCATGCGGTGGAAATCTATGCCACTTTTTCAGGGCTAGCCTTTAGGGCATTGCCCAGAAGTTCCCAGAGCTCTCTGGAATGCAATCTATGATGATAACAATTTTGTGCAATAAACATTTCAAGCTAGGTCTTTCTCAAAACATGCTAGTCTCAGGATAAATATTTCCTCAAACGTATGATAAACATAGAAACTACATGTCATGAATGCATATCTGATCATAAAATTTTGTACTTCATGAGAGAATTATCAAGAAGGTTTAGTTTCCTCTCAAGTAGCTACAACAACACTTCTTAGCCCATGCATTCATCAATCATTAAATAACTTATCAGATCATGAACGGGATCCATAGTAAGAGAAAATCATATAACCAACATAGACGCCATGACAAATCAGCCATAAGATCAACATAATAACCAATACATATGCTCATTGATCACAATAGGAAAATATTTCATAGTAACATATGCAAAAACCAACCAAGTCAAGGAATTTCACGTATCACCTGATCATAGATTAGTCGAACCAAAATCTCTCTTTTAGCCAATCACCCCCATGCCATATTCCAAGCATGAATGTGGGATCATATGGGTTAAGCCAAAATAGAACCAACCAGGGCTTCCAGAGGCCAAACCACCTCAACCCTCAACCATAGTGATTTCACCTAATCGGTCTAGAAATCACTAACATCAAGCCAGATTGATCTCATCCCAAGTTGTCCAAGGATCCAGGTATTATATCTCAACCCACAGTCTCCAAGGAACCCAAGTTGTTGCAATGCTCCATAGATCTCCCATCTCAGCCCACAACCTCAAGGGAAACAAAATTGTTACAGGGCTCCAAAGTTTCTATCCCAACCCACAGTCGTATGGAACGTCAGAACCACTCATAAATCCAAATGGGGAACCCACTAAATCATGGCGACCAGGAAATGGCAAGGAAAGGTTAAAACCATTGTCAATCCATGAAAATCCCATGCCAATGACAACAAACATAAATAATAAACTAATTCATGTACCATGCATTCAAATCCAAGCAAGTTAAATCTCACATGCACGTTGTTACATGCAATCTGCAACTAATTTATGTCCTTACTTGTCATTGTGAAAACTTCATCTTGCACTCCCTTGCTTTCCATTACTTTCTTGTCCAAGTGCTTTTTCTCTCTCCTTTGCTACACCAGATCAAAAGTTGGGCAAAAGTTGTCAACTGTTTCTCAGGTGTCTTTTTATCAATGATGTCTATTTTTTCTTTCATTTTCCTTCATTTTCTCTCTAATTTCCCTTGCATGCATATTTGTGTCTCTTCACCTTCCTTTTCTCCTATTTTCCTTTATTTCTCATAGTTAAATGCCATTTGTTGCCTCTTTGCCTTTGCCAATTACTTTTCCAATTTCCATAGCCATTAATAAACCACAGGTGATGTCCACTATAATGTTTTCCCACCATTCGACTTGGAATACATGTCCCATGACCTTGGTCTTATTTTTATTTACATGGAAAATCAACCCAGGGTTGTTACAAACCTACTGTAAGCAGAGGGGGGAGAAGGAACCCTCACTGTTTTCAGCTGCACCCACTTGGAATTCCTTCAAAGATGTCGTCAAGGAACAATATTACCCTATTAGGAGCTATGAAGATAAGTACATAAAATGGACCACATTGTGGTAGCGAAGGGACCAAGATGTGCCGGAGTTCACAAATATTTTTCATACCCTTCGCACGAAGTTGGGTATCAAGGATTATGAGTGGAATATGGTACTCAAGTGCTGTGATTGCCTACACAAATACATCCAGGATGAGATGGATCTTTTTGACATCTTCTCACTTCGTGCCTCATATCGATATGCCATCAATATCGAGCAGAAATTTAAACAAAAGAAGTGAGACTTTAGATATGTGAATCCGAAGCAAGGAAAGAGAACCCCCAAACCACAGAACAAAAGAGAAAATTGAAGGTGGGGTGACCTAAGACAACCCATTGAAGCCGCAAGCAAATAATAGCACCATGAAGACGAAGAATGACACAGGAAAGTGTTGTGAATTCCACAAGATCCCCACTCACAACACAAGTGAGTGTCGTGCTAAGTAGTTATTGGTGGTTGAGCTAAAGGCTTCAGAGGTAGATGCATGTTTTGACTCTGAGTCAAAACCTGACAAGGGGAATGAGAAAGGGAATCAAATTATCGATGTATATCCCAACACCACCATTTCCACCACTAAGGTCTAGAATATTGAGCCCGAATATCCAAAGGAAGGGGAGCATCTCTTCCACTCACAACTGTGGGTGAAGGGATCTCCATTCCAATTCATTATAGATAATTGAAGCAAAAAGAACCTCATCTCAGTAGTGGTCATTAGGTGGTTGGTCCTATCGACCACACCACACCTATGACCATACACCATCAGGTGGCTCCACCAAGGATGAGATATTTGCGTCAACCAACAGTGTCACCTTCCCTACAACATCAAGCCCTTCACATGTGAGGTATTGTGTGATGTTGCCCCTCTTGAGGTATGTGATGTGTTATTAGGCCAACCATACTTGTGGAAACGTCATGTTGTGTATGAGTTTAGGCCTCACACTGTTATTATTACTTTGGGAAGTAATTTATACATGATACTAGAGGTAGCGTCGTTTTCCACCATCTCTTTGATCTCTACTAAGAAATGCAGTAAGATCATCTCCTAAATCAGGAAATTTGTTTTCTTTATGATTCACTCTTAAAGTAAGGGGAAGATCATGGCCAAATCCATGGCCCCCGGGAAGGGTTCCTCCACATAGCAGAAGCAAGTGGATAAGGTCATGGAAGAGTACAGGGACATATTCTCCTCACCCACAGGGGTACCTTTGCACTGTCAAGTCAAGCATTCGATCGATCTGACTCCAAGAGAACCTCTACCAAATGGGCCAATATACCATTGATCTATTCTATAAAATGAAGAAATCAAGCAACAGATCCAAGAGTTGTTGCAAAAAGGGCACATTTGACCAAGTTCCTCACCCTGTGGGAGCCCGATTGTACTTGTACAGAAGAAGGATGGGATCTAGAGACTTTGAATTGATTGTCGAGCACTAATCAAAATCATTGTCAGGAATAAGTATCCAATCCCATGGATTGATGGCCTTCTTGAACAACTCAGGGGGTCCAAGTAATTCAACAAGATCAATTTGAAGTATGGCTATCACCAGGTTCTAATGAAACCCACAGATGTATGAAAGACTACCTTCAAATCCAAGGAGGGCCTTTTAGAGTGGTTGGTCATACCTTTCGGGTTGACAAATTCCCCTGCAGCTTTTATGAGGTTGATGGATGACATCTCGCGGCCCTTCACCAACTTGTTCATGGTGTTATATATAGACGACATCCTCATCTTCAGCAAGTGTTGGGAAGAGCACTTGCAACACATTCGACAAGTCCTTCAAACCTTCCGGCAACACAAAGTATATGTCAACTTGGAGAAATGCACCTTTGGCATGAGCCAGGTCCAATATCTGGGCTGCATCATTGATGAGCAAGGTGTGCATATGGATCTGGCTAAGATCCAAGTCATTTTAGATTTCCCAACCCTGACCACTCTGACAAAGCTTTGCATCTTTTTGGGCCTTGCCAATATTATCAAAGGCTCATGTTGGTATTCTCTCATATCACTTGGCCTTTGAGTCAAGTTACCAAGGGTGGAGCTAAAGCAAAGTTTTCCTAGTCTGAGTCCCAACAGAAGGTGTCCGTTGAGTTTAAGAACCGCCTTTGCTCTACACTAGTACTCATATTGTCATACTCTCAACGACCATTTAAAATTGAGATAGACACCTCTAACTATGTTATAAGTGAAGCTCTCACCCAACAAGGGCATCTAATGGCATATAACAGTGAGAAACTTTCTGATACAATTCGGAAATAATTCACCTACAATAAAGAGATGTATTTCATTGTGCAGGCTTGCTAACAATGGAAAAATTACATTATGGGGAAGGAAATGGTCATCCACACAAATCATCAACCTCTTCAGTTTATATAGACATAAGGGAAGTTGCAGAACGATCACCATCAGAAGTTGTCCACATATCTACAACAATTCCATTTGAACATTAAATACAAGAAAGATAACACCAATCATGTTGCAGATTGCCTTAGTTGGCCCCCGGTTGCAGCACTGACCACTATTCTCAACTCTTGTGGCCACGAGAGCTTTGGATGGCCACAACTATACAAAAATGATCCAGATTTTTCCACCATATACCAGATGCTAGTGGATGGTAAGAAAGTACCATAATTCCACCTCTCATGATGCATTATTATGCTACCTGGGCCAACTTTGTGTTACTTAGAGAGAGTGTGCCAAGCTGATTTGCGAGGCACACTACAGTCGGGTTGCAAGAAACTTTGGTGTGGAGAAAACTATGGTAGTATTGTAAAAGTATTTTAATTGGCCAAAACTCTGACAAGATGTTGGAAAATATATTAGATCATGCACAACTTGTGCCATGCAGAGGACACTGCCAAACTCTTCTTGGAACAAGTGTGGGTACATTTTGGGATCCGGCAAACCATTATATCCATCGGTATAACAGGTTTTTGAGCATATTATGGTCAATTATCTAGTCATTATTGGACACCAAACACACTAATTTGACTACATTCCATCCCCAGATTCTTGGCCAGACAAAGGTCATCAATAGGATGATAGTGAACATACTATGCATGTACAACTGTGGTACAACTGCAAGCATCCATGAACATGGGATGAGAGCCTTCCCTATGTGCAACACAACTATAATAGAGATATCCATAGCTACACTAGTCATAGTCCCTTTCAAGTGGGTATGGGATTTCAACCATTATGTTTGATTGATGTTGCCATGCCTCATGCGACTACACAGGTAGAATTTACACATGTATAGTCTGAGGCTGATAAAGAAACCAAGTCTATTGAATGCATCAAGCACATCAACCATAAAGTTCACAACATTTTAGATAAATCCAATTCCAATTACAAACAACAACATGATCAGCATCGAGTGCCACATAAGTTTCAGGTGGGAAACAAAGTTTGGTTGCATTTGCAGAAAGAATGCCTTGCAGGAGCTCATCGGAAGATTCAACCACTATGATATGGGCCTTACACCATAACCAAAGTTGTGGGAGAGAACACTTTCCATCTTAACATTCCCCCATTCCTTGGTCTACACCCAGTGTTCAATGTGGACTACCTTCAGCCATACTTCCCACCAGTGTTGGACACATCAAACATTATCGAACAACTAAAAACAATAGAACTAAACCCAAACTACATGTAATAGGCCACAAATGATCAGATCATGGACACATAGATCAAGAACATTTTCCAACAAAGGATCCAACTGTATCAGGTTGTCAAAGATAGCCAACTCCTACACCAAGGCAAGTGGCTCACCAGGGACCAAGTTTAGTAGAAGTTCCCCCATCTCATGGATGCACTCAATGCAATGGGGACCACTGCTTGTGGGTGACTAATACAAATGGATATTGGTGGCCACCCTCCTATTCCACCCAGACCCCCAACACTCTTTCTTTTAGTTTCCTTAATTGTAGAACAATTTACTATTTTTGGCAATTTTTCAGGTCCTAAACTTCCAGAGTCGTTTTGAGGCCCTAAGTGATTTTGTTTTGGAAAACAGGTAAACCCATAGCCTGTGGCATCCCTACAACATGGGTTTGTAGTCAAAATTTGTTGTCCTCACATAAATCTTTGTAACAAGGTATCGTATGCATCAAACAAAGATCATATGCCAAAGTTACAACACCGAGAAGTTGATGTACCAACTAACCCCAATGGGGCCAACAAAATTTTTGTGCTTCATCTCCTAGGGTTAGGTTTTTGGATGTTTAGGATTTTCCCTTGTTTTTCAATAACAAAAAGGCCTTGGAGCCTCATTGTAACATATTTCAGAAGGAATGTAGCCGACACATCTCTTCTCATAGATAAGCTACCATCACTCGAGTTAGTTTATTCCCATTTTATATGTAAACAGTTTGAGTATTTGTTATTAATGAATTTAAGTTTAGTTTTTTGTATCTCTGTGTTTATGTTTAAGTCTACATTTCATTTCTTTCCTACATAAATCTACATCAAATTTTTTCCATGTAAAATGAATTAATATGGCACACATGGGTATACCTGTCCATGAGGGCATGCCTCTCTAGATCTTAATAAGTATGAGGAAATAAATAGACCATACAATCATTATAAAGCTAGGTGTAAGTTGCTTCTTAGTTAGTTAATGTTTTCTCTAAGATATGTACAATTCATCACATCACTTTGTGGTTCAAATATTGTCCATTTCTAATTCTCATGCCTTATACTAGGTTGGAGTGAGATCAACTACTTGAATATGTGGTAATATAATAAATACTTTATATAGGTTAACTATGTAACCATTTACACCAACTACTAAATGTAATTGTGTTAATTACATGAAGTAACCATATTTTTCCTTTACGAAATTAACATATTATGAATATTTTAGAAGAAAACAATATTTGAGTTACACCTCAATATTCCTCACAAGTTCACACCATTACCATCATACAAAGCACTACAAATTCTCTTGCTATATCGTGATCATTAAGGCCAAAACAATGTAGAAACTATCAAATTTAAATTCATTATCCAATTTCTTGTCTTTACACCCTAAGTTCATCTTAAAAACTCTAATGGTGTAT
Source organism: Pinus tabuliformis (assembly GCA_031772625.1). Taxonomy (NCBI): domain Eukaryota; kingdom Viridiplantae; phylum Streptophyta; class Pinopsida; order Pinales; family Pinaceae; genus Pinus; species Pinus tabuliformis. Next base: position 935,010,028 of record CM062817.1, read on the forward strand.
GAGATAACCCATCAAGAAATGTTGTAAATGGAAAACATGATTTAAACAACAAACATAAATATCCGTGTAGAAATTAGTTTGAACATACCGTCTATCTATAAAACTATTTCAATTTGGGAGGAGAAGATGACTTGTACAACAAGATACAATGCAAAGCAACAAGTCCCTGCTAGATGTTGAACCAGTGGAGAGTGAGGGGAGCTTCAAGGTCATTGGTATTTGCATTGATATGCATTGAGATTGGAGCAGCAATGAAAACCCCTTTGTCCTACGAGGGTAAGGGTGCATTGAGAAGAGTAAGACTCATGCCTTGTAATGCTTGGAAAAACAAACAATGCCACTTATACCTCTATTATCATCGCCTTTGTCTATAGAAACACATGCCCTTTAAATAGAAGCCATAAGACCAATAACCACAGATGGGACCAAAAAAAATAGCCCTTGTTACTATATCTATAATACCTTAATATCCCAAATCCCACAATTCAAATTTCTTTCATACAGTTTCTACTATGTATGTGAAAAGGTTGGATACTAAAAAATAAAGCTAATTATATTATTTCAAACAAATATTTCTTCCATTATTCCATGCCTTCGCATAAATAATAAAGCACAACCAATATTGTCTCTTGATAAATATCTAGAAATTTTATGTTTCCTATCAAACATTGGCTTGTGGTTAAATCTTTAGAGGTGGTATATAATAACTTTACCATAGTTGATACCATCACACCTTAGCCCATCACAAGTGATTTAGTAAGCAACTAACAATTTATTTTTGTAGAAGGAATGAGAAGCAAACTTAACCACCCTCTGAGTGTGTATCTTATTATATGTTCAATTAATTGATTGTAGGGTGTTATGATCACCAACAAGGAGTGGACCTCCTTAAGAGACCTCCTTAAGGGATATTCTTGCGGCTTGATTGTAGAATTCACATATCATAGGAAAATTGTAGTAAATAGGGGGTTATTCACTATATAACACTCATTTATTTGCATCGAAAGAGATAGAAGAAGTCAGAAGACAACCCACGTGCTTTCCTTACCACCAATTTTTTTTCCTTTTGAGATATATAGAATTGGGGACCATGCATGATATTTTATGTCTGGGGCTTTGCAATTCGAATATATGTTTCACAAAATGATGAAATCTCTCATCACACAATATTTGCATGCAATGAAATCATAGAAATAAGCCTTTATAGCAATGGACACCTAGTAAAGTGGTTGTGTATATCTTCCATGTTTCCATGTAGCGAAGCCCCAACATTTTAATACTCATGGAAAAATCCATTGCATGAATGATCCGAACTTAAACAAGAACACAAAAAATTACAAATATAACCATAAATACAGAGATGCAACAGAAATAACACTTCATTTCATTAATATCAAATACTGAAATAAGCTTACAAACATAATGGAAATAAACTAGCTCGGGCGATGGTAGCTTATCTCTGAGAAGAGATGTGGCAGATACATGCCTCTAAATTGTGTTACAATGAGGGTTGAAGGCCTATTTATTATTGAGAAACAATGGAAAACCATAAACACCCAAAAACCTGACCCTAGGAGATGAAGCGCCAAAACTATGGGGCCCGTTTGGGTAAATTGGTATATCAACTTCCCAGGGTCGTAAATTTGGCATACGATCTCCGTTTGACACGCACAATACCTTGTTAAAAATATCTATCTGAGGACTACAAATTTTGAATCAAAAACATTAGTAAAAGTCTTATGTTTTCCCTAGTTTTCCCAAAAAACGTCATTTAGGGCCTCAAAACGGCTCCGGGAGTTTAGGGCCCGAAAATTGCCAAAAATAGTAAATTGTGCTACAATTAAGGAAACTAAAACATTGAAAGAGACAGTGGTGGGAGTCCAAGTGGAACAGGCGGGTGGCCATCAACATCCACCTGGATCAATCATCCCCCCTTAGGAAGCAATGGTCCCCATTGCATTGAGTGCCTCCATAAGATGGGGAAACTTCTTCTGAACTTGGTCCCTAGTGAGCCACTTGCCTTAGTGCAGGAGTTGGCCAGCTTGACAACCCGATATAGTTTGATCTTCTACTGGCGAGTGTTATTGATCTGTGTATCCATAATTTGATCAGTTGTGTCATGTTCCATGTAGTCTGGGTTTAACTCTGTTGGTGTGAGTTGTTCTGCAATGTTTGATGTGTCCAGTAAGGGTGGGAAGTATGGTCGAAGGCGGTCCACATTGATCACTGAGTGCAAGCTAAGGAATGGGGGAATGCTGAGCTCAAAATCATTGTCTACCACAACCTTGCTAATGGTGTAAGGACCATATCGGAGTGGTCTAACCTCTCGATGGGCTTTGGTAAGGCGTTCTTTCTACAAATGCAATCAAACTTTGTCACCCACTTGAAACTTGTGTGGCACCCAATTTTGATTATGTCATTGCTTGTACTTGGAATTTGACTTCTCCAAGATGTCGTGAACCTACTCGCATATGTGTTGGATGTGTTCAATAAATTTGATCGCTTTATTAGCCTCAGAAAATAGATGTGTGGATTATGTCTGTGTAGTTGCATGAGGCATGGCAACATCAACTAGACACAATGGTTGAAATCCTAGACCCACTTGAAAGGGACTGTGATCAATCAAGCTATGGAGAGCTCTATTATAACTTTTTTGCACATAGGGAATACTCTCATCCCAGGTTCATGGATTCTTGGAGTTGTACATGAGTAGTATGTGCACTATCATCCTATTGATAACCTTCATCTGGCCATTAGTCTGGGGATGGAAGACAGTCAACTTGGTGAGCTTGGTGTCCAATAGTGTCTAGAGGCTTGACCAAAATGTGCTTAGGAACCTACTACCCTGATCTGATATAATGGTCTGCGGGATCCCAAAATGTATCCACACTTGTTCAAAGAAGAGTTTGGCAGTGTCCTCTGATGTGATACTCTTCTTACAGGCCGCCAATATAGCCATCTTAGAAAATTTGTCCACGCCCATAAATACACAGTCATTACCATGCTTGGTAGAAGGGAGGCTAGACATATATTCCATGGAGATGGATTCCCGTGGCTAGATGGGACTAGGCAGAGGAGTGTACATTCCTTGCTTATTGATGGTTGGCTCAGCAATGGTGCAGGAAGTGCAAGATCTGATATATTTCCCAACATCTAGTCGGAGTTTTGGCCAATAAAAGTAATTTTGTAGTACAACCATAATTTTCTCCACACCAAAGTGTCTTGCAACCCGCCTGTAGTGCGCCTCCCAAATCAGCTTGGCACACTTGCTTGAAGAAACACAAAGGTGGCTTAGGTAGCATAATTATGTGTCATGGAGGTGGAAATCAGGAACTTGCTTCCCATCTACTAAACTCTGGTATGTGGAGGCGAACTCTAAATCATTTTTGTATAGTTGCAACCATACAGAGGTCTCGTGCCCACAAGAGTTGAGAATGTCAGTGTTGCAACTGGGGGCCGGATGAGGCAGTCTGCAACATGATTGGTGCTGCCCTTTTTGTATTTAATGTTCAAGTGGAATTATTGCAGATATGTAGACCACTTTCGATGGTGATCATTGTGCAACTTCCCTTGTGTCTCTATAAACTAAAGAGGTTGGTGATTGGTGTGGATGACCATCTCCTTCCCCATAATGTAATGCTTCCATTGCCTACAAGCCTGCATAATAGAACACATCTCTTTATCATAGGTAGGGTACTTCTGAATTGTATCAGAAAGTGTCTCACTATGATAGGCCACTAGATGCCTGTGTTGGGTGAGGACTGCACTAATAGAATAGTCAAAGGCATCTATCTCAATTTCAAATGGTTGTTGCATGTCTGGCAGTGTGAGTACCAATGCAGAGCAGAGGCGGTGCTTCAAATCAACGAATATCTTTTGTTGGGACTTGGACCAGGAAAACATTTCTTTCGCCCCGCCCTTAGTAATCTGACTCAAAGGTCAAGTGATATGGGAGAATCTCAACGTGAACCTCCGATAAAAATTTTCAAGGCCCAAAAAGTTGCAAGGCTTTGTTAGAGTGGTTAGGGTTGACTAATCTCGAATGACTTGGATCTTAGTCAAATCCACATGCACGCCACGCTTATCTATTATGTAACCAAAATATTGGACTTGCCTCATGCCAAAGGTACATTTCTCCAAGTTGGCACACAGTGTCTGTTGCTGAGGGGCTTGAAGAACCTGGCGAATTTGTTGCAAGTGTTCTTCCAACTCTGGTTGAAGATGAGGATGTCATCCAAATAAATAACCACAAATGATTTGGTGAAGGGTCGAAATATGTCATCCATTAGCATCATAAAAGTAGCAGGGGAATTTTTTAACCTGAAGGGCATAACCAACCATTCAAAAAATCCTTCCTTGGATTTGAAGGCGGTCTTTCATACATCTATGGGTTCCATTGGAACTTGGTGATAGCCATACTTCAAATTGATCTTTCTGAAATAATTGGCCCCCTTGAATTGGTCCAGGAGGTCATCGATGCATAGGATTGGATATCTATTCCTTTCAATGATTTTGTTTAGTGCCTGATAATCAATGTAGAGCTTCCAAGTCCAATCCTTCTTCTGTACAAGTACAATCGAGCTCCCATAAGGTGAGGAACTTAGTCGGATGTTCCCTTTTTGCAGCAATTCCTGGATTTTCCGCTTAATCCATTCATTTTCCATAATGGAGCGATGATATATCAGCCCATGGGTAAAGGTGCTCCGGGAGTCAGATCGATCGAATGCTTGACCTGACGGTGCAAGGGTACCCCTGTGGGTGAGGAGAAGATGTCCTTATATTCTTCCAAGGTCTTATCCACATGCTTCTGCTCCATGGAGGAACCCTTCCCGAGGGCCATGGATGTGCCTACGATATTCCCCTTACTTTGAGAGAGAATCAGAAAGAAAACAAATTTCCCAGTCTGGGAGATGATCTTACTACATTGCTTAGTAGAGACCAAAGAGATGGTGGTAGGCAAGGCTACCTCCGTTATCCTGTATAACTTATTACCCAAAAAAATAATAACAGAGAAATCTCTAGACTCATATATAGCATGTTGCTTCCACAAGTATGGTTGTCCTAATAATATATCACAAAATTCAAGAGGAGCCACATCACATAGTACCTCATCCGTGAAGGGCTTGATGTTGTAGGGAAGATGACAATGTTGGCTGACACAAAAATCTCGTCCTTGGTGAAGCCACCCAATGGTGTACAGTTGCAGGTGTGTTTTAGTCAATAGGCCCAATTTCTTCACGGCCTCTACTGAAATGAGGTTCTTTTGGCTCCCAGTAGCGACAATGAACTGCAGCGGAGAACCCTTCACCCAGATTTGTGAGTGGAAGAGGCATCCCCCCTCCTCTGGATCTTCAAGTTCAATATTCTGGATTTTAGTGGTTGCCACAATGGCACTAGGCTCCACATCAATGATATGCTTCCCTTTATCATTCCCCTTGTTAGGTTATGACTCGGAGTCATAACATACATTTGATTCTGCAGCCTTCAGCTCAGCCACCAGTGACCGCTTGGCCTGACACTCAATTGTGTTGCGAGTGGAGCTCTTATGGAACTCACACCACTTTCCCATGTCCTTCTTTGTCTTCATGGTGTTATTCTTTGGTTTCGGCTTCGACGGATTACCTTGGGTTGCCCCACCTTGGACTTGTCCTTTCTCTATGGTTTGGGTGCGCCTTTCCCTTGCTTCAAATTCACAGATCCAAAGTCTCGCTTTTTCTGTTTAAACTTCTGCTTAATATTGACAGTGCATTGGTACGTTGTGTTGAGCAAGGAGATGTTCATGAACTCCATCTCATCCTGGATGTACTTGTGTAGATAGTCGCGGTACTTGAGTACCAAATGCCGCTCAGAATCCTTGATACCCAACTTCGTGTGAAGGGTATGAAAAGCATTGGTAAAATCCAGCCTGTTTTGGTCCCTTCCCTATTGTAGCGTGGTCCACTTTATGTATTTATCCTCATAGCTCTCAACAGAGTAGTACTATTCCTTGATGGTCTCCCGTAATGAATTTCAAGTGGGAGAAACTAAGAATAGTTAGGTTGTACTTTCGTCCTTATTCTTATAGTAGGTTTCCCACCAGTCCTTGACGTGGGGGGCGGCTTCTAGATGTGCGAAAGTCATCTTTTTCCAGCTGGAAAAATCATGAACAGAAAAATATCCTTCTAACAGATTTAACCATTTATCTACGACATCTACATCTATTTGACCTTCAAATATGGGGATGTTAAAGTTAAATTGTACCTTGAAGGGTGTGGCGCTTCCAGAGTGGCTGCTGGAAGGAGATGTGCCACCTTTGGGTAGTCGCTGAAGGATCTAGGCAAAGTTTTCCATCATCACGTTCCTCCGTTGCTCGAGGGATTCTTCGAGCAAGATTTTGAAAGGATCTCTTGCCCCCTCGTCTTTCTTTTCTTCTGCCATGGGAGGTTGTCAGGGTTTGCGAGGCTGGTCTTGCAAAGGTTCGACCAATTCGATCCCTAACTCCTTATATCCTGACCTCGTTGGGGACATGCAAAGAAAAATCAAGAAAGAGAAAACCGCTCTGATACCACTGATCCGAACTTAAACATGAATGCACAAAATTACAGATATAAACATAAATACAAAGTTGCAGTATAAATAACACTTCATTTCATTAATATCAAATACTGAAATAAGCTTACAAACAGAATGGAAATAAACTAGCTCAGGCGATGGTAGCTTATCTCTAAGAAGAGATGTGGCGTCTACATGCCTCTAAATTGTGTTACAATGAATGTCGAAGGCCTATTTATTATTGGGAAACAATGGAAAACCCTAAAAACCCAAAAACCTAACCCTAGGAGATGAATCACCAAAACTATGGGCCCTGTTTGGGTAAATTGGTATATCAACTTTACGGGGTCATAGCTTTGGTATATGATATTTGTTTGATGTGCATAATACCCATTAGAAGGATCTATTTGGGGACTACAAGTTTTGAATGGAAAACATCAATTAAAGGCTCATGTTTGCCCTGATTTTCCCAAAAAACGTCGTTTAGGGCCTCCAAGCGACTCCGGAAGTTCAGGACCCGAAAAATTGCGAAAAATAGTAAATTTTGCTACAATTAAGGAAACTGAAAAACTGAAAGAGACAGTGGTGGGGGTCCAAGTGGAACAGGTTGGTGGCCACCAACATCCACCTGGATCAATGAACCAATAAAAAATATTGTGATGTGTGTCCTTAAACAAAGGCACATTATTGATTGCATGAACCAAGGCCATTATCCATAAAATGGAGCCCATTCATCTGATTATGTGTCACATGTTCTTCCATTAATGTTTTATTTGGGACAATTTCTAGTGGGAATAAACATATAATATTTTCATTTCTCCATTCCCTGGTGATATTCAGAAGTTTGATTTCGAACATAATGGGCCAGTGCTTCTTGAAATTAATTTTATGTTAATGGAGGGAGGTTTATTTTGGATTATTTATTTCCATGTACTTAGCCTTGAACCACTAGTCTACTACTGCTAATTCTATAATTTCTAGTGTCAACATTCTATTCTCCACTCTAGGTATCCATTATCTTCTTCTATGATTGAGGGGAGAATATGTTGGATTAGACACTAGGTTGTGTCCTTGTTTTTTGGCATGTTCCTAAGAATAGTTACTAAAAGTGTTTGTATGCAACTGAGGTTAAACATGTCGTCCCTCTTATATTTCATTTTTTATTCCTCAGGGTCTTTTTAAACTAAAATAATATTTAAAGTTGTCTTGTTCTTCTAAGTTTTGTATTCAGTACCTAAGGGTGCACATCTCAAACCTCTAGAGGTAATTCTGTTTTTTTAATACCCTGAATACACAATTGTTATGCAATGTTGCACTATCTTTTGTTTGGTTTTTATTTTAATCCCTATGTAGAGTTCACATTAATCCCATGTTTAATTTGCAAATTCCATTTTTACGTGCCATATTAAGGTGATTTTATTTTATTTCCTAAAATATATATAATAGATTTAACTATATGCATAAGAGCCATATTAGCAAAGTGGTAGGGGATACAAAAAAAATATAAAGATTAAATTGAATAAATGTTATTCTCTCTAGTAGTTAACTACCAAGCTGATTAAGTCCCTTCATGTAAATGAAGTTATTCCAATAATTTGATTTGGTCTCTTGATGAATAGAAAAAAAAGGCTTATTGCAAGAAATAAGTGCTTGATAAGTGACAAGTCAATGCCTAGAATTCCCTTCCCATAGCTTTCCCTTCCCCTCACTTCATTTGTACATTGATTTCTAATGGAAGTGATCTAGTTGCTTGAAAATCTCAACCCAAAAACAAAAACATATTATCCTTACATAACTTTATATGTACAAACCTATTTTTTAGCTCCTTTAACATTAGGGAAACAATGAAATAATTCATCTCCAAATGTAAAAGCATAACCCTTTCTCCAATTCATCAAATTTCTCTTCAATATTCTTAATTATAAAGGGTTGACCTCACTCTCTTGAACCTCAAGCCTTGCAGGCATTGTATTCATAATCTCCTCCAAAATTTTAGTAATTAATTTGTCTTCAACCATTTTAGCCTATATTCGAGTTTTTGTTTCTATTCCTCCATTTTCTTCATGGGTTTTATAACCATATATTTTTATGAAAATGTATCATACTTATCCCTTCTACTACCTGATCAACTAACATTAAATTCTAATATTAGTGATGTGTCCCTTTGTTGGGTCCCTATAATACTAGTGATTACCCCATTACTATTGTAGTTGTATCCCTTATTAATATTGTTGTGCCCCTATTGTCCCCATATTGTTATTACTGTGCCCCATAGAATCCCTCTATTGTTATTTTTGTGGCTTTATATTATTATTGTTAGGTCGGCTGGGTTATATTGTGACTCCTTAGACTCCTATATATAGAAAGGAGGTTTTGTCATTTGAATCATCCAAGAATTGCTCATTTATGTGATGTAAAGGAGGTTGCCCCCTCGAAGAGGCTGAATTCTAAGGCATGGATATCTCTTTTCTATCTTTTTGTGAGCTGGTTTCATAACATTTGGTATCAGAGCTTTGGATTCTAGGGTTTCGCTACTCCAAACAGGTCATCGTGGCATTTTCGCTATAACTTTTTTTTTGCGATGTTTGAAAAGCTAAAAAAAAAAAAAACCCATTTGAGAAGAAATCACGTTGAATCTCGGGTCCAAATTTCAGAGCTTTTCGCGCTATATTTGCGGAGATATGATCTGAGGAAGTTGGTCTTTTTGTAGACTCCTGAATTACATTCCAAACAGGTGACCTGGGGAAAATCATCATAACTTTATCTCTGAGCATCGGATTGAAATTTCGTAAGAAGGTACAGAAAGAGGATGGACTGTAGTTTCTTGTATATATTTTTCAGATCCAAAGGTCGAAACAGTGACTTGTGGCACGTCGTACAAGTTCGCTCTACTGAACTAGTCTATAATCAGGTCATCTTGGGAGATTGTGCATAACTCTTCCTTGGAGAATCCAACTTGGATCAGACTGGTGGCATTGGAAAGAGGACACAGAGGGCTACTACAGGTCGCAATTTCAGAACTGGATGATCCGAAATTGTAGAGATACATCAGATTCAATATCAAGCTTCTACAAAGTGAAAAAAGGTGTGTAGTTTTTTTTAAATTTTTGCATAAGCTTGGTTTGAAAAATTAGTTTGAATCGGTAATTGATGCCCCGAGGAAAGAAAATGCAAACACCTAGTAAGCAACCTGAAAGCTCTAGCATGACTTATGAAGAAGAGGAAGAAATGCAACATGATATATCAAAATTACGAGACCAAGTGCAACAAGTGTCACTTGCACAAAAAGCAACAGAATCTAAGATGGATGGTTTAAGGAAAGATGTAGAAGCTAAGATGGATGGTTTAAAGAAAGGTGTAGAAGCTAAGATGGATTGTTTAAAGAAAGGCGTAGAAGCTAAGATGGATGGCATGGACGCTAAAATTGATGGCATGGATGATAAGATGGAAGAATTGAAGATAAATATGAATAAGTTGCTACAAGAAATGGTCACTAATGGTGAAAGGGTAGTAAAGGAAACTCATGATGAGAACAAAACAAATGTTAATCATGATTCCATAGACTCTAATGTTGGATCGAAGACCCACCATATTCCAAAAATCGACATGAGGAAGTTTGATGGCAAGGATCCTGCAACATGGATATTACAGATGGAGCAATTTTTCGATCTCAATAATGTGCAAAACACACAAAAGGTACGTATTGCAACTTTATATTTGGAACCAAATCAATTTGTATGGTATCAATGGCTTTGCTCTCATAAACAAATTATCACTTGGGCAATTTTTACGGAAGAATTGACAACACATTATGAGGATACAAAAAGCAACACTTTTTTTAGCCAATTGATAAGTCTCAAACAAAAGGGTTCAATAATGGAGCACATTGAGGAGTTCCAAAAATTGAACATAAGGGTAAAAAATATTCCAGAGGAGCATAGGATTGATGTGTTCATAGGGACTTTAAAGGATAATATCCAACATGATGTTCGCCTTTGGGAACCTGATTCATTAGAGAAGGCATTCAGGTTAGCAAGAAAAATGGAAAGCAAAATTATGGCAACCAGGAAGCGTACCACTCACAACTATAAAGATGGAAGTGTTGTTGCCCCTAGTCTTCCACAACCTATAAGGTTGACACCACAACAATTGGAAGAAAAAAGAGCAAAAGGGCTTTGTTACAGTTGTGATAGCAAATACACTAAAGGTCATAAGTGTGCTGAGAAGAAATTATTCTACATAGATTGTGAAGAGGAAGAAGAAAATGAGCAAGAAAGGTCAAAAGAAGAGAATATGCTCCAGGAACAAAGCTTAGATAAAGAAGAAATGAATCCGACCATATCTTGTAATGCATTGGCAAGAATTACCACTCTTCAAACCATCAAGATAGAAGGACAAATCAAGAAGAAAAAGGTAATAGTGTTGATTGATTCAGGAAGTACCCACAATTTTATTCATTGTAAGGTAGCAAAAGAATTGAATTGCTTCTTATATCCAGCACCAGAGTGTCAAGTGATGGTTGCAAATGGAGGAACAATAAATTTCTCTGGAAAGTGCCATAATATCAAGCTATCCATGGGAGAATATGTATTGACTAGCCCAATGCTTTCCATTCCAATGGGAGGTGCTGATGTTGTACTAGGAGTCCAATGGCTACAATCCTTGGGTACAATAGCTTTTAATTTTCAAGAACTTTTCATGAAATTTTCTGTGGAAGGAAAGGAAGTTGAATTAAGGGGTATTGCAGGGAAACTGGGAAAGATAATCAGCTCTAACGGTATGACAAAGCTTTTAAAAAAGGAACAAAGAGGTGTAATTTCACAATTATGTTCGCTAGATGTTTCCACATTGGAATCATCTATTTCTCCAGATCTCCAAAAAGTCTTGGACAATCATTCCAAGGTATTTGAGACTCCCAAAGGTCTCCCACCTATTCATGATCATGATCATTCTATTCATCTGATTCCAGGAAGTGTTCCTCCAAACATCAGGCCGTACAGATATCCCTATGCCCAAAAGAGTGAAATTGAACGTATGGTTGCAGAAATGCTAGAGGCTGGTATAATTCAACCGAGTCAAAGTTCTTTCTCTGCTCCAGTAGTATTGGTGCACAAGAAGGATGGATCATGGCGCATGTGTCCAGATTATAGGGAGCTCAACAAGCTCACTATTAAAGATAAGTTTCCCATTCCAGTCATTGATGAATTGCATGGATCAATTTACTTCACCAAGTTGGATCTTCATTCAGGATATCATCAAATCAGAATGAAGACTGAAGACATTCTGAAAACAGCATTTAGAACTCATGAGGGTCATTATGAATTTTTGGTCATGCCTTTTGGCCTTACCAATGCACCTTCAACATTTCAAGGTTTGATGAATTCCATTTTCAAACCATTCTTTAGAAAAATTTTGTTAGTATTTTTTGATGATATACTAATCTATAGCAAGTCTTGGAAGGATCATGTTAAACATGTTGACAGGGTGCTACAATTATTGGAGGAGAAACAATTATATGCAAAAAGATCCAAATGTTTCTTTGGAGTACAAGAGGTGGAATATCCGGGTCATATTGTATCTCATGAAGGAGTTAAGGTAGACCCTAGCAAAATTAAAGACATTAAGAAATGGAAAATCCCCACATCCATAAAGCATCCGCAAGGATTTCTCAGGTTGACAGGGTATTATCGCAAGTTTGTTAAGAATTATGGGAGAATAGCAGCACCTCTAACACCATTATTGAAGAAAGATGCATTTTCATGGACTCCGGAAGCAACAAAGGCCTTTGAGCATCTTAAAGAGGCAATGTGCCAAGCACTGGTCTTAGCTACACCAGACTTCACAAAAACCTTTATTGTAGAATGTGATGCTTCAGGAAATGGAATTGGTGTTGTTTTAATGCAAGATGAAAGACCAATTGCTTTCTAAAGTCGTCCAATCAAGGGAAAGTTTTTACACAAAGATATTTATGAGAAGGAAATGCTGGCAATACTCCATGCACTTAAGAAATGGCGACCCTACCTAATGGGAAGACACTTCAAGGTAAAAACAGATCATGATAGCCTTAAATACTTTTTAGAACAAAGATTATCCTTTGAAGAGCAACAAAAGTGGGTCACAAAGATGTTGGGTTATGACTTTGAAATCATCTACAAAAAAGGGAAGCAAAATGTGGTGGCAAATGCACTCTCAAGAAAGGATGAGGATGTGGAAGCATTGTTGTGCGCCATTTCTATTATCCAACCAGATTGGATAAACGAAGCAAGGGAGGAATGGAAGAATGACGAAGAAGTGTGGGCACTTATTCGAAAGTTATAACAAGACTCCAGTACGTCTGATACATTTAGCTGGAAAAATGGTTCGTTATGGTACAAAGATCGCTTATACCTCTGTAAGAATTCCCAGCTAAAACAAAAGATTCTCATGGAATTGCACACTTCTCCCTTAGGAGGGCACTCAGGATTTTTAAAAACTTACCATAGGGTTAAGAAGGAATTTTTTTGGGAGGGCCTTAAATCAAATATTCAAAAGTTTGTAGCAGAATGTTTGGTTTGCCAACAAAATAAAGTTGAAACAATTAAGACACCGGGTCTATTACAACCTTTATCCATTCCAAGCCAACGTTGGGAGGAGGTTTCAATGGATTTTATCACAGGTTTACCCAAGTCTGAGGGAAAGAGTTTCATCATGGTGGTAGTTGACAGACTTACCAAGCATGCACGCTTTTGTGCATTATCACATCCATTTAAAGCCAGTGCAGTTTCTACTGCATTTATGGAAACAATTCAAAAGCTACATGGAAACCCAAAGATTATTGTAAGTGACAGAGATCCCATTTTCACTAGAAATTTTTGGACAGAATTATTTTCTTGTCTTGGTACTCAGTTAGCTCATAGCTCATCTTATCATCCTCAATCTGATGGGCAAACTGAGATAGTAAACAAATGTTTGGAAGGATATCTTCGTTGCTTTGTATCTGATAAACAGACACAATGGGTCAAATGGTTGCCTCTGGTTGAATGGTGGTATAGCACTTCCTTCCATACAACAACAAAAATGACCCCATTTATGGCACTTTATGGATATCAGCCACCATCCATCACATCATATTTAAGAGAAAATTCTAAGGTTCAAGCAGTGGAACATCACATCAAACATCAACAACATGTCCTCCAACTCTTAAAGGATAACCTCATGTTGGCACATAATAGAATGAAACAACAGGCAGATCAACATCGCAGTGAAAGAAGTTTTGATGTAGGTGATTGGGTACTCCTACGGCTACAACCATATAAGCAAATGTCCCTCAAGCAAGCTAAGAAGGATAATAAATTATCACCAAAGTATTATGGTCCGTACAAGGTGTTGCAAAAGATTGGTACTATGGCATACAAATTGGAGCTTCCTGCAGCTTCTCGATTGCACCTAGTTTTCCATGTTTCATGTTTAAAGAAGGTTATAGGCGACAAGCTCCCAGTTCAAACAATATTGCTAGAACTTGACGAGGAAGGAAAAATTATATTGGAACCAGAAGCAGTCATAGAAACAAGAACTCGACAGTTACGAAATCGATCAATTTCGGAGTATCTTATCAAGTGGAAGAACTTATCCGTTGAAGATTCCACATGGGAGGATGAGAATTTTATACAGAAGCATCCAGAACTACTGAAGCGTTGAGGACAACACTTTTTTGAAGGAGAGGGGCATGTTGGGTCCCTATAATACTAGTGATTACCCCATTACTATTGTAGTTGTATCCCTTATTAATATTGTTGTGCCCCTATTGTCCCCATATTGTTATTACTGTGCTCTATAGAATCCCTCTATTGTTATTTTTGTGGCTTTATATTATTATTGTTAGGTCGGCTAGGTTATATTGTGACTCCTTAGACTCCTATATATAGAAAGGAGGTTTTGTCATTTGAATCATCCAAGAATTGCTCATTTATGTAATGTAAAGGAGGTTTCCCCCTCGAAGAAGCTAAATTCTAAGGCGTGGATCTCTCTTTTCTATCTTTTTGTGTGCTGGTTTCATAACACCCTTTCAACTCAAATTACTTAAATCAAGTACTTGATTGTTGTAACAACCCTTGGTTCAAAGTTCATGTAATAAAAGTTAGTAAAGGAAAAATAAGGCTGTGGTTAAGGGACACTTATTCCAAGCTAAATGTTGGGCAAAGATATCCTAGTGGGAATCACTGGACATGTTTTTGGCTAGGGGAAATTGGCAAAGGAAACAAATAAGGCATTAAAAAGTCAAAAAGGTATTTTTGGCACATTTAATTATGAAAATAAAGGAAAATAGGAGAAAAGGAAGGTGAAAGGTCACAGGTTGCATGTGAGGAGGAAATTGAAGGAAAATAATGGAAAATGAAGAAAATAGAGGCCTCATTAATAAAAAGGCTTCTGAGGATAAGTTTGTATCCTTTTTTTCAGTTCAATTTTGGAGCTCTCTCATTATTCTCTCTCTCTCTCACTCTTGGACACTTAGAGTTTTCTTGGAGCTTTATAGCTTTTGAGCAACGAAGGAAAAATCAAGCAAAGGAAAGGAAGGAAATAAAAGATCAAGAAAGGAAGAGTAGGATCAAGCAACTTCAGCAGGAATACTTGGAGGTAACATATTGCATGTGTGATTTCCTAGCTGGTTTTGACATGCATGGCTTTGCATGTTGGTATATGGTTCTCTTGATGTTGGTGGCATGGTTTTTCCGAGTTATGAAAGTGGTTTTCAGCCTAGCCTTGCCTTTTTCCGGATACCCATGGTGTGATGGGATTGCTTGATCGATTTTAAGCTTTGGAATTGCCGAATGGTTTTGAAATCTGGGGCGAAGGTGGTCTCAGGAAAAACCCAAATGCCTAGGAATCCCTTGACCGATTTTAGTGGGATACATGGTAAAGCCTAAGGGTGGAGTCTCGGTTTAGGGCCTAGTGATTCAGTTTGGATTGCGGTAAAGCCTGAGAGACTGGTGTCCTAGTTTAGGGCCTAGTGATCTAGTGCGGATTATGGTAAAGCCTTAGATACAAGGAGAGTGAAAATTCCTCAAGGATAGTGATGGAGTTTAGAGGCATTCCAAGTTCGGTTTGGTTTTGTGATCTCAGAACTAGTTTTGCCGAGATCACGGTTTGGTGAGGGTGGACATGGTTTAACCTCTAGATTCCCTTGGTTATTTTTGGATTGGTTTACTCATGAGATCCCACATTCATGCTTGGAATATGGCACAGGGGTGACTGGCTAAAAGAAACATTTGGTTCAGCCATGTCTACGGCTGGGCGGTACATGTAAGTCTCGAACCTAGTCAGCTTTGCCTATGCTTAATGAAAGCTAAGTTCTCTTGCTTTTGTACTTATTAATATGTGGCTTTAATGGTTGTTATCTCATTGTTATTTTTATGGTTTAATGTTGGTTATAAGTGGTTATATGACTGGTTATTTTCATGGTTATTTCATGTATTTACTTGTAACTGAAAGGATAATGGATGCAAGACCTAATTAATGTCAAAAGAGTTAAAGGGAGAAGGTGGTGATCCTTCTTGTCAAGTCTCATATGAGTTATCAATCTTTTATGATATGTCTTGTATTCATTTCTTGGACTTAGCATTGATGCCAAGTGTTTGACATAATGATAGTCCCGATTGGGGATGGTCAGGCCAAGTACTAGAGTCATTTTTTGATTTGTAATTCTTGTGGTCATGTAAATTATGGATTCTAGAAGTGTCATTGAGTTTTGGCCAGTGACCTAGGCTTTGGGCCTTAAAAAGTGGCTCAAATCTTAGAGACGCAGGCACAACACTGGGTAGAAAAGTCCCTCGACGCATGAATACCCATGTTGTGGGAGTGCCTAGAGCCTTTTGGATGCATGCTTGTCCATATCAAGGGAGCGTCTGGGGGTTTAATGGTCTAAAAACTCAGTGGGACCCACAGGTTGGTTACCTGAGTGGTTAAGATGGTTTCTCAGAGTCTTGTTGCTGATGTGGAAGGTTTGTATGGTGTGTTTCCATTGGTTCGACTTCCTTAAGGTGACTTAGGAGGTCGAACCATATCATAGTAACTTCTCATCAAGTGTTTACCCTAGTTGACCGGTTAATTGGATATAAGATGTGGGAAGAGGGTGTTACAGAGTGGTATCAGAGCATGGTTCACCCCTCGAACTTGATGGGCCATGTGTTGGTCATGAATTCATGTCAGTTGCACATATGTTAATCATCCTTGTGGTCTATATGTTTGTTGCATATGCATGGTGTTGGTCATGGTTGTAGTGATGTCACCATGTGAAGGAGGATGTTGTTGTTGTGGAGTGTGTCATCATAAGTGTGCGATTGGTTACATGTTTTTTATGCACATTATTGTTCACATGTGGTCAAGTGTATAGTGATGTGTTGGTTGTTGGCATGCATGAAGTCATGGTATGTGTAAATGATATGGGCATGCATTGATGACTAGACTCTAGTTAGAATGATGGATATATGGTTACATGCTTATGTCTTATATTTCTATATGTTATCATATTTATGTTATATATGTATCATGATGATTTGTTGATCTTGCAGACAAGTTATCCTCCCCGAATTATGCTAAGGTACATTGGTTTATTGTGATTTGGTTTCGTTGACATGATATACCTTGCAGGAAGAATATCAAATATGACTGGCAAGATGGCAGACTACAGTTCTCGAGACTCTCCTTATGGATCAGATGAGTAGTGTGATGTTGGGAACTCTTCTGATTTGGCAGAGACATTGAGAAGCTTAAAGGCATAAATAAGGAGTTGCAAGGAAGACAATGACAAAACTGGCACAGGAGAAACAAGAAGAGGTAAATGCAGTGATACTTCAGAGTTTGTGAGAATTGCAGCGACAGGAACCACTTCAGATCAACCATGAGCAGGAGGAAAAAACTAATGGGGCATATGGCAACAGGTCTCATGGTGAGTACAGGATGGATGGAGAGGACATGATTAGAGATGGGATGTCCTTAGATACTCCGGATAAGAGGGGTGATAGACACATGTACTATTATAGTTCTAGTTCCGATAGGCATTATGATCCTCATTGTTATCATCCTTATAGGAGGAGTGACAAGGGGTATTTTTCGGATGAGTTTAAGAAATCAAAGCCACCTATATTTGATGGAGGGATAAATAAATCATAGGATGCAGAGGCATGGTTGCTTGGTATGAGGAAGTTCCTCATATTGCATGATTATTCAGAGAACATGAAAGCAAAGATAACCACTTTCAGTCTCAAAGGTAAACCAAATATTTGGTGGGAAGATGTGAATAATATCAAAGGTATTCGTGAGGATGACTTGACTTGGAACGATTTTGAGAGGCTCTTCAAGAAGAAGTACATGTTGGAAAGGTACTATGATGACTGGAGTAAGTAATTTTATGAGTTGCAGATGGGTTCCATGATAGACGATGAGTATACTAGCAGGTTCTTGGAGATGTTGAGATATGTGCCTTACCTCAAGGAGGAGAAGGCCAAGGTTCAAAGATTCATCAATGGACTGCCAGTAGCATATAGAGACCAGATTGAGTTCGGTGAGCCTAGATCATTGGAGGAGGCCATTTGAAAGCTGAAACATTGTTATGAGCAGTCAAAGCACAAAGTCAAGCATAAGAGTGACTTGAAGGAAATGAGAAAGTTAAAGGAAAATGGCCACTAAATCGAGGAATACATCAACATGCATGTGAAAAATAGAATGTAGTCCCTTACAAGAAGTTCAATATAGTTGAGAAGGGACATGGAGAGCAGCAGACTAGAGGTGATGGTAGAGCATCGTTGTAGTATTGGATATGTGGCAAGGATCATCGCATGAGGGATTGTCCACAATATCAGGGTAGTAGACCCCAAATCTATATTGCTCATGAGGTGCATATAATTAGGGATGTTGGTCATAGCATTCCTCAGAATTATGCAGTTGTGGACAACAGGTAGGAAGATCATCAGGCATCTACCATTGAGATGGATAGTAACCTTTGTGATCAAATTGTTTCTATTTTGATTGATCCTGGATCTAATTATAGTTATATTAATCCTGACCTAGTGGATAAGTGTGGTTTGAGAAAATAAGTGTATGTAGAATCTTGGTACAGTTGGCTACAGGTACAAAGAAGAGAGTTCACCATTGGATAAGAGCTTGTGCATTTGAGTTAAATGGTATGCCTACAACAAAACATTTGAATGTACTACCATTGGGATCGTATAGCATGTTTTTGGGTATGGATTGGTTGTACCTTCACAGGACCAAAGTGGATTTCTTTGACAAGGCCAATGAGTGTGTGGATGATAATGGGGAAAATAAAATTTGGCAGGGAAAGAAGAAGCCTACATTAGTGAGGATGGTTACTGCTATGCAGGCTAAGTGTAGTTACAGAAAAATTTGTATGATGTTTGCAATGCATATATCTAGTGACGAGGGTAAAGATGTTGAGGATGCAAAGATATTCAAGATATATCCTGTATTGCAGCAGTATCAGGATGTATTTCCAATAGAGATTTCAGAGTTACCTCCTCACAGGGAAGTAGATTTCTCTATTGATTTAGTGCTAGGGGCAACACCAACATCAAAGGAACCTTAGAGGGTGAGCACTCCAGAGCTAGTAGAGTTGAAATTGTAATTAAAGGAGATGCTTGACAAGGGATACATTAGGCCAAGTGTATCACCTTAGGGTGCACTAATGTTGTTCATAAAGAAGAAAGATGGTACTCTCAGATTGTGCATTGATTATAGGAAGTTGAACAAGGTAACAATCAAGAACATGTACCTATTTTCGAGGATTGATGATTTGTTTGATCAATTGAAGGGAGCAACAATTTTCTCTAAGATCAACTTGAGATCAGAAAACCATCAAGTACGCATCGAGAAAGAGGATATCTACAAGGCCGCCTTCAGTACCAGGTATGGGCATTATGAGTTTGTTGTAGTTCCATTCGGTTTGAATAATGCCCCAACTACATTTATGTGTTTGATGAATAGTGTGTTGTGTCCTTATCTAGATAAGTTTGTTATTGTATTCATTGATGACATCTTGATATATTCCAAGAATGAGGAAGAGCATGTTGAGCATTTAGCAATAGTGTTGAGATTGCTAAGAGATCATTAGTTGTATGGCAAGCTTGACAAGTCTAGCTTCTTTCAGACAAAGGTGCATTACCTGGGACATGTCATTTTCAAGGAAGGCATAATAATAGATACAAAAAAGATAAGGGCCATCATGGAGTGGGCAGCTCCTAAGAATGTGGATGAGGTGAGATCATTCATGGGATTTGTAGGTTACTATAGGAGGTTCATCAGGAACTTCTCATGCATTGCATATCCTATGACATCCTTGCAGAGGAAAGGTAAGAAGTTCGAATGGACAGAAGAATGTGAAACCAGTTTTGAGTAACGACCAATGCTCTAATCCTTAAGATTACAGATCCAAATAAAGAGTTTAAAGTGTGTACATATGCATGTAAAATAGGACTTGGTGGAGTCCTTATGCAGGAGGGACAAGTGGTGTGCTATGAGTCTAGGAAGTTGAATGAGCATGAGCAGAACTACGTGACTCATGATCTTGAGTTGGCAGTTATTATTCACACCTTGAAGATGTGGAGGCATTATCTTCTGGGCGGGAGATTTTTATTGATGAGCGATCACAGTGGGTTGAGATACTTGTTTGACCAGTCGAATCTAAATGTCAGGCAAGCTAGATGGTTGGCTACCCTTAGTGAGTTTGACTTCGAGATCAGATACATTAAGGGAAAGGAGAACTGGGTTGTAGAGGCTCTTAGCAAGAAGGCACAGGTGAATCATATAAAAACTATGAGCTCTTACAACGGTCACCCAGGATATCAAAATACGTTGACGACAGTAAGGAAATTATACTATTGGTCGAATCTGAAGAAGACAGGGGCAGAGTTCATGACTAGATGTTTAGATTAGGTAAAGGCAGAATGTAAGCATCAGGTGGTCTACTACAGCCTATTCCGATTCCGAAATGGAAATGGGAGGTCATTTCCATGGATTTCATTATAGGTCTTCCGAGGACAATGAGACAACATGATTCTATTATGGTTGTGGTTGACAGGTTGAGCAAGGTAGCTCACTTCATTCCAGTGAAGACAACATATGCAGCTAGTGAGGTGGCATATATTTTTATCAGGGAGATCGTAAGATTACATGGTGTTGTCAGACAAGGATGCGAATTTCACCTCCAAGTTTTGGAAGGATCTATTTGTAGGTTTGGGTACAGAGTTGGCCTTCAGTACAACTTATCATCCGCAGAAAAATGGACAAGCAGAGAGGGTCAGCAAGATCTTGGAGGATATGTTGAGGATGTACATGATGCACCAACATAGAAGATGGTAGGAGTATTTTTCATTGGTTGAGTTTGCATACAAAATGGTTATCAAGGGTCATTGAGGATGAGTCATTTCGAGGCACTTTATGGGCGAAGTTGTAATACTCCCATCAACTAGAGTGATCCAATGAACATGGCACTTATTGGACTGGATATGTTAGCAGACATGGAATAGGAAATGTAGGTTACAAAGAAGAATCTAAAGGTAGCACAGGATAAATAGAAGAGTTATACGGACCAACACATGGTATTCAAGGAGTTTCAGGTCGGGGAACATGTGTATTTTCTCATCGAGCCCAAGAAGAGATATTTGAGGATTAGACTAGTGGCCTATCAACTTTCACTACCTCTAACAATGAAAATCCATGATATTTTCCATGTTTCATTGCTTAAAAGGTATATAAAGGATGTTGATCATGTTATTGATTGGTCTGTATTGTAAGTGGAGCAAGAAGGAGAATTCTAGTCAGAGCCTCAATGCATATTGTAGCAGAAGCATCTCATGCTCAGGAACATAGCCATAGAGTAAGTTGAAGTGAAGTGGAAGCACTTTGGGCCCGAATAAGCTACATGGGAAATGGCGGATCAGATGTGGCCCATGCATCCTTCTTTGTTTTTTGGTGGAGGCAAAGCAATTTTGGTATGTTGTTTGGTATATGTTTGGCATGTGTTTTGCTGATGTTTTGGTATATGTACATATGTATATGGATGTAAATACCTCCATGAGCCAAGTTATAAATCTCCAATAAGCGGTATAGTTATTATCTTGTCATGTTGTCATGATTTTTTTCTTTTGAGTAGGCCATTCATTGTAAATATTGCAACAAGCTAAGTTATAAAGCTCCATGGGCAGTATGTTTTCTTTTCATCGGTTTTTCTAAGGCCTTGGTGTGGTTTAACGTCGAGGATGGTGTTCCCCAAGGGGGAGGGCTATGTAACAACCCCTGGTTAAAAGTTCATGCAATAAAAGTTAATAAAGGCAAAATAAGACCATAGTTAAGGGACACTAATTCCAAGTTGAATGTTGGGAAAGGATATCCTATTGGGCATCACTGGATGTGTTTTTGGCTTAGGGAAATTGGCAAAGACAATGGATAAGGAAGTAAAGAGGAAAAAATGTCTTTTTGGCACATTTAATTATGAAAATAAAGGAAAGTAGGAGAAAAGGAAGGTGAAAGGTCACATTTTGCATGTGAGGAGGAAATTGAAGTAAAATAATGGAAAATGAAGAAAATAGAGGCCTCGTTGATAAAAAGGATTTTGAGGATCATTTTGTAACCTTTTTCTCAATTCAGTTTTGGAGCTCTCTCATTATTCTCTCTCTCACAGACACTCTTGGACACTTAGAGTTTTCTTGGAGCTTTCTAGCTTTGGAGCAAGGAAGGAAAAAACGAACAAAGGAAAGGAAGGAAAGCAAAGATCAAACAAGGAAGAGAAGGATCAAGCAACTTCAACAGGAATACTTGTAGGTAACATATTGCATGTGTGATTTCCTAGCTGGTTTTGACATGCATGGATTTTCATGTTGGTATATGGTTCTCTTGTTGATATGGTTTTGTCGAGTTATGGCAATGGTTTTAAGCCTAGCCTTGCCTTTTTTCGGATAGCCATGGTGTGATGGGATTTTTTTCTTGGTTTTGAGCTTTGGAATTGCTGGATGGTTTCAAAATCCGGGGCGAAGGTGGTCTCAAGAAAAACCTAAAGGCCTAGGAATCCCTTAACCAGTTTTGGCAGGATACATGGTAAAGCCTGAGGGTGGAGTCTCAATTTAGGGCCTAGTGATCTGATGTGGATTGCGGTAAAGCCTGAGAGACAAGGAGATAGAAAATTCCTCAAGGATAGTGATGGAGTCTAGAGGCATTCCAAGCTCGGTTTGGTTTTGTGATCTCGGTGCCGGTTTTGGTGAGATCACGGTTTGGTGAGGGTGGAGGTGGTTTAACCTCTAGATTCCCTTGGTTGTTTTTGGATTGGTTTACCCATGAGATCCCACATTCATGCTTGGAATATGGCACGGGATTGACTAGATGAAAGAAAGATTTGGCTCAACCATGTATACGATTGGGTGATACATGGAAGTCTCGAACCTGGTCGTCTTTGCCTATGCTTAAGGAAAGTTAAGTTCTCTTGCTTTTGTACTTATTAATGTGTGGCTTTAATGGATGGTATATCATTGTTATTTTCATGGTTTGATGTTGGTTACAATCATGGTTATATGAGTGGTTATTGTCATGGTTATTTCATGTATTTACTTGTAATTGAAAGGATAATGGATGCAAGACCTAGTTAATGTCAAAATAGTTAAGGGGAGAAGGTGGTGATCCTTCTTGTCAAGTCTCATATGAGTTATCAGGCTTTTATGCATTGTGTTGTATTCATTTCATGTACTTAGCATTGATTCCAAGTGTTTGACAAAATGTCAGTCCCAGTTGGGGATGGTCAAGAATAATATTGGGGTCAGTTTTTGATTTGTAATTCTCATGGTCATGTAAATTATGGATTCTGAAAGTTTCATTGAGTTCTGGACAGTGACCTAGGCTTCGGGCATGAAAAAATGGCTCAAATCCCGGAGACACGAGCACAACACTGGGCAAAAAAGTTTGTGGATGCATGCATACCCATGTTGTATAAGCGTTTGGAGCCTTCTGGATGCATGCTTGTCCATATCAAGAGAGCGTCCGAGGGTTTAATGGTATAAAAATTAGTGGGACCTAGGGGTTGGTTACCTGAGTGGTTGGGATGGTTCCTGGGAGTTCTGTTGCTGATGTGGAAGGTCTGTATGGTGTGTTTCCATCAATTCCACTTCCTTAAGGTGACTTAGGAGGTCGAATCATATCATAGTAACTTTTCATCACATGTTTACCCCGGTTGGCCGGTTACTTGGGTAGATGTGGGAGGAGGGTGTTATATTTGTTTTAGCTAAATATTAATTGTCGAATCACTTAACAATGAAACTATTACAAACCTAAGTGTTTTTCAAAGTTTCCCACGTCGTCCTCCTTTGCCATATAGCCATATAATATACATATTCCACCAATAGGGTGAGTTAGGGTGAGCCAATCTTACATGCCAGTACCATTTAGCTCTATATACGTAACTTACCTCAAAGTAGCCAACTACCTAATCCTCAAAAATTAGTAGGCTCATGTCACTATGACCCTTTGATCATAGGCTTGCCATCTTTTGGTATATTAGTTTCTACTAAAAATTGTTATGTATGTAACATTCCAAATGAAATTTTACAAATGCCATAGATTCTTTAAAATAAACCCTTAAATGACAAAGAAATTGTAGATAAACATAAAATCTAAGAGTTGCAAGCTTTCGATCTATGTATTGAATCAAAACCCTAAAGCCATACAAAAACATATAAAAAAAATGGAGAAGTTACATGACAACACATCTATAAATTTGTTAGGATCACAAAGCAGTAAGAGAAGTGGTGGTGCCTAAAGACACCGTTGTTTTGTTCCCACTGGCCAACAGGATGATTTAACATGAGTTTGTTAAACCTTTAAATAAGCTACATCAGAGAATAATACCATGGGTGCAAATAAATCTAGAGCCCCAATTTTTTTCAAGGCACTGCCCCAAACCTTGTGTAGGGGGGGCTACCACCCCCTGCATGCCCCTTAGCAAGTCCCTGTCCCCCTCGCGGCCCTCTATTATGCCTAACACAACGTAATAATGCATGTAACTAGTTGCGCAAAGAATATAACACATACCCAACCAATATTTAACTATGGAAGTTATGTTTTTGACAATGTTATTCGATGATTCATTTTCATGACTTTGGTCTTGAAGATATAGTGGATATTTATGCTCACTTTGATGATAACATGTGCATAGAGTAATTATGGAGAATGAGTTCAAATTTTTAAGAAGGCAGTCATGCTCTTAAATAAGAGTGAGGGAATTATAGATTGATTTCTTGTATGAAGCAAAACAGGTGTGGACCTTGATTGATGCTTACAACTATTCAAACACTTAATCATTAATGGACATTGGTATCTTGCATAAAGTAAAGGCAAAGATGATGATGCATGACCATACATTTATCATAGTGATAAAACTCCATAAATAAAAATGTTAAGAGATATATTTTAAGTCAAAGACAACAATAATCCATTAATATTAAAAGTTTAACGGATTACTTTGTAAATACTATCTTAAAATTAAGTTGAAACATTTTCTTGAATTAAAAGTGCCAAGATAGGAAGCCAAATAACAATGAACATCTTTAATTGGTATAAAAAAATGGTACAAGTGTTTGATATGTGAAAAAAGTGTTGGGAACGAAATATGATATTAGAACTTTAGGTTAAAATATATTGATTTGTGTGCATAAATATTAAAAACTAAAAACCATTTATTATAATCCCTTCCTTTTAAGGCAGGGACTAATAACCCAAAAGCATCTCCATGACAAAGAAAACCTTGAAATATGGATTGAAATTAACGTATATGTTCATATTTTTAATAGTTGTTTTATTTTATTTCAATGGATTGAAGTATTCGATTAGAAGCATGAATACACCATTTCTCCAAATGACTTAGTTTGTATAATCGTGATGGAATACAAAACCAAAAACTTAATGATTGATAGCAGTTTTATTTTTGATTTTCGAGGGATGTTTCTGCTTATTGTAAATGAAATCTATACGTGGAGGCCTTTGACATCAATCTTTGAGATCAACACGGAAAAAAAGAATTCCAAAAGGAAAGTCTCCATTTATTATGATCTAGTCCAAGCATATCTGTTGTACGGGAGAAAACAGATACGGTGGTCGACCCTCCCCGAATTCTACTTTTCTTTCTTTAACTATGCAGATAGCCTTTAACTATGGAGATAGCAGATAGCCTGGTAGTGATGTGTGGTGTGATGTGTGGTTTGACAGGAAGTTTATTCGGGCAAATCTTGGAAGACAGAAATTCAAATTTTTTTGAGTATACTGACATGCTGTGGTGATAACTAAAGGACAGGAGTCTAGCGCTATAGCCTTATAGCCTTAGTGGCTTGTTTTTCCAGCATTCGTGCTACCACTGCTTCCAAAAAAATACAATTCCAACAAACCAGTAGCCACCGCAATCGACCATAGAGTTATTGGGCTATACCAATGCTACCGCCTGGCGCTTCCACCAATCATCGCCCCTAAAACCTTCGTCCCCAAAACTCTCATGCTTCAATTCCACATTTACCTTAGCTTCTGAAACACAATTCCCTGATCCACTAACGCCCGAATCCCTCACCTCATCGAAATTCCCCGAATTTTCCTCCTCCACCCTTGGGGTTTCAAACTCTGAACCCACCAACGGAGGCTCTTCTTCATTTTATGCATTGTTTTCACTCAACTTCTCGGAACCAAAAGGAGATAACCATGTCACGACAATCCAAAAAAAAAATTCATAACCATGCAAGGACAATCCAAAAAAAAATTCAGTGACCCTTGTTCAACGCTCATGACATGGTGCTTACTATCAAATTTAGATTCAGGCTATGCTTGAACTAGCTTTCTAGATCAATGAAGAAATATTTTTGTGTTTCAGAGATATGTTGGCTTGCAACCGCTGTTCTCTCTGCTCTCTATAGATGAATTTCAAGTTAGCAATGAAATAATGGAAGAAGGATATTTTGAGATGGATAAAAACAAACGTTGTCATTGCTAATGCGATGTTTAAGAACATTTACATTACTCTCACATATGTTTGAAGTTGGAATCCTAGGATTTTGTTCCTTTTACTGTACATTATATGTTGGAATCCTAGGATAGGATTTTGTTGCTTTTACTGAACATTGTAACTTTTGGTTAGATTATTTTATGGACATTTCCTACTGTTATGACCAACTTCTTTGCAAATTCCACAACAATTTCGAATACTGTAAGTTCTACATTTGATGTTCTCTTTGTTTTTTCGACAAGTTTGATGGTTGTGACCAGTTTTTCCACATATCCTGCAGGTATACCGATTCCTTGCAATCATATCCTTCAAAGATGGACAATAATGTCTCCAATCGCCTTCTATTTGCGTCATCTTTCACATATCCTGCAGTTATACCAATTCCTTCCAATCACATCCTTCAAAGATGGACAATAATGTCTTTTTTTTTCCACAAGAAAAAGCTAACCATCTATTAAAAATAGAGAGTTACAAAGCATATATGCTGATCATTTTGGAAAGACTCTTTTTCCGCCAAATAACAGGGAGAAAAAAAGACTCAACTGGATGACTATCTGCTCACCAGTCACAACAACAAAACAATCAGAACGACCCGTCCTGACCACTCACACCTCCCGGGATCCAAAAGGGGATAACACGCAGGAGAGGAATGAAAACAAACAGAAGCTGAGAGGCCGAAAGATCTGCAAGGCAATCAGCTTCCTCTCAATGGCCTTCTATTTGTGTCATCTTTCATGTCAACAATAGAAGTCAAGATTCTCTTTTCTAATGCTAACTCACTGTTCTTCAATATTTCAGCCACTGGCACAACTGCCTCTATGTCATCTTCTAGACCTGAAAGCTCCACTTCATCACATTTTCAAGTATCTTTTAACAAGATTCACATAGAATATGTGGGAGTTGCTTTGTATTGGAAATTTGAATCATGTTCTGTTTTTAGTTGTTATCATTCAAGCTCATCTTCACCATTGCCTTATTGATGTTCTCCATGGCTTGGTCACATAAATAATTTCACAGGTCCACAATGTTTCCTAAAGCAAAAAACCACCAAAAATACGCTCAAGTCATTTATTGAAGCTTGGCTTTCATTCATCATTTATGAACTAAAAAAGAACCAACCTCAAGTAAATAACTTGAACTATGAGTATTTTTGCCAATCCATGAAACATTTTCCAACTCTATAATAACAATAATAAAAAAATTACTATGAGTATTTTTGCCAATCCATGAAACATTTTCCAACTTTATAATAACAATAATAAAAAAATTCCTTCTTGTCACTTCAGATTACATAATATTGTTCACATATTTGCTACTACAAATTTTGTTTGAGACCTGAAGTAGAAGGTGTTTTTGCAGCTATGCCTTTTTATTTTGTAAACAAACATTACCTTCATCAAGACATTTTGGCAACCCACTAGTAGAAACCAGGTCATAATTAAAAGCAATTTCATAATGCTCAATTTTGTTAATTTGTGTATCCTTCTAAGTTATAGTGGAATTGATCTCCTCTTCCAAAGGGTTCCAAAGTGAAGAGAACTATGTTCATTGTTGCATTTCTGTACATTATAGTTCCACACACTTCTGAAATAAAAACTGTTGGAAAAGTAGGTATGAAATCCTTGATACATGTAACAGGAAGTACATAATCTACAATTTCATCCTTGAGGAAAATTTATTCCACATACTCCCCAATTCCAATAGGCATCAAGTTTTCAAAATTTACATGTTTTGTTTGGAAACAAATTGTTGTACTTTTCAACCTGTCTAGTCCTCCAAGCTACATTTTCTAAACTTTGAAACAAGAATGGGAGCATGTAATCCACTTGTTGCCCATCCAAAATCACAACATGGTAAAAATACTCAGTTATTCCTTAAATTGCAGCAGAGAAGGACACCATTTCAATTCGTTTAGGCTTTTGAGCACCCCATGAAATGTGTGTTTCTCAATTGTTTTTTTTTCTTCCTCATCCAAACAACTTCTCATCATAATTTCCATGATGTTTTTTTTTTTCCGAAGAAAAAGCGAACTTTTTATTAAGAGAATAAAAAGTTACATTGCATATGCCGAGCATTTCTGTTAAAGCTGCTTGCCAACCAAGCAAACAAAAAACTATAAACTCCTTTCTGCCCTTTAGATACGCAGAAAACTGAGCAAGTTTTAACTGAAGAAAACAGCTGAAACAAAACAGCCAAAACCAAAACCACGCCTCGACTGAGAGAGGCAGATCAAAAAAGCAAAAAACAGCGTACTAAAGCAGCCTTTGGGTCTCCTCAACAAAGAGGAAAACAACCCACAAAAAATATATAATATAAAGTATCAGAGTTTTGTGAAAGAGATGTCTGTGATAGAGAGACTGAAACAGGAAAAAGAGAGATAAAAAAATAGGTAAACAGAACCAGCTGAAAAGTTACATATATGGAGGCACATCTGATGAAATGGACTGTCCTTGACAGTCTTCAACTATCTTCCACCCTCCCAAAACTTGCTGCAAACCTTCCTTAGAAAGCTTGTCCGCGGCATCGTTGCTGTCCCTGTATATATGGCATATGGAGAAAGTGTTAAAAGATGACTTAAGGACCAGCAGCTCATCCAGGATGGGTTTCAAAATTTGATTCTTGCATATACTTTTTCCGCTGACCCAATTAACCACATTGAGGGAGTCTCCGAAGATCTGAATAGTGAAGGTGTTTCTGTGAATAAGCCAACAAAGGAGCAGTCTCAGGGCTGATAATTCGGCAAAATTATTTGATCCTGAGCCCAATCCCACTGAGGCTTTAAGGGAGTGTTGAGCATTTAGGTGAATGACAATTCCTGCGCCAGCTATGTTATTTTGGGATGCTCCGTCAAAAAACGCCCAAGGGATGCCATCTTTGATTTGAACTGTCTTGTTTATATTTTGTGGTCTTTTTTCTTCAGGTTCGGGGATGGAAGAGTAAATGGAGACCGCTTGGATGGCTGTGACAGAAGGCTGGGTTCCTTTATCTTGAAAAATAGCTCTGTTTCTAGCAAGCCAGACACCCCAGCAAATGATGGGCGGAAGATTCCTCAGATTCCCCTCCGGGTACTGCTGCCACCAATTTGACCAAGCCTCGTCCAGATTTCCATTTCCCCACTGAAATTTTTTATTCAGCAGCTTCTCAACCTCCCTCCATATTTTAGCAGTCTCCGAGCAGCGAAGGAACAGATGATTTATAGAATCCTCTTCCTCTTTACAAAGGGAGCACCTCCCAGGGCCATACATGTATCTAGCTTGGAGGATGTCCCATGTGGGGACCTTCCTTTTGAGGAGGCACCATAGAAAGAGTCGGGCCTTTGCAGGGCATTTGAGCTTCCAGATTTGCTTTGACCACCACTCGGGGATGCCCCACCCTTTCCTGGATTGTATAAACTTGTAGCCATCTTTAGGAGAATAGTCGCCAGATTCTCCATGAGCCCAGATCAAGCTGTCCGGGATGTCTGTAATTCTTACACTCGAGCGAACAAGTTCTTGGGTAAAAGAAGACCATTCGTTCCACCACCTCTGATCCAGTTGAAGATCTCCTCCATCTTTCCAAGCCTGACCCCAGATGCTCGAATGACCCACCTTTTCCACCTGATCAAGAGTTAAGATATTTTTGTCTTCTAAGTGCCTGATTAGTTCAGGTGAAAGGGCAAAGTTTCCATTGCAACCGATCCATGGATCTTTTCCAATCTTCAGATTTCTACCATTTCCAATCTTCCAAGCCAAGCCTTGTTCAATTACCTTGAACGAATCCACAGTGGCCTTCCATATCACAGATGCATTCTGTTTGTTCTTAGCTGGGGTCCTTATCCATTCCTCCAGAGGAACCGGGTCAATATATTTCCTTTTAATCACTTTGGTCCATAAATTTTCCATCTTTATCAGCCTCCATCCCAATTTTGCTGCCAGAGAAAGACTGAAATCTGGAAGATTTTTAATCCCCCAACCACCCCATTCTTTGGATCTTGCCAACTTGTCCCAACCCACCCATGGAAGTACTGGGTTGTCCTTGGCACCATTGCAAAGAAATCTGCTGCATAACCTTCTGATCTTTTCCATGATGCCCTTGGGGACCCACGTAAGAGCAGCCTAGTAGACTGGAATGGCCAAAAGTACTGATTTTATAAGAGTCAATCTGCCCGCTCTTGAGAGCCATTTAAAACTCCAATGGGAGATCCTGGATTCAATTTTTGCAATCAGCCAGTTCCAGTCCTCCTTCTTATAAGCATTTGGTTTTAGCCAGAAACCCAAGTACTTGAAAGGAATTTCCAAGGTACTGGGCTGGAAAGGTAAAACTGAGTGGAGCCTTTGCCTCTCCTGAACTGTTAAACCTGTCATAATCAGTTGGGATTTCATTTGATTAATCTGCATGCCAGTGGCTTTCAGAAATAGATCTAAGATACATTTTAGTTCTTTCATTTCAGAGAGCTCAGAATTTGTGAAGATTAAAATATCATCAACAAAAAGGAGGTGTGATATAAATAAATTCGTGGCTACCTCAATACCTTTCACCTTCCCTTCTCTTCTGGTCTTGTGAATCAGCTGGCTGAGACCCTCCGCTACAAGAAGAAAGAGCAAAGGAGACAGAGGGCACCCCTGCCTCAAACCCCTTTGACCCTTAAAGAAAGGTGAGGCCGCTCCGTTGATGAGAATTGCATAGCTTACATTCGAGATACATCCCATTATCCAACTGATAAAATCTGGTTTAAACCCAAGGTGAGTTAAAAGCAACCTAAGATATAACCAATTTATCCTGTCATATGCCTTGGACAAATCAATTTTGATAACAGCTCCCTTCTTGTTCTTTTGCCTCACACTATGCATGACCTCCTGAGCGACTCCTATTGCTTCATGGATTTGTCTTCCCGATAGAAACCCAAATTGTTCCATGGATATATGACGAGACAGGATAGGTTTGATTCTGTTTGCTATCACTTTTGCTATGATTTTGTAAATACTATTGCATAGCGATATCGGCCTGAAGTCTTCAAAGCTTTCCGGGACATCCTTCTTTGGAATAAGGGCTATAAATGTAGCATTGAAAGGACTATATACTTCCCCTTTTTTCCTGGCCTCCTCTACAACTCCTGTGATTTCTGATCCTATTAAATCAAAAAAGTGAAGAAAAAGCTCTATGGACCACCCATCTGGTCCAAGACTTTTCTCTTTTGCCATGGATTTTATGGTAGCTTCCACTTCCTCCTTTGTAACCTCACAGAATAGATCCTCCGCTTCATCCTCTTCCAAGAATCTCGGGAAACATTGAGCTGTCCTTATTACCTCCGCAATAGTAGTCTCTCCCGGGTCTGCGAAGAGTTTTTGGAAGTGACACTGACCTAGATTTGACAGCGATTGAAAAGTCTGCACTTCTCTTCCTTCTTCATTTTTGAGGGCCCATATTGTATTTGCCGATTTCCTTCCTTTGGCGTAATTGTGGAAAAATCTGGTATTTTCATCTCCGGCTTTGAGCCAGATTGCCCTACTCTTTAAACGCCATTCTTCTTCTTTGTCCAATAGAATTTTAGACTTAAGTTTCTCAAGGTGAAGGATTTTATCCTTTGAAGCCTGCGAAAGATAACCATCTTCCTCAGGGCTTTCCAGCTGTTTAAGATCCTCACTTATCTTTGAGAGTTCCGCGTTCTGAGCCTCCTTTCTGTCCTTTGCCCAGATTTTGGTGGCTATCTTTAATCTTTTAAGGTTTTCCATGAATAAATAGCCTCTATCCTCTGGGGCATTGGCTTCCGGGTGCATCCAAGTTTGTTTGAAAAGATTTGAAAAGGACTCCTCTTGAAGCCATGAAGAGTTAAATTTGAAAGGAGCAGGGGGTTTAGGAGGTGGGGAGGTGAATTCCAAATAGATCGGGAAGTGGTCTGAGAGCCCTCCTTCTTCAACCCATTGCCTGAACATAGGGATCTTGACAGCCAGTTCCTCATGAATGAAAAAACGATCAAGCCTTTTTGCCACTCTAGCCTCCCCGATTCTCCTGTTCCTCCATGTAGGCTTGAGCTTGAGTAAGTTGATGTCTATGAGATTATTGACAGAGAACAGATTTAGGAAGAAGTCTGACAAGGGGTCTTCCCTGGCTGAAGGACCCCATGCCTCTGCTCTGCCAATCGAGAAATTTAAATCTCCTCCTAACACCAAATTTTTATTCTTCAAGAAAGAATTTTCCATCATCTTATTCCAGAAAGACACCCTGTCCTGGCAGGGCCCATACACATTACAAATGGAAAGGGGGAAGGCAAATTCTGTGGATTGAACTTCCATTCCCATTGCCTGTTTCATCCCCCACATATTGCTGACCTTTATCCTCCCTTCCTTATAGCCAATAGCCAACCCACCAGAGTGACCTTCTGAATCTATTGCTATAAATTTCCACCCGGGCATTAAAGCATTTAAGGCTGATTCCACCTCAACTCCACTTCCAAGAGTCTCTTGGAGAAAAAGGATGTCAGTTTTAGAGTTTAGGAACATTTCCCTCAAAACCAGTTTTTTGGGTTTACTGGCTAAACCCCTACAGTTCCATGATGAAATGATCATTTGATAACCTCCTCTGGGGGATGCGCTGCTCTAAGGTCCCCTGGAATGGACTGCTGTTTCCCATCTGCTACCTCAAATTTTGCTTTAATCTGAGCCGACGAGAGATTGGATTTTCTTCCTCTTTTCTTCCTAATTTGGCTTTGGGAGGGGAGAGTTCCTATTCCTCCTATTGAGACGCAGGAGATAGCCTTATGATCGAGGGAACGAAGGTTGTAAGGGCATGAAGGGAGGAGAGCCGAGGGCCCAGGTTCATTTAAACCACCTTCACTATTCAGATCTAGGGAGGGAAGGGCTGCCGAGATATCCTCTATGCCCATTAAACCGTCGGATGGTTGTGCTGGCTTTGCAAGATGTTGGTCCTTTGCTGATATTTCCTCCATAGCTGGTTCCTTGGCCGCTGAGGTGACCTGGTTATCTTTGTGTGCAGAGACCGGCGACTGTTCTCCCGTTTGAATTTCTGCCTTCATATCAGCAACATTCGGGACAGATGAAAGATTCTGGGCCAATGTCTCCTTTGCGGCATTTTTCAGTTCAGATCCTTTATGGGCATAGACCGGCGACTGCTCTCCCATTTGAATCTCTGCCTCCATATCAGCAACATTCGGGTCGGATGAGAGATTCTGGGCCAACGTCTCCTCTGCGGCATTTTTCAGTTCAGATGTGGGATCCAGACCATGGAACTGATGTAAAGGACTGTAAACATCCTCCCATTGAAACGACGTCTTTTGAAATCTCCTCTGTCTCCTTCCAAGAGGGCATTCCTTCGCTAGATGCCCGTACTCGTTGCACCTATGACATCTGAAGGGCAGGTATTCGTAGTCCAGAACCTGCTCGAAAACCATATCCTTATACTGCAAGTTTATCTTTTTTGCTAGGCCTTTACCCGGATTCAGATTAACAAGAATGCGAGCCATGGCTTTATTTCGAGTTTGCTTATAGCTCATGTCAGCTTCCAAAAACGTACCCAATCTGTCCCCAATGGCCTTAAACACTGCATCCGTCCATAAGAAATGGGGCAAAGCAGGAGCCCTGACCCATACAGGATACACATCAGTTTTCTCTCTGCCTGCGTCAAACATCGGTGACCATTTCTTCAGAAGAATTGGGATATTCCCAATCACCCAATTTCTAGCAATTACCCAATCCGCCGCTTCTTTTCTTTCGAATCTGAACATAAACCAACCTTTTGCCAAGGTAGAGGCTTCAAAAGCCCTCTCTTCTCCTACCTTCCAGTTCCTTTCTCCCCAATCTTGCAAGAAGCTAGATGAGAACTTCTTTCCTCTCGCCCTACCCACCACTGTGCATTCGGCCACCTCCAGGGATTCTTCTATGCTCACTTCCATCCCCAAGACCAAATTCCCTTCAATCTCCTGTTCACCGATGGGCCTTAGTTTCTTCCTCTTTTCTCCTCTTTTCCTCCCTCCAATATCCTCCTCCCGCTCCTCTCTGTTAAAAACGGCTCTTTCTGGATCCGGGATTGAAGGAGAAAACCCTACCTCAGGTCT
Organism: Pinus tabuliformis; assembly: GCA_031772625.1. Classification (NCBI taxonomy): domain Eukaryota; kingdom Viridiplantae; phylum Streptophyta; class Pinopsida; order Pinales; family Pinaceae; genus Pinus; species Pinus tabuliformis. Next base: position 935,044,629 of record CM062817.1, read on the forward strand.
GCGAAGAATAGGGAAATCCTCCGCCTCCCGAGTAAAAAAATCATTAGGGTTACGATTTACCTGAGGAGTCAGACCCTCCGCTTGAGTTCTCGCGAGTGGATCCGTGGAAACGGCTATCTCTTTGCCCGGCCTATCTCCATCGCCTTTTGAGTCGCCCCTCTCCTTTCCAATGGAAGCCCTAGTTAAGGTGGATGCCCTTCCGGCGTTTTTCTCGCCCGGCCGCTCAGCACTTGAAAGAAAATTTACAATATCTTCCAAACCCCCGGAAAGGACTGGCTCTTCCGTGGATATTTTCCCTTTGCTGCCATGGCTTGAGGGACGGAAACTTGCATACAGGGTTCCTTCTCCCGGGGTAGCTGAAAGCTGAGCGCCGAAGAAATCCGGGTGAATAACCTCATTCTCTTCATATCCTTGGGTCAGTTGTATGAAGGATTGTTGGATTCTGAGCGTTTCTGGCGAGAGTGTTCCAGATCTGCAAGAACTGTCTCCAAAATACCTTTCTATGTTTTTAACTGACGGGTCTTTGCCCCAAACTGACAAAATATCTTCCGCGGCAGGGTCCAGGTCCACGAGCTCGGTTGATTTTACCATGGTTCAACACGGATAATAGAGTAAAAACAAAAGACAGGTTTTCCACCAGCGCTGGGGTCAATGAGTATTTTACTCTTTTTCCAGCTGTCGCCCAAAACAGTAAACGCTTACCTCCAGATGCCCGTTCCTCCTCCACTGGTTGCACAGCTCCCCTGATCAGCTTACCCCCTTCCTCCGGTCTAAGCGCCCTATGGTAACCCTAGTTCGATCAGTCGGGTCCAGGTTCCTTGCAGACCCGCGATCGAAACCTCCTCCTATCGTTCATCCTCCTTCGCTCCTTTCGCCCTTCATTGCCATAATTTCCATGATGTTGTTCAAAGAAGCTGGTAGAATATCACAGTGATGTCTCCTAGAAGATTGCTTCTAATTTGGTTATAAGTTTGGTGATAAAAATCTAATATATTGCAGATTCTATAATACACGTATACCTACTTTGAAAGCTCTACTTTACCAATTCTTTAGCCTCTTGATTCCTCATGTCTTCCACGCCCACATCTTTATTTCCAACAGTGCTACCGGCTTCACTCTACATTCATTTACACTTCTATTAACATTTCTTTACACCCTTTTGTTGCAAACACTAATTTAATTTTCATATATAAAAATCTACTCACTCAAATCACAAGAGTGAGTTATCGTCATCAAGGACTGAAAGATTCTTTTCGTTGTTAATGGAAATATAATATATAATTTAACATTGTAAGATGTACATATATGCGGTAAATGTCATATGATGGGAATATAATTAGTGTCATTGATGGCAGATAACTTAAAACATCTTTTTTTATGTCATAGTTTATTTTAAAAGTGAGTTTTTTAAATGCATTATTGTTATATTAACATAATAATTATAGAAATTGTATTTATAAAAGGAGAAGAATTCATAAATATGAAAATTGTATTTTTATAAAATAAGGAGTACAATTCATAAATTAAATTATTAAACTTTTATGATAATTTTTATTTTTATTCTTTATCATGGTGAATTAGTAATTTTTTTTGGAGTAATTTGGGCGAGGACCAAGATCAAACCTAGTAGCTGTCATTGTAACATCAATAGTATGTCAAAAATACTAAAAAATTATGACTTGGCAAGAGCCTAGACTCCATGAGGGTGGGGGGGCTTACTTATTGAGCCTTATTACAATGGGCTAAAGATGTCCCCTTGTGGGATTTGAAACCGGGTCATGATATCAAATTGATGTATGAGACCCCCTTGTTTGTGGGACAAGGGACCCCTTCCACTCAATGTTTTATGATTCCCTTATTTGTGGGACAAAGAACCCCCTTCCTAATAATCCAATTTTAAGGTCATGGTATTAAATTGGTGTATCAAAGCCCCTTGTTTGTGGGACAAAAGACCCCTTTCTACTCAACGATTTGACTAAAATCGATGAAAGTGTACATACTCTACCCCACATTGGATTTGAACCTATAACCTCTAAAAATAACGATTTTTTTTTGTTTTTTTGTTGTAAATATGACTTTATATTATATTGAAAAACAAGGGAATTACATAAGAGCTTTCTTCTTAAAACTATCTTAACTTATGAGCCCCTTTGTAGGCAAAATCCATCTGCGGGTAAACAAAAATGTAAACATTTATAGACTTTGATAACAGACTAGATAGTAGGGTGTTCCTCAAGGCAAACTTTCTTACTTTCAACCACCCTTTACAAAAAGAGATAATATGACCAAAAGTAAACATAAAAGACATTCAATACTACAAGATTTTAAAACTAGAACAGAGTAACCAAAGTACTTATATACTAGAGGGAATATGAAAGAGCTAATCAAGGAGGATGATTGATGAGCTTGGAGAGCCTGCATGGTTGGAGTTAAACGCTGGAGAGACTGAATTGGCATTGATGGAATTTATGGGAGCTGCGTTGATAACAATATCTGCTTCTTCATGGCCATTGGTTTTAGTATTCGACTCTGTGGCAATGTATTGTTCCACCTGAGTTAGTCTTGCAACAATCTCATCCAAATTGTAGCGAATGTCCCTCATTATATGTTTGAGTTCTTCCTCACAAGTGAAAATTTTATAGTTGTCAATTTGTTTATCTCTGATAACCATACTCAACAATGTTTCCATTTGATGATGGTGGGTAATGGAGTGTAAGAAGTGGAGGTATATTTCCTGAATTTTCCAGGGTCTGGTACCCATTTAAGGCAATTTGCACTAATCTTGGAATCAAAAAAGTATTGTCGATCGTCAAATTCTTTGGCTTCTAGGCGTAGTATTTCCTTCTAAACTTCCAATGGAGTAGATTAAAAAAAGTTGGCCACAGATGCCCATCCGAAGAGACAACGATGTCTAGTTGAGGAAGACCCAACAACTCCACCTCTTCGTGTCGATTCCCACATCCTTAGAGCCATAATTAACCCACATTCAACAAAGACTACTACTGCAACAGACCACGGGAAAGGATTTGCAGAGAGAGAGGAAGAGTGCAATACTTGGATGTGGGTTGTGACACTATAACTAGCGGTATGGCTAGGCAAAGAGAATTGAACCAGAATAAGACCTATTGGGTAAACTGAACAACGCAAGCTAAAGGTAAGCTGCGAAAATCGATTAGGAAGATTAATAATCACGACTAACAAAGAGACTTCGGAGCACTCCTTAGGTTGATGAAATATAACTTGAGTCAAGAGGAAAAAACGGTCTTTGGGAAAGTGGAAACACTTTAAAATGCCTTCAAAACCAGATAGAGAAGGCCCTCGTGTACCATACTCCACATATGAGCACCAAAAAAATTAAACGGGACCCCAATATGCTCTACGCTTTGCAAGGAAGCCGGGGACAGGAGGATCACGAGCTCAAAAGACGGGCCAACCCCCCATATTGTGCAAGAAAAGCACAAAAAACATGGAACCTATAAAGATGAGAACGACAGACAATATTGTGGTAAGAGTATAACAAGAGTGAACCAAACCTAGATAGAGGACGAGCACCTGACGATGAAACCACCCACCCTTGAAATGGAGCGAGCGCCCAACAATGAAACCACTCGCCCAGTTCGAAACTTAGTTCGGTTACCCAGAGAACAACATTAACAACATAAACATGATCTCCTGACCTCCGCGACCCTACTACCATCTGAAGGATTATAGATTGTTATGTGCATGGCAAGCTTGGTTGAAATGACAAAGATGAGCTCATGGGAGGCGCACGACACAAGCCATGTGTCCCAAAGATACTTGAGATTCCCGCAAACCAAACCATAGCACATTATGAGCCCATTAACAAGCAAAATCCGGTTATAAGGGAAATCTTTGGTGATAGCCCATTGACCATAAGAGGAGGTCACAAAGACAAAAGGAATGAGCAAGTATATCGATCCCGAAGAGCTAGTTATGTCGAAGTATGTAGGTGTAACATTTAACACCCGGTGTTGTACCCTGTGAAGTATTGTACCCAATACACATGCTTGCCATGCAGTTAGCATGCAGAGGAACTGGGGGAGTCCAGAATGCATAAGGAGGGTCGCTAGAGGTCAGAACCAGTGGAGGACACACGTGCCAAGAGTTCGCATGTGGAGTAAATGGGTTATGAGAACCTATGCGTGCCAGAAAACAGTGTTTCTCTTCGCTGAAAAATTTCCTTTGGTAATCACCCCGTGAACAAATTCTTACTCGTTAAACCCATTCAACCAATAATATATAAATATATAATAAATTATTACTCTATTCGTAAATCTTTAAAAATATTTACTCCATTTACAAACGATAATTTTAAAGCAAACCTCCTTTCTTCTTCTTAATATGCTTTTGCTTCCTCTCAAAAGTTCCATCCTCCTAAATCTAGGGGTTTTTTTTTCAAATCCTGAAACGTGCTCACTCTCTCACCCGATTCAGTTCCTTTCTCAGTTTCAGTATATAATGCTAAAAATCGATCCATCTAAAACCATAATTTGGAGCAGCGGAAATCCAAATTTGTTAGCACGGCTAAGGAGCACCAAATAGAAAATTACTTCTCCCTAGTCATACACAACACAAGACCAGAATTCATGGTTAGGAAGGCTGTGGAGCAGCAGGAAGTAATTCATGGTTGATTGTCTGGTTCCATTTCCACTGTCATGAACAAAACCCTAGAAGCTCTTTCTCACTCGCCTTGCCGTAAACCTAAAACTTGATACCCATAAAACCCAAAGCCAAATCGCGGCTGTATCTACAGTGGATCCATGGAGCCCATTATTTATTTCCTGCTCCCCCCAAAATCTCTTCTCCATCGCCTTGGAATGTCTCCATTACCACGCTTCTATAGTACTGGTGCAGAGTGCTCACAACTTATCGAAGCAGAGGACCCTAAAGCGAGGAAAGATATCCATAATATAAGTATCAAATCTAACCCACCAACGCTTTTTGAAATCTTCAAGCAGCACCGATTCCAGATCCCGACTCCCAGGATCGATACCAGCTTTAGACTATATAACCCTCTCCATATTTTCAAGTTGGAATCTGATCCACAAAAGCTAGTTCATATCTTCAAGCAATCAGCGGAGCAGCAGAGATTCCGCCGCCTCGAAACTCCGTACAAAGTTACTGTGAAAAAATTAGCATTCGCCAAAGAATTCGACGCTATTGAAGAAATATTGGAGCACTCATTACAGGTAAGCAAGCCTTGTTCCGAGGCTTTCATTATTCGTATTATTATGCTCTATGGTTTAGCTGGAATGCCTCAACACGCCATCAAAGCCTTTCATCGAATGAAAAATCTTAATATTTCACCCACTATCAAGTCCTTTAATGCCCTACTCAATGCCCTTGTTAAATCTGAAAACCCTAAGTTGGCTCATGATTTCTATAAAGATATAGATAACTTTGGGGTCTCAGCAAACCTGAAAACTTACACTATTGTAGTGAAGGCTATTTGTAAAATGAATGAGCACGAGTCTGCACTTTCATTCCTGGATGAAATTAGAAAGCATGGCTGTGAACCAGATATTTTCACCTATAATGCTATTTTATCGGCCTTATACCAGCAAGGTAAATACAAGGAGGCCGATGATCTTTTGGGCAAAATTACTGAAACCTTCCCGCCCAATGTTGTCACATACAACATTAGGATGTGTCACCTCTGTGACTGCAATAAAAGTAGCGATGCCGAGAAACTTTTAGATGAAATGGTTTCTAAAGGATTGAAACCGAACATTTTAAGCTTCAATACACTGATTGCTGGTTTTTTTAAGGAAAATAATATGTCAGAGGCAAAGAGGATTTTTTCTGATATTTCTCGCAAGGGCTGAGATCCTAATGCACAGACCTATTACACCATCATTTATTTTTCATCGAAGGAAGGAGATTTCGACACAACATATGAGTTCTGTATGGAAAGCATGCGTAGAGATTGGATGCCCTATTTCAGGATTGCAAAGGTGCTTATTGATGGCCTTGTCAAAAACGGTAAGGTTGAAAATGCCGGCAAGGTGATTGAGGGAATGAAGAAGAAACTCCCTGTTTCATGCCACAAGGAGTTGGAAAATCTCTGTTTAGGATTGTCGTTCAGGGTACAAAACTTTAAGAGAAAGGGAGCAGTGGGGGAAGTACAGCTGCACAAACCCAGCTCAGCAGAACCGTAAGTTCTTTTACCCTGTTACTTGCTATTTCAGAGAGAGGTTCTTTATCCTAGCAGAGAGGCTGCGAAAGGATCACCCACTAAAGCTATGTCAGCAGCTTAATTTTTGCAAGATTTACTTAGCTGGCTCGTTTCATACAAGATATACTTAGATTGGAGGCATTGCTTTTATATTAGTTGAATTTTCACTCATATTGAACGCAGTGGGGGTATTGATTGCATGTTAGTTGAATTTTCATTCATATTGAATGCAATGTGTCACTTGTTAAGGTAAAAGTTAAGATTCACATAAAGTGTGGATACCTCTCTTTTCACATGCTGTTGGTTCTAACCCTTCCTTTCTTGTTTAACTTTACTATGATGTGAATCTAGGGCATTAAGTGATGAGATGATTTATTGTTTTTGAAGTGGTTTATTGTCTTATGGTAAAATGATCCGAATGAAAAATGGCATCAACCCATGGTACTCATTCACCCATATTATTCATCGACCCATGGAATTTACCCATGGTATTGTAAATGGCATCTGCCCGTGGTATTGTAAAATCCACCCATGGTATTCATTCACCCATGGAATTGACTCATGGTATTGTAACTGAAAAATACTATAAGTAACAAGTCACATTTTGTAAAAGGACAGATTGTCGGCCACAATGTAGCCTTTACAGTTCAAAGGCATGTAGTCACCACATCTCTTCTCAGAGATAAGCTACCATCGCCCTAGCTGGTTTATTTCCATTACTGTTTATCAGTCGGTTTTAATAAAAAGTTTCTTTGTGGTGTTGCTTTTTGGGCATTCTCCTATTTTTCTTTTGGCATTTCAAGTTTTCAGATCTTGGGGGTCTCTCTACCTCAAGAGCCATTTCAATCTTTTAGATCTTGGGGGCCTCCCCCCAAGTTCCGGATCAGTGGTATCAGAGCAGGTTATGATTCCATGGGAATGAGGGTTTGATGCATATTTCAGTTTCAAATTTTGCAGCAATATTCAACAAACTTCAGGCATGTGCTACAACCTCCACAGAGCACTTTCTTGGGTCAAGCAGGAAGAATTTTTCTTTTCTCATTTTTCGTTGGAATTTTTTTGGGCGGCGACTTTTGAGATCAGATCTGAAACATTTGGTACAAAATTTACAAAAACAAATACCAGATCTGGATTCCTCTCAAAAAATCACCCAATTTCAAAAAAAAAATGGGTCGAATCGGAGTTCGGATGTGGGAGATATTAATGATTTAAAATCAGCTATTTTATCAGAATTTTTGTGACGGCGGAACTGTTGCAGCGCGAATCTGAGATCTCAGAGTGTCCAGATAGGAATTTCCAACTCATGGGAAGATGCAAAATGGTCCTTCTGCTTCTAAAAACAGATTATAATAAATATTCTGAGTTATATTGGCCGAGTTATGTCCATTTTAACTTTGGAGCAGCATTCGGAGTGGGTTTCCATTGGAGACGTGCCCTCCCACCCCACTTTAGTAGGCACCTGCTTCACATTCATCAGTTTCAACATAGCAACATTCGCCTTGGGTTATTTGGAGACGTGCCCTCCCACCCCAGGCTATGTAGGCACCTGCTACTTCATCAGCAACCAACATCATGGTTATGGGTCAACCACATAAAATCCTTGTCATCGAAGTCCATTTGCTAGACCGCACACTATCAGAATCACAGTTGGTCACAAGCATTACAGGGTATCTCTATCTTCGGATCTTCGTTTATCAGGATTTTGGGTTAACCACATAAAACCCTTATCTTAAGTGGCTCTTCATATTCCACAAAGGCTTCGCAAGAGGGAACTTTACGCAATGGGGACCATTGTTTCTTAAGGAGGGAGGAATGATCCGAATGGGAAATGGCATCAACCCATGGTACTCATCCACCCATATTACTCATCGACCCATGGAATTTACCCATGGTATTGTAAATGGCATCCGCCCGTGGTATTGTAAAATCCACCCATGGTACTCATCCACCCATATTATTCATCGACCCATGGAATTTACCCATGGTATTGTAAATGGCATCCGCCCGTGGTATTGTAAAATCCACCCATGGTATTCATTCACCCATGGAATTGACCCATGGTATTGTAACTGAAAAATACTATAAGTAACAAGTCACATTTTGTAAAAGGACAGATTGTCGGCCACAATGTAGCCTTTACAGTTCAAAGGCATGTAGTCACCACATCTCTTCTCAAAGATAAGCTACCATCGCCCTAGCTGGTTTATTTCCATTACTGTTTATCAGTCGGTTTTAATAAAAAGTTTTTTTGTGGTGTTGCTTTTTGGACATTCTCCTATTTTTCTTTTGGCATTTCAAATTTTCAGATCTTGGGGGTCTCTCTACCCCAAGATCCATTTCAATCTTTTAGATCTTGGGGGCCTCCCCCCAAGTTCCGGATCATAAAATTTCAAGGCATTGGATGCACATTTTGAATGTAACTTTTTATCTACTTGAAATGAAAGTTTTTGTTTTTTCCCCGTAGGCAAAAAATCGTATCTTTGATGTATCTAACACCAACTTATGATGAGTGAATAGTATTCATCTTATTAGATTTCGACTTCAAACATATTGTCTAGTCACATGCAACATAAATGTTCATTCAATATAAAATATAAAATAGTTTATATATAGTTAAAATATTTTTTTAATACGATGTTAAATATTAGAGATGACAATAGTTTTTAAAGCCTAATAAAATATATATATACCTTCACTTACAAATATTAGAGTAATTGTAACATTTTCTTTTGAAGTAATTTTAAGGATTTCAAATGTGCTTGGAATAATGTTACTCTATAAGAGATAAGAGATAGATTAGAAACATATTTTAACTTTATGGAAATAACATATCTTTGAAGTAATAATTGATTGGTTTATAAGACTAGTAATTTTCTTTGAATTCATTCCCCCCTTATAAATAAAATAGTGCTAGCTTTGTTGTTTGTTTTTGACAATTAATTCTTGATGTTAGATTAACCTTTATTGGCTTAAATTTAGATAGATAGTTGCCAACATTTTGTAGTTTAGATTTTCTTCCCATTTGGGAAGCAACACTCAAATCCTTCCCCCACTTCACTCGTTCCACTTCCACCTCCCCAAAAGTTAGATCTTTCCCTATGAACAAATGGTACGATGATGAGTGCAAGACTCCACATCGAGAACTTTGATATGCTTTCACCCACTCTCGACCCTTCTACTCTGACCTCAAAGGTTCTTATCATCGTCTCCTTTGTCACAAGAAATGACTCTTCGTCTCTCATAGAAGACGATAACTTTTTGCTCTCCTTGCCCACTCCCCTAAACAATTCTGGCATACCATCCTTCCGTGACGCTCCCCTCTTCCATCTGAACTCGATCCTACATCCATGTTCTCTGACACTTCCAACCTTTATGATATTCTCGGGCAGGCCCAAATTCATGTTGCCTCCCCACCCTCTTCTTGTTACCTTGTTCTCAGACAAAGATATTAGAGAGGCCATTTGGTTGATGAACAACAACAAAGCAGCTGATCAGGAAGGCTACCAAGCAAAGTTCCTTAAGCACGATTTCCATGCTTTGGTTAACTAATTCACTGATCTCTTCAACTATGTAGTTCGTGAAGGTTTTCCACCGACATGGTCACGCCACATCATCCATCCGATCCACAAATCAGGTTCCAACTCCAATCCCAATAACTATAGAATGATCAGGGTGGGGAACACGTTGTTGTATGCTACTATTCTACATAAGAAGCTCTCTAGTGACCTTGAGCAGAGACAACTCAGAGCTAGGGGACATGCAGGTTTTTCACTGACTCATTAGACCATTGACCACATCTTCACCCTCCACGTTGTGATTGAGAAGGCACGTCACCGCTCTTTGAAAGTCTACTGTTGTTTCATAGATTTTTGGAAATCTTTTGACTTTTTTCTGAGGGAAGCCTTAATCCGGACACTCAGAGATATTAGCATCTTTGTGACCCTATTCACAACTATTATGCACCTATATGAGTCTGTCATTGGTCGTCTTTACGCAACTCATGAGATGTCTGATTTCATTCGAAGCACCATTGGGGTTAAACATGGTTGTCCATTATCCCCTACCCTGTTTGGGATCTATATTGATGAGTTGGAGGCATTCCTACACTAGAAAATCCAGGACACTGATGGTTGCCTTCTTCACCAGGTTTTGATATCTATTATACTCTTTGTTGACGACGTGATCCTCCTCTCCTTATCCCTAGAAGGATTACAAAGGAAACTCAATGCCTTAGCTTTGTTCTGTGATCTTCGACAGTGGACAGTCAACTTGGGTAAAACCAAGGTTATGATCTTCAATGGGGTGAAGAAAGCTTTAGACCTTCACTTCCTATTTAGAGTGGAGGAGGTTGAGATCACCAACAAGTATACTTGTGGGTGCAATTCTCAGGTCCCTGCTTCAGTTAGTGACCAAGGCTTCAACCTCGGATCAACAAAGGATATGGATCCTTAGCCCTTCTTGAGAGACAATGCTATCGACATCACTTCTAGGACATCTCGTCTAAGATGAGCCTCATGGAAACTTTGATCTGTCCCATTGTTCTATATGGCTAAGAGATTTGGGGATCGTCTTTACTTGAGTTAGATTGGGCTTCATCTGAGAGAGTCCAGATTCTTCTTCTTCGCCGCATCATTAGATGCAAACAGACAGTACTTCAACACATCATCCTTGCAAAGTTTGGAGTTCATCCCTTTCGGGTTGAGACGATCTTCAAATTGGTTTCAGTCTTGCATCGTGTCCGGAGCTTTACAGACTCGATAAAGAGTAGGGATTGATATCCTTACTTGGCATATTTCTCTTCTGAGACTATTGCCCATTCTACTCCCTCGAGCTGGGCCAAATGTTGGTTTACAAGGTTGCAGATCTCTTAGAGCCAATGGGCATTCAGTTGGATCATCTCCCTCCTTTCCGATATTCCTTAGATGTAACTAGTCACCTTTTGCCTACTACACATGAGCTGAACACGATCATCAAGGAGGACATTTACATGCAATTCGTCCAGGTCACTTGGGTCAATCCTCTGGGAGGGTTGCACCCAAAGATGGCCTCCTACGCTAAGCACTTATTGGAGTTGAGAGACAGGCTCATTGTTCGACCCCAATATGCACTTCGCTACTAGATGCATGCTCTTCGCATTTCTCTAAGCCAATTTAGAGTAGGTTCTCATAGACTTCGGGTAGAGATGAACCACCAGATTGATAGACCGGACATAATCTACTAGGTATGTCATTTACAGGAAGTGGAGACTGAGGTGCACTTTCATTTTTGGATGCCTTGTCTACTATGAGATCAGAGGAATGTTCCATTGCTTGTTTAGATATTCTCAAACCCTCATTGACTTTTTCAAGCATCCCGATCAGAGATTGTTAGCCCTATATATATAGGAGGCTCTCAGGTTCCGAGTGCATATTCTTCAGCGTCCCATCAGACCAGACCCCACACACAAGATCACAACATTTTTCAGGGTACTACCTTTAGACAGGGGCACCAAGAGACTGATGGATACCAGTAGACATCCAACCTCTAGATTAGTGAGGATCCGTGGGACCTCACCCCACCACATGAGATCTCAACAACAGATACATCTCATATCCGTTCTTGGGAGATGGACTAGGTCCTCTAGCCTTAGCAACGAGTGAACTCCCCCAAGCAACGATTTAGTGGACAATCCACACTTTCCATCGACTCGTCATTGTCATTGCTAGTGTGATGTTTAAGAACATTTACATTTACCTTAGCTTCTGAAACACAATTCCCTTCTCCACTAATGCCCGAATCCCTCAACTCATCGAAATTCCCCGAATTTTCCTCCTCCACCCTTGGGGGTTAAAACTCTGAACCCACCAACGGAGGCTCTTCTTCATTTTATGCATTGTTTTCACTCAACTTCTCGAAACCAAAAGGAGATAACAATGTTAGGACAATCCAAAAACAAATTCAGTGACCCTTGTTCAACGTTGATGACATGGTGCTTACTATCAAATTTAGATTCAGGCTATACTTGAACTAGCTTTCTAGATCAATGAAGAAACATTTTTGTGTTTCAGATATATGTTGGCTTGCAACCACTGTTCTCTTTGCTCTCTGTAGATTAATTTCAAGTTAGCAATGAAATAATGCAAGAAAGATATTTTGAGATGGATAAAAACAAACCTTGTCATTGCTAGTGATGTTTAAGAACATTTACATTACTCTCACATATGTTTGAAGTTGGAATCTTAGGATTTTGTTCCTTTTACTGAACATTGTAACTTTTGGTTAGGTTATTCTAGGGACATTTCCTACTGTTATGACCAACTTCTTTGCAAATTCCACAACAATTTCATTTACTGTAAGCTCGACACTTGATGTTCTCTTTGTTTTTTCGACAAGTTTGATGGTTGTCACTAGTTTTTCCACATATTCGGCAGGTAGACCAATTCCTTCCCATCACATCCTTCAAAGATGGACAATAATGTCTCCACTAATGTCTCCAATGGCCTTCTATTTGCATCATCTTTCATGTCAACAATAGAAGTCAAGATTCTCTTTTCTAATCTTAACTCATTGTTCTTCAATATTTCAGCTACTCGCATAACTGCTTCTATGTCATCTTGTAGACCTGAAAGCTCCACTTCATCATGTTTTCAAGTATCTCTTAACAAGATTCACATAGAATATGTGGGGTTGCTTTGTATTGGAAATTTGAATCATGTTCTCATTTGGTTGTTATCATTCAAGCTCATCTTCACCATTGCCTTCTTCACTGCCTTATTGATGTTCTCCATGTCTTGGTTGAACGCATAAATAATTTCACAAGTCCACAACGTTTCCTCAAGCAAGAAACCACCAAAAATGGACGCTCAAGTCATTTATTGAAGCTTGGCTCTCATTCATCACTTATGAACTAAAGAAGGAGAGCCAACCTCAAGTAAACAACTTGAACTATGAGTATTTTTGCCAATCCATGAAACATTTTCCAACTCTATAATAACAATAATAATAAAAATTCCTTCTTGTCACTTCAGATTACATAATATTGTCCACATATTTGCTACTACAAATTTTGTTTGAGACTTGAAGTAGAAGGTCAAGTGCTTTTGCAGCTATGCCTTTTTATTTTGTAAATAAACAGTACCTTCATCAAGACATTGTGGTAACCCATTAGTAGAAAACATTCATAATCAAAAGTAATTGCATAATGCTCAACTTTGCTAATTTGTGTATCCCTCTACGTTATAGTGGAATTGATCTCCTCTTCCAAAGGGTTCCAAAGTGAAGAGAACTATGTCCATTGTTGCATTCTTGTACGTTATAGTTCCGCATACTTCTGAAACAAAAACTGTTGGAAAAGCAAATATGAAATCCTTGATACATGTAATATGAAGTATATAATCTACAACTTCATCCTTGAGGAAATATTTATTCCACACACTCCCAAATTCCAATAGGCATCAAGTTTTCAAAATTTCCATGTTTTGTTTGAAAACAAATTGTTGTACTTTTCAACTCGTCTAGTCCTCCAAGCTGCATTTTCCAAACTTTGAAACAAGAATGAGAGCAAATAATCCACTTGTTGTCCATCCAAAATCAGAACCTGATAAAAATACTCATGTATTCCTTAAATTGCAGTAGAGAAGGAAACCATTTCAATTCGTTTAGGCTTTTGAGCACCCCATGAAATCACAAGAGTGAGTTACCATCATCATGTAAGTCTACTCACTAAAATCACAAGAGTGAGTTATCATCATCATGGACTGAAAGAGTGTTTCTATTGTTGATGGAAATATAATATATAATTTAACATTGTAAGATGTACATATATGCAGTAAATGCATATGATGTGAATATAATTAGTGTCGTTAATGGAAGATAATTAAAAGCATCTTTATTAATGTCATGTTTATTTTAAAAGTGAGTTCTTTTAATTCATTATTGCTATATTAACATAATAATTATAGAAAATTGTATTTATAAAATAAGGAGTAGAATTCATAAATAGAAAATTGTATTTTATAAAATAAGGAGTACAATTCATAAATTAAATTATTATAGTTTTATGATAATATTTTTTTAATTGTTTACCATGGGGAATCAATAATTTTTTTTGGAGTAATTTGGGCGAGGACCAAGACCAAACCTAGTATAACACCAAGAGTATATCAAAAACACCAAAAATTTATGACTTAGCAAGAGCTTAGACTCCATGAGGGTGAGGTGGGTTGCTCGTTGAGCCTTATCACAATGGGCTAAAGATGTCCCCTCGTGGGATTTGAAACTAGGTCATGATATCAAATTGATGTATGAAACCCCCTTGTTCGTGGGACAAGCGACCCCTTCCACTCAATGATTTATGATTCCCTTATTTATGGGACAAAGAAACCCCTTCCTAATAATCTAATTTTAAGGTCATGGTATCAAATTGGTGTATCAAATCCCCTTGTTTGTGGGACAAAATACCCCCTTCTACTCAACGATTTGACTAAAACCTATGGAAGTGTACATACTCTAACCCACATTGGATTTGAATCTATAACCTCTAAAAACAACATTTTTTTTTGTAAATATGACTTTATATTATTATCGAAACACAAGGGAATTACATAAGAGCTTTCTTCTAAAAAACTCTCTTAACTATATGAGCCCCTTTGTAGGCAAAATCCATCTGCGAGTAAACAAAAATGTGAACCTTTATAGACTTTGATAACAAACTAGATAGTAGGGTGTTCCTCAAGACAAACTTTCTTACTTTCAACCTCCCTTTACAAAAAGAGATAATATGACCAAAACTAAACATAAAAACATTCAGTACTACACGATTTTAAAACTAGAACAGAGTAACCAGAGTACTTATATACTAGCAGGAATATGAAAGAGCTAATCAAGGATGATTATTGATGAGCCTAGAGAGCCTACATGGTTGGAGTGAAATGCTGGAGAGAATGAATTGGCATTGCTGGAATTGATGGGAGCTGCGTTGATAACAATATCTGCTTTTTTGTGGCCATTGGTTTTAGTTTCCAAGTCTGTGGCAATGTGCTGTTCCACTCGAGTTAGTCTTGCAACAATCACATCCAAATTGTAGCGGATGTACCTCATTATATGCTTGAGTTCTTCTTGGCATGCGAAAATTTTATAGTTGTCAGTTTGTTTATCTCTGATAACCATACTTAATAGTGTTTCCATTTGACAATGGTGGGTAATGGAGTGTAAGAAGTTGAGGCGTATTTTCCTGAATTTTCCAGGGTCCGATACCCATTTAAAGCAACTTGCATTAATCTATGAATCAAAAAAGTATTGTCGATCTCCAAATTCTTTGGCTTCCAGGCATATTATTTCCTTCTAAACTTCCAATGGACTGGATTAAAAAAAGTTGGCCATAGACTCCCATCCGAAGAGACGACGATGTCTGGTTGAGGAAGACCCAACAACTCCATCTCTTCGTGTTGATTGCTACATCCTTGGAGCCATAATTAACCCGCATTCAATAAAGACTACTACTGCAACAGACCACGGGAAAGGATTTGTAGAGAGAGAGGAAGTGTAATACTTGGACATGGGTTGTGACACTATAACTAGCGGTATGACTAGGCAAAGAGAATTGAACCAAAATACAACCTATATGGTAAATTGAACAATGCAAGCTAAAGGTAACTTGCGAAAATCGATTGGGAAGATTAATAATCGCGACTAACAGAGAGACCTAGGAGTGCTCCTTAGGTTGACGAAATATAACTTGAGTCAAGAGGAAAAACTAGTCTTTGGGGAGTGGAAACACTGTAAAATGCCTTCAAAACGAAACAGAGAAGGTCCTCGTGTACCATACTCCACATACGAGCACCGAGCAATTAAACGAGACCCTAGTAGGCTCTACGCTTTGCAAGGAAGTTGGGGACAACACGACCATGAGCTCAAAAGACGGGCCAAACCCCGTATTGTGCAAGAAAAACACAAAAAACATGGAGAAACTCGCCCACCTGGAACCCTAGACTCCTATAAAGACGAGGACGATAGACAATATTGTGGTAAGAGTATAACAAGAGGGAGCCAAACCTAGATATGGGACGAGCACTCGACAACGAAACCACCCACCTGTTGTACTATGTAACAACCCTCCCATTTATACGAGCAATAGTTGATACTTGACATATAAATGGGGACCATTTTTAAATTTTATAGTCTTTGAAAAATAAATCCTAATCTAAGAAATTGCCTTGAAACCCTTAGAAAACAACCCAAGCTTAGGATCTCTATTGCAAATCGCATTTCGCAGTTTTCCATGTGATAATTATAAACATCTTTAAGTAAATCCCAAAATGCAATATGCGATGAAACCCTTGCTGCGATATTCTGATCAGAACGCCTTGAGAACACGCGATCTCACTTTGCAAAATCGCAAATAAATAATGCATGCCATTGTGTTATCCTTTAACGATTTGTGAAATGCAATATTGCGATTTTCGCAATCGCATTTCGCATTATCTCCAGGCAACGCTATATTACAATGTTTAAAAGTTGTGATGCGCGAATAAAGCAAGAAGCGTGGGAAGTTACTATGTTTTAATATAATAATGAATGGTTTGACAAGGTAATTGATGTTTAGCAACCCGAGGAGAGGTAATGATGTTTCAAGTTATGGTTAGTTAACGCTAAATATCTTGTTCAAAATCTTCCCACGATTCAAAGTATTTTCAGAGAGCTTTCAGCCTTAATTGCCCTATATCGTCTACGCTGATATATCTCTTCTGTTTCAGGCAAGCTTCAAAATACATGTCATTGCGAAAGGTGATACAAAAGCAGAAAAAGCAGAGCATTACAGACTCTGAGCTATCAGAAATGTCGCCTATATTCTCTGATACAACCTGCAGTGTTGATGGGGAAGCGACAACATGGGAAGTCATAAACAGTAGGCTTGAAGATGAGCATCCCAAAATCACTGTCGTAAAGGCAACGACTGATTCAACAAAACCTTCGGGAGTCCAATTCAAAGATGTTGCATGTTCCTTCCTTTACAGAATAGGAGTGAGAGCGAAAATACTCCCATATAATGATATGATTAGGTGGGTGGTGGAAAATCTCAGTATTGAAGACAAGCAATTCAAGTACTCGAGGATGGAGCTCATCGGGTCATTCAAAGTTGAAGACCTAAAGCAAATGTACCATATACCTGACCTTCAGGACATATATGACAAGTCATACCTGACCAACTTTGCAAAGAAAAATGAATAACCTTTCAAGATGATATAGGGCTAGAGGGTACTGGAGAACAAGTTCAAATATAATAAAACAGGTATGTATCCCGTAGCCTCCTTAGCAAACCCCTACAACTATGCAACTTCTATGTTATGTAGGCTATATGGATTACCTAATAATGCTAAGTTTTCCATAGAATGGATTCCTTTAATTGATGCCTATGTCAATTCCCACATAATGAATTGGGCCACTATCCTATCTGATAACCTAGCCACTGCCATCTCCGAGTATCGTCAGAAGAGATCCTCCTCCACAGAGAACCTTCCTCCATTTTATTTCAGTGCATACATCATGGATTCCATCTGTTTCTGCACTAAATTTCCAATCATGGGTTGGAAATGGACTTTGCAGGACCCCTACCCTATCCATCTTAGCCATAAACAGATTTGGGAATCCCATTATATACCCCATTTTTATAAAGTATGCCATGTTGTTATTTTACCATTGCATCAATTGATTTTTAATAAGAAATCCCCAGGTTTTCCAAAGAAGCCGCTACAAACCTTCTCGTAGTAGGCAAGTATTTTGTTGAAGAATGGTTTACATTCATCACAATTTTTGGCAGTACAAACTTGCATGTCCTCCCTTTGTATGTCTCTGATAAACTATTAGCAAGAGAAATAGCCCACCAAACTGTGGGAAAAGGCTTGACCAAGACCCTAAAAGATAATAAAAATTCATTGTGGCCATCTTTTCCCATTCGGTGTGGTTCCTTTTCATTAGCAAATTTTAACCATGCAACCAAGGAATCACTAAGCCTAGAGAGCCTCAGGCTCCATACTCTGCTAAAAAGGCAATTTGATCCAAACAAAATAGCACATAATATTACTACTGTGGTGAAGATTAAGCCCTTTAACCATGAGGCTAATAATTATGAAGACCTTTTACAGTCAATTGAATCATTCGAACAAGCATTCGAGTGGGCAAGGGAAAATCTGAGTCCTGAAGATTTTGAAAGCTTTCAGGAATTCAGAAACAAAAGGCTCGAAATAATTCCATTACATTTGTTAAAAACTGAGGACAAACCTACACCCAGTGTAACTGTCAACAACGAGGGACCAAATTCTTGCATAGAGTCTCAAGTGGACACAGGGAAAGCACTAGATACAGGGAAAGCCCAAGACACTGAGAATACAACGGAATCTAGTAGGAGGTCAGCCGAAAAGCAGGTTATAAGTGACCTGACTAAAGATATCGGTTCTGAGATCAAAAGTAGCAGTTTGGAGCAGGAGTGGGACCAATTCAATAAAAAACTACAAGACACTCCTAAGACAACAAATGCCTAGGAAACCACGAAATATCACACTCCTCTACATACCCAGAAAATTACAGAGTCTGAGCCGATGGATGAGCAAGGGACAAGTTCGTAGCAGACAAATCATTCCTGCTTTGCCCACATCAGAAATTGTCCTAAAGGTGACTGAAATTCCTCCTTTAGATGTGTTCTACAACCCACTTCACAAGGCTGTAGTAAGGAGACAGAGGAAAAGGAGGGTAGAGACACCCGAGATCCCACCTGGGAATGAGCCAATGGACATAGTCTGGAAGGATATTCCTTCCAATCCAGCTGAAAATTTGACCAGACTGTCGCAGTTTACAGGGGCATATGCAACTGCCACCATGGATAAAGCTACGAAGATATCTATTTTGTTAAGGGAGAAGGAAGAGAAGATAGTGCAGCTCGAGCAACAAATGCAAATTTAAAAAGCAAATGTGAACTAACAAGCTACTGAACAAATCGCTCAATTGCAGCAAGATATGGAAGTGTTAAAGATAATCCACGAAGCAGACATTTCTGTGAAGAACATGCAAATTCAAGAATTGCAAGAAGCCACGACAAAATATGAAGATGTCCCTATTGTCGATGAATTCACCAAAGAGGCACTATAGCTAAATTCCCTCCTATCAAAACAACAAGAGCAATTTTGCCAAAGAATGTCGCATATCGCTCCTTATCTAATCACCAGTGATTAGTTAACAAATAAGGTGATTGACCAAAGAACTGAATTTGATGATCTAAATACAAGGATCTCAGAATTCATTGAATGGAAAGAAACAAAAGAAGAAAGGAGAGCTAATCTTCCTAACATTGACGAGACACATAAGGACATTCTATTCACAGATTGGGATGCGCGGATCAAGCAAGTTGAATTAGCAGTGGCAAGCGCAACAGGGTTGTCAAAGAACATATTAAAAGTAGTAAACTACACTTTGCATGCCACCAACTTGGTAAAAGAAGGTAACCCAAAAATACTGCCAGATTTAAATGACTTTCATAAAAGCTGGAAGGAAAGAGAAGAAATCCAAAGGGGAGCGATCACAAAGCTAGAAAAAACTGACTAGGAGGCGTCTTGGCAATACCTTATCAAGCCACACAGCTAAATCATGACCCTCAATTGCTGACTCGATTCATTCAACGGATGATGCCACCTCTCACAGATGCTATTTTCGCAGGACAGGTCAGAACACAGTTTGGGGCACCTCCTCAAGTGAAACCGATGGCCAATATATGTGATTGAAAATAGAAGATGGCAGACAACAAGTCATCATAATAACCTCTGCTCATCAAGTCATTTTTATTTTTAGAGTTAGTTGACTAGTTAGGAGGAAGGTTGTTTGAAACTTCAAATTTTTGTATAATCTATTTTTGAACATTAGTTAGAATGGTATTTATACCCTTCACATGCATTTAGAGAAGGGTCTAGAATATTATCAAAAAACATTTGCAAAGAATGTACTTCTGTAAGTTTGTGAATGCCTTGATGAAATTATGGAACATGGTCGTTTCTTTTAAATATCATATTACTTTCCTTTGTTGATGCACTGTTGTATACTTGGAAGATAATTTGATCTAAAGAAAGGAGCTGATCTACGTCATTAGTCAAATGAGCAGAACTTCACACATATGGTACTTCTATCCTGTATGATTAGTTCTGTTTCTATTTAATTAGTGATAACACTTCATTTTCATGAATTGTATATGAGATATGTTCTTTTTGTTATGTGTTAATTGCACTACTATATGATGCCTAGCTGAAATTGTTTATTTTCATATATAATCATTAGATATATGCAATATGGTTTATACATTTCTTTGACTAACTATTTAGTCAAAGAAATTATCTTTACACATTATCACCTCTGTTTAATGCGTGATTGATCTTTATTATCACATGTCAAACAAATATCTTTTTAGATCACATATCACACAGAACACCCGGGTTTGTATTAGATTAAGTTAGCTAAAAATTTGCATGATAGAATATGCCATTTAGTTATCAATATCCTCACTGTAATCGCTTGAAAACCACCCAGTCTCATTTTAAAACCCACACCGAGAAACTGGTCTCATCATCCCCAGTTGGAGCCACCACTTCAAACAGAAAAGGAGTTGTCTTTAAGTTTCGGACTGGGTGGTTATCCCCCATGTTGGAGCAACAAAAAATTAAGGCTTCAACATTTTGGCACTAGAAGGAGGGCCATCTGACTATGAATGGCATATAAACCTAAAGATCAATCGAAAAACATTCATAAGAGTCAAAACCCCTCCACAACTTCTACACCTTCTAGATCTCGTTCAAAATCTTCGGATCAAAAATTTGAAGTTGTAGAAACATCTCCCTCGTCTCCTGAAGTATTAAGACAACCACCTCCTTCAGATTACACTCCTGAGTCTCC
This sequence comes from Pinus tabuliformis, assembly GCA_031772625.1. Lineage (NCBI taxonomy): Eukaryota > Viridiplantae > Streptophyta > Pinopsida > Pinales > Pinaceae > Pinus > Pinus tabuliformis. The sequence goes on from CM062817.1 coordinate 935,065,735, forward strand.
CGAAGTTCACTCTTTGATACAGAAATTGGAACAGATATCCATTTCTGCCGAGAAACCAGAGAGGCCCGAAGCTTCTGAAGAAAGTGTCACTTCCTTATTATGAGAAACTGGTGTATTAACTAGATTACAAAGTGAAAGGCTTGGAGTAACTCCTTTTGAGTTTCCCATTCATTCACGACGTAAGAAAGTTATCACATCAAGATCTGAATCAGATACCAGTGAGATCACTTCACCTTTCCATCCATTCACTTCTACTCAATCCACCTCTTCTCAATAATCCACTTCTTCAACTAGTAATACTACCAGTAGTACTAACCCAGTAGTAAGTTCTTCACCATCTATACCTACTTCTGGACTGGCCTTCCCATCTTCCCAGTGTCCGACTCAAGTTATGGCCAATCAACCTGCTCAACCTTGGACAAATCCTGGTGTTGTTCTAGTTGCTAATCCAAATGCTCTCCCAACAAACCCAGAAAAATGGTTACCTAAGTACAATCCTGATGATGGTCTTCCTACTGAAGAACATCTAAATAACTTTATGCTAGCCATGAATCTTAATGGATTTGCACATGAAGATGTTGTAATTATATTGTTTCCTTATACTTTCCAAGGATCTGTTGGATCTTGGTATTTTTCCCTTCTAGCAGGCTCAATAAGAGACTGGGATACTTTTCAAGAAATATTTCTTACAAAATTTGGTGATGATAGGATTATAGCATCCTTAATCAATGATATTTTTAGCTTAAAAGCAAATTCAGATGAAAGGATCAAAGACTTCAACTCCAGATTTAGCAAGTTACTATACAAAATCCCAACTACCTCAAAACCTACAGTGGATGTGCAAATAGAATGTTTCATATCCTCCCTCCCTTCTAATATTGCAAATTTTGTAGATAGAGCCAGTAAGGCTACCCTTGTAGAAACCATGAAGGAAGCTCTGTCTATAGAAAGAAGAATTATTGCCTTAGAAAAGAGGTCACAGGCAGACGAAAAGAAATCAAAGAAAGTAACATTCAAGGATGATTTAAAAAAGAAAATTCCAAAGGGCCCTTTTGACCTTGAAGGCCTTCAGAAAGTGTTGAAGACCATGTCCAATGAAATGGTTGAAATCAAGAAATAGGTTGCGAAATCATTTATTCCCAAGAAACCTTTTTGCTCATTTAAAAAAATTCCTTCTTCTACATCTCAACCACCAAATACTATTTCTAATGCTGAATCTGATCCAGAAACAAAAGAAGACTCGCCAACTGAAGAGGAAGCTAAAACTGAAGAAGAAGTTGAGTTAAATGGAATGTGAGACTTCATTCTTCCAACTGAAGAGGAAGCACAAGATATGCCAATAACTACAAGAAGTAAAAACTCTCCTGATATGTCTACAACAATTCAGAAACAAAAAACTACTACTCCTGTAAAGGAGAAGACAGTAAGTAAGAAATCTAAGACTACTCAAATTGATTCTATTCCACTAGATCCTCCAACTACTTCCAAAACATTAGTGATCTTGGATACAATAGAATATAACATAGTCAAAGATATGAAAAAGACGAGAGCAAATATTTCACTACATAAGCTGACTAAACTCAAACAACAACAAAAAATTCTACTTAGAGAATTAAAAGCAGTTCCTGTAGCGCCTCTGCCATCCGCCATGGTCACTCAAGCTGCTTATGATATGGGAAAACCTCCTTCATCTTCAAACAAAGTAAATCCCTCAGATTTAGTTTTGATAGGTGATAGGTCTATTTCTCATACACCTCCATTTCTTCTTACTTATGATATTTTCAACAGAAATGTCCATAATTGCCTTGTTGATTCAGAAGCCTCTTCAAATAGAACTGTGCGCATCAAATTGAATATTACACCTCAAAAATATACTGTACACATATTCCAACTGGAAAGGACTAAAGTAGAGGTACTTGGAGAAATAACATTAGTTTCAATCAGGCTTTCCTCTAATTCAAAAGTTTCATAGATAATCGATATTCTAGTGACTGATATCCCTGAATTCTATGATTTAATTCTAAGTAGGGATTGGTCTGAAAAGTTACACAGATACTTTGCAACTGATTGGTCTCACATGTGGTTTCCACACAATGGTAAACCTAACCAAATCAAAGTAGACCGTGAAAAATTCATGAAGTACACAATCACTGATCTCGAGGGAAGTAATGAACTTGTAGCTTTCACTAATAACATTATTGGAAACCACTCGGCTGAGTCATTCTTGGGATTCTTTAACGCTAAAAAATCTCCCTTTTCAGATAATCTTGTAATATCTCAGATAGAAATTTTTTCACAAAAAAATGCTTCCAAGTGTGTAGATGTAGTTGATAAAGTTGTAAATAATTCACTATGCTAGACTCTTTATTTTGATGTTTCCAAGTCTGAAGATGGTGCAGATGCAGGCTGCATATTAATTAGCCCGCAAGGAGAGAAAACCATGTTAACCTGCAGGCTTGAATTTCAATGCACTAACAATGCTGCTGAATATGAAGATTTGATTCAAGGGTTGTACAAAGCCATTGGCCTTAATGTCAAGTATTTGCAAGTATATGGAGACTCGGAAATAATTATTAAACAGGGAAGAAACACAATCCATTGTGTATGTGGGCATCTCAAACATTATCAATCTTTAGCCCAGAATCTTACTTCTTATTTCACTGTTTTTAACATTTCTTCAATCCCCAGATTACAAAATGCAAGTGTTGACTTACTTGCCAATGTAGTATCTAGGTTTATACCTTCAAAAGAATTTAGTCCAGATAGATTTTCAATAGAGTTAGTTTTCAGACCATCCATTCCTGATAATATAAGAAATTGGAGAGTATTTAATAATGATGTTGATATAATTGATTTCCTTACATCAGAAGGATCTAATGAGGAACAAATCATAAATGAATACGAGCATGACTTGCAAATCAACCATAAACAATATCAAAACCCAATTCCGAAATCTGTAGCCAAAATGGAAGATATCTATGATTTGAAAGACAGATTTAAGAAAATTACCAACTCCAAGACTCGGAGTTCTACTTTGAGATTTGAAGGGTTATCAATCCAGGTATCGTAAACTAATGAAGTGTAGTACACTATATGTGCTAGATGGCCCTTCCTACTTCAGTGTTTTTGAGTTTTAAGTTGTTTTGGGGTTTTGATCTTTTAATTCCCAACAAAATCTTAAATCTATTGTTGTTAATAATCTAGAGAATATGAAATGAGAGCTAAAAGTGCTTTAATCCAGATTTGGAAGTAAAGTTTTAACCAAGAAATGAAAACAAAGTTTCTCTTCTTGCTATTATGATTGTTTCCAAAACATGAACTAAAAGGACTTAAGAGTGAAATTGCAACTACTATCTAATCAATTACAAAACCAAAGATTAAATGAGATATTAAAACTGAAAATGACATTGCAGCTATCTATGATAAACCAAAAATGAAAAACTGAAAATAAGATTACAACTATTGTCTACTTTATTGTAGAATCAAAACTTAATGAACAACTGAAAATGGAATTGCAACTAAATGAAAAACTATGATTGAAAATAAAATTGCAACTAATCTATTATAAAAACTAAATGAAGTGTTTTGTCACTTTGCTCCACAATTTTGGGAGAACAACCTCCTTGTGATATCATTTTGAGGGATTCAATACTTCATTGTTCTAAAACTGAAAAATGAAATTGCAACAAAATTAAATGAAAGACTAAGACTAAAAGTGAAATTGCGACTAATCTATTATAACAGCTAAATGAAGTTCTTTGTCACTCTGCTACACAATTTTGGGAGAACAACCTCCTTGTGATAGCATTTTGAGGGACTCCATACTTCATTGTTCTAAGAAAAAGTAAACATAAAAATGCAGAGAAAAACTCATTCATAAATGAAATATTTCACCACTTAGTTTTAAGATGAACCATCAACTGAAAGGCTTTCGGAAACATTCACTTACAACATGAGTTACTAAACTAATAACAAAATGGCATTGAAAAAAAAAACTAATGAACAACAAATGAAAGAAGCTAAACTAATGATCATCAAATCTAAATTACTCTATGCTACTGACATCAACTTCAAGTTACTGATAAGAAACTAGAAAGTAGTGAAACAAAAGAGCTATTCTGTGTTAATAAGATGACACGAGCTGCATTATGAACAAAGTTAGAAAATGGTTATAAACATCATGAAAAAACACAGTGAATTTACAGTTAACTATGATAGACAAAACAGAAATAAAATGTAACCTTGACCAACGCAGGGGTCCTCTGCAAAGGTCTCGGATCATAAGCACTTAATCAATACTCCAACAACGCTTCAAGTATCCATGAAACATAGTCTTTATCTTAAAACATAGAATGAGTTCTTCAAACTACAGAGCATAAATCTGAACTTAATACATAAGTAAAAACTCAACTTGTTCTGCGTTCTTCACACAGGTACTTATAGAAAAATATATAACTATTTTAAAGAGAGAAATAAGCTACAACAAAACACGTAGGTAGGCAAGTATGCGGAATTCTTGTCCTTGGTTGCTTGGAAACATAAATCTTATGGTAATGGTTGTTGGATTCCATTTGTGCAGGTGGCAAATGAAGTTCGTGGCCTCAGGAAATTGCTTCGGATCCCATCACTGAGAAACGTGTGCAAAACAGAGTCCTGTTTGCTATAGGTTTCTATGTTTGACTTCCCTTTGACCTGAGTCTTCCTCATCGATCTAGGCCAGATGAATAGGGTACAATCCATGCCCTATTGTTTTCCAAGCTACCCATGTAGTCCTTTTCCTCTCTTGACACCTAGAACCTACAAAAGCATGGAAGTAGTTGCAGAACAACAGATTAGCTGCAGAATGTGGCTCTGTTCCGTAGCTAAAAGACAAAAACTTATTCAAATAGAAAACATAACAGTATAACATGTAAATCACTGAAATATACTCCTTGAGGCAATGTATAATGGTTTTTGATGATAAAGATGCATTTTTCATGGAAAAACAAAGAAGGAAGGATTAAAAAAGTAGCTAAGGGAAAGGCAGTTTTGGAACTCAACATACCCCCACTGCAAGACTATTGCATGTCCCCATGCAATCAAAATTGTGAATTCCCTCCTTCTACTGCATTTGTTCTGAGGCTTTAGCCAAAACATCCAACCTCTTTTTGCTTGTCCTTGCACCAACTGCCATCGTAGGCTTCCTCATGAGAAATCTGTACTTGAGGTTAATGAGTGCCCTGTTTAGCTTCTTATTCTTATTTTTTAGTTTTCTGTTCTTCTTGTGCCATAAACCCAAGTGAAGCATAGTGTTATCATGGATAATCTTATCCAACTTGTTCTATTCTTGTAAGGCTTTATTTTCTCTTTGGATGTGCCTATTTAGAACTTCTAGCTCATAGATTTCCTGTTTAAGTGAGCTAGTTAAAGTCTCTTGTGATGTGGTACGCTGCTTAGGATTAGATGAATTCCTTGGGTCCACTGATGTACTCGTTTTCTCCAATGACTCTATGTAGTCATAAATCTGCTGTTGGATTGGATCAATGCCTGGAGAGTCTCTCCTTGGGCTGCTTTCAAAGTTTTGTTGAGGAGAGTTCTGTGGGCTATGCTCATATGGAATATTGTCATGGGACTGAGTTGGAGTTTCTTCCCCCAAATCTATGAAGTGAGTCTCTTTTTATTTTTCTTTCTTCACTTTGTCCCTGAGTCTAGAACTTCTCCTTAAACTTTGGGAGCCTATGATTTCTTCCTCTATAACCTGTTTTCTCTTCCCTTTCTCTTTATCTTTCTTGACATGTTCTCTGATTTTGATAAGTCTCTCAGAAAGCAGTTGTTCATCATCCTTAGATGATGAAGGTTCAGGAATATTCTTGTGGATTTCCTCAACCTTTTCTTTCATTTTTCTTCTCTGTTTTGTCTGCTTTCTGATATCTGTTAATGTTTCAGAGATGGGCTCTTCTTCATTCTTTTTCTGTGCTAAAGTTTCAGGAGTGTTTTAAATGGTGAGACTGGTCTTCCTTCTCCTATTTGTTTTTATAGGACTTCTTTCAGGCAATTCTGGAGCATCTTGGAAGAAGTTTCTGACTAAAAAGTCCTCCCATGTGTCCCCTACACTCTTTAAGTGATATTCAACTAAAATTTTTACTAGTCCATGGTGATAAAGAGTGGTTTCTATTGCTTCAATTTTCTTCTGAACATTAGTGGTCATTCTTCTCAAACTATTCAACAGGAAAAATGGGAGATTGAGGGTTCCATATTCAAGAAAATTCATTAACAGTCTTATGTGATATACATACATGGAACCGAACCTTCCCTCGCATGTAATAAACTTTTGCAAAATTAATAACATGCTACTCCATTTGCTCTTAAGTGCAGAGATTGGAATCCCTTTCCTAAAAATTGAAGTGTCCACACCTGGATTTTTTAGAATGACCTTCTAGGTTTCATCGTGAAATTATTTGTTCTTGAACCACCTCTCTCCTAGCCTTAGTAGCTCGGTTGCATCAACAATAAAAGACTCGGTCACTGCAAATTTTATGTCACCTATTTCCATGTCCATTCCATCAAATGATCTGGCAAAAGTTTTGGTGATTTCTTTATGGTGACCATTGAATTTTTCAATGAAACTCAAGCAACCAGCCTTTTGCAACATTCCTTTCAGCTGAGGATAACCTTCCATGTACTTCACCCCTATGGGTTCAGTTCTGACGATGAGCCCCATCACCTTTGTTCTCTGCTATTCTTCAAAATTCCCTTCACTGTTTGAGAAATGAGTCACTATGTAAAGAGGACTGTGTATACGACAGTGAAACAACTGGTATATAGAAACAAAAATAACTATGGATATGGGGACGGAATGATAGAATATATGGAAGTAAAAATGACTATGAGTATGGGATAAAACGACTGCACATATAGGGTATACAAAAACAGAGTAGCTGCATGCATAAAATGTGTGGAAACAAAGTGTGCACAAGGTATATGAAAATGGAGTGGCTGTATGTATACACTGTGTGAAAAGCAGAGTGACTGTTATGCACAGAGAATACGAAAACAGAGTGACTGTGAGTACAAGGTAACAGAGTGTTTGTATGCACAAGTATAAGAGAAAAACTTGGTGTAATAAATGAACAATCAGGGTTTTGAGGAGTCATATTCAAATAGGTTATGTCATGAATCTAACCATTTAACAGGTGTGTTGGAGAAGTCCGGTTAAGTACGAGTCATTGAGTTTAAAATGGAGATTGCATCATTAGATCGTTAGGTATTAAAGACGAAAGGTGTGGCAGAATCATCATGGCAGTCAAATCTCATAATGATAAATCAAGGAGTCATGTGATTATACGAGTTATACAAACTTATGTTTTGTATTGCTTTTTGAAATAAGTTTTTGTTTTTACCTTTTAGAACCATACTTTCCACTTGCTAATCTTTTGTTGTTTGCTTCCACAAATGCTTAGATGTGATTGGACTTCAAAATTTGTTCTATCCTCAATTCCCTGCATATGAAATTTTATTATGAACTAGCCTCTTTATGCTTGGACTGATGATCAAACTGTTGTTGTAGAATCAAATTGAATGCAGAACTGGATTATCTACGGAATGGGAACAACTGCAGAATATAAAACAGAGAGTAAAATATGACTTTATGCATGAATGAAATGGAGATGGCTGTGTGAGTGAAAATATGATAAAATGATAAATGAAAAATGGAGATGGAAGAAATGTTGGAGAGGAAAAATTTATTGGTGGAATATGGTAGTGGAGTGAAGTGAAACTTTGCAAAAGTAAAAGAGAGTGAAAATGAGATAAAACAATGAATTTTGCAGAATGCAAAGTGAGCCACCTTTTTTTTTTTTTAGAAAACGAAATGGAAAATTTAGGGTGTCAGAAGCTTTTGATTTTCACCCTGTATTTTCTATAGGGTGTCAAAAGCTTCTGATTTTCAACCTGTATTTTTTGTATAAGCATGCCAATCAGTGATTGGTTTTCAACCTTATACAATTATTTTTTTCTCTTATTTATTTATTTATTTATTTTTAGATAGGAAAAACAAAGACTAAGTTGGTGGAGAAGAAAGATTCTTCTTTACCAACTTCATTTCAGAATTGTTCTTTTGGCTGCCATTATCGACAATGAATTGCAGCGGCGAACCCTTCACCCACATCTGTGAGTGGAAAAGACGCTCCCCTTCCTTTGAATTTTCGAGCTCATTTTTCTAGATCTTGGCAGTGGCAATAGTGGCGCTGGGATCCGCATCAATGATCTGTTTCCCTTTGCCATTCCCCTTGTCGGGTTCTAGCTCAGGGTCGAAACATGCATCTGATTCGGAAACCTTCAACTCAACCACCAACGATTGCTTGGTCCGACACTCACTTGTGTTATGAGTGGGACTCTTGTGGAACTCACACCACTTTCTTGTGTCCTTCTTCGGCTTCATGGTGTTGTTCTTTTCTTGTGGCTTCGACGGGTTGTCTTGGGTCACCTCGCCTTGGCTTTGTCCTTTGGGCTTCGGATTTGCAGATCCAAAGTCTCGCTTCTTCTATTTGAACTTTTGCTCGATTTTGACAGCGTATCGGTATGTTGTGCCAAGTGAGGAGATGTTCAATAACTCCATCCCTTCCTGGATGTATCTGTGTGGGCAGCCACGGTATTTGAGTACCAGATTCAGCTCAGAATCTTTTATACCCAACTGTGTGCGAAGGGTATGAAAAATGTTAGTGAACTCTGGCACATCTTGGTCTCGTCCCTGCCGCAGTGTGGCCCGTTTGATGTATTTGTCCTCATAGCTTTTGACAGGATAGTTCTGCTCCTTGATGGCATCCCGGAAGTCATTCCAAGTGGGTGCGTCTGAAAACAGTGAGCCTGTACTTTCATCCTTCTGCTCGCAGTAGGTTTCCCACTAGTCCTTGACGTGGGGGGGCTTCTTTGAGAAGAACGAAAACAATCTTTTCCCGACTCGAAAATTCATGAACAGAAAAATAACCCTCTAGCAGGTTTAACCATTTATCTACGGCATCTGCGTCTATCTGACCCTCGAATATGGGGATTTCAAAATTAACTTGTACCTTAAATGGTGTGGTGTTTCTAAAGTAGCTTTTGGAAGCTGATGCGTCGCCTCTGGGTAGCCGCTGAAGGATTTGTGCAAAGTTGTCCATCATCGCGTTCCTTTGTCGCTCGAGGGTTTCTTCGAGCAAGATTTTGATAGGATCTCCTGCCCCCTCGTCTTTCTTCTCATTTGCCTTGGGAGGCCGTCGGGATTTGCGAGGCTGGTCTTGCAAAGGTTCGACCAGCTCAAGCCCTAACTCCTTATATCCCAACCTTGTTGGGGACATGCAAAGAAAAACAGAGAAAACGCAGACCACTCTGATACCACTGATCCGGACTTAAATAGGAACGCAACAAATTACAGAGATAACCATAAACACATATATGCATCGAAAATAATACTTCATTTCATTAATGTAAAATACTGAAATATGCTTACAAACAGTAACGGAAATACATTAGCTAGGGCGATGGTAGCTTATCTCTGAGAAGAGATGTGGTGGCTACATGCCTCTGAACTCCGTTACAATGAGGCTCGAAGGCCTATTTATTGTTGAGAAACAATGGAAAACCCTTCACATTCCAAAACCTAACCCTAGAAGATGAAACGCCAAACTGTGGGCCCCGTTTGGGTAAATTGGTACATCAACTTCCCAGGGTCGTAACTTTGGCATATGATCTCCGTTTGACGCGTACAATAGCTCGTTAGAAAGATCTATCCGAGCACTACCACTTTGGGAAGGGAAAAATTGGTCCATGGACCCATGTTGCCCCTATATTTCCCAAAAAAATGTCGTTTAGGGCCTCAAAACGGCTCCGGAAGTTCAGGACTCAGAAAAATGCTAAAAATAGTACACTGTGCTACAATTTAGGAAACTGAAAAAATGAAAGAGACAGTTGTGGGGGGTCCAAATGGGATAGGTGGGTGGGCACCAACATCCACCTGGATCACCCCTTGTGCCCATGGTTGAGATTGATAGTGAGATTGAGGTTGAGGCCAAGGTTGATGCCAAGAATTCTAGTTTGGTGAGGGCTGAAAATACATTGGATTGTTAAATCCTTGATTTTGTGGCCATTGCCAAGGTCTTCTTGCAACAAAACAAAGAGGTTTGCAGGATTTGGGACTGTTTCCTCTTGAAAGATAGCCTTAAAACCTGTGATTTAGGGACAACCCTTGGTCTCATGACTTTCTGAACAAATCATACAAGTTTCTACAATTTTTGCATCTAAAGGGCATTCCCTTAGAGCATGTTTATTTCTGCATTTTGGGCAAAAGATGGCTAAAGCATCAGCCTCTATTTTCTACTTGTTTTGAATTTTAAGGGTGTCTAGTTGCTCACCAAGACTCCCTAAAATTTTAGTTTTAAACTCATCAAGCATATTGCTAATTTCTGCCCGACTTACAGATCCAATTGCAGATTTGTTTGCTCTAACAAGAGAAGGATCTCTCAGTCCTTTCCCGGTTTTAGATTTCCATCTTAAGAGATGAACACATAGTTCTACTATGTCACTCAATGGAAGTTGAGAGATATCTCCCTTCCCCATCATGTTAAGGATATCTATCAATTCATCTCTAATGGCCTTTAACAAGAGAGCTTTCAAAGGTTCTTCATCTAGATTGTTCATTTTTGCTCTTTTCAAATTATAGTTGAATCTCTCAAGCAAATCCTCTAAGTTTTCATCTTCTTTTTGCATCATTTTGAACACCTCATCTTTAGAGATTGGTGGGCATACAATAATCCAAGTATCTATCCAAAAATGCATGTTTCATGTCATTCCAAGTTCTAATGGATTGAGTAACTAACCCCATAAACCATTTCAAAGCAACCCTTTTAATGTTGAATGGAACAATTTGAGTTTTTAAGAGTCTTCTAGGTCATCATAGGTTCTTCACAAGATTTCAAACTCAAACAAAAATGTTTTAGGATCCTCACTTCTCAACCCATAAAAGTTTGGGAGGACAGATGGTGAAATGTTTTTCATCGTGGTATGTGTTTCCTCATCCACTACAGGGAATCCAAATGAGTTATCCACTTCCCTATTTCCTCTGCCTCCTCTATTATTACCTCTACCTCCTCCATTGTTTCCTCTACCTCTCCCTCTACCCCCTCCTCCAAACAGTGAGAATTCTCCATCTTGTTCTTCTTCTGCCATTATAGTTTCCTCAAAGTCAGTATAAGGCTCAATCTGCAAGGTTATTCCCTCTTCCTTTGGTTCTTCTATCAATGGACTATGAGAGGGAGTTTCTACTTTTTCTTCCTCACTGGGTATTCCTAGTTCTTCAACTACAATAGGCTCCCATGTGGAGGTGAAAAAGGTCTTCTCTCCTAGGACCGTTTTGGTGGATGATGTAGGAGAATCTTCTGATTGAATTTCTGCCCCTTGAATTCCAGGAATCCTATGGCTGGGAGTATGAGTCTGGGATGGAGGTATGTCTTTTCTAACTCTTGGTGGAGTAAGTGGAGTTGTGGGAATTGAACTTCTGTCCCTAGCTATAAATGTACCCATAGAATCTCTTTCTTTATGTATGTCATTGTTTTGTTTTGTTGTTTTGTTGTTTTTTTATGAATGTAAGAGATAAGGCTACCTAGTTACACTTCCCCGGAAACGACGCCAAAATGTTTGGTCAATTTAGTGTCTTAAATTGCTTTACATAAATTATCAATCCGGGTATCGTAAAATGATGAAGTGTAGTGCACTATATGTGTTAGATGGCCCTTTCTACTTCAGTGTTTCTGAGTTCTAAGTTGTTTTGGGGTTTTTATCTTTTAATTCCCAACGAAATCTTAAATCTACTGTTGTTAAGAATCTAGAGAAAATGAAATGAGAGCTAAAAGTACTTTAAGCCAGATTCGGAAGTAAAGTTTTAACCAAGAAAATGAAAACATAGTTTCTCTTCTTGCTATTATGATTGTTTCCAAAACATGACCTAAAAGGACTTAAGAGTGAAATTGCAACTACTATCTAATCAATTACAAAACCAAAGCTTAAATGAGATATGAAAACTGAAAATGATATTGTAGCTAACTATGATGAACCAAAAATGAAATACTGAAAATAAGATTACAACTATTGTCTAATTTATTCCAGAATCAAAACTTAATGAACAACTGAAAATGGAATTGCAATTAAATGAAAAACTATGATTGAAAATGAAATTGCAACTAATCTATCATAAAACCTAATTGAAGTGTTTTGTCATTCTGCTAAACAATTTTGGGAGAACAACTTCCTTGTGATAGCATTTTGAAGGATTCAATACTTAATTGTTCTAAAACTAAAAAATGAAATTGCAACAAAATTAAATGAAAGACTAACACTGAAAGTGAAATTGAAACTAATCTATTATAACAGCTAAATGAAGTGCTTTGTCACTCTGCTACACAATTTTGGGAGAACAACCTCCTTGTGATAGCATTTTGAGGGACTCCATACTTTGTTGTTCTAAGAAAAAGTAAACATAAAAATGCAAAGAAAGACTCATTCATAAATGAAATATTTCACCACTTATTTTTAAGATGAACCATCAACTGAAAGGGCTTTTGGAAATGTTCACTTACAACATGAGTTACTAAACTAACAACAAAATGGCATTGAAAAAAAACTAATGAACAACAAATGAAAGAAACTAGACTAATGATCAACAAATCTAAATTACTCTATGCTACTGGCATCAACTTCAAGCTACTGATAAGAAACTAGAAAGTAGTGAAACAAAATAGCTATTATGTACTAATAAGAAGATGACACAAGCTACATTATGAACAGAGTTAGAAAATGGTTATAAACATCATGAAAAAAACACAGTGAATTTACAGTTAACTATGAAAGACAAAACAGAAATAAAACGTAACCTTGACCAACGCACGGGCCCTCTGCAAAGGTCTCGGATTATAAGCACTTAATCAACATTCCAACATCGCTTCAGGTATCCATGAAACAGAGTCTTTATATTAAAACAGAGAATGAGTTCTTCAAACTACAAAGTGGAAATCTAAACTTAATACATAAGCAAAAACTCAACTTGTTCTGTGTTCTTCACACAGGTACTTATAGAGAAATATACAATTGTTTTAAAGAGATAAATAAGCTACAGCGAAACACGTAGGCAGGAAAGTATGCGGAATTATTGTCCTTGGTTTCTTGAAAACATAAATCTTATGGTAATGGTTGTTGGATTCCATTTGTGCAGGTGGCAGATGAAGTCTGTGGCCTCAGGAAACTGCTTTGGATCCCTATCACTGAGAAACGTGTGCAAAACAGAGTCTTGTTTGCCATAGGTTTATATGTTTGACTTCCCTTTGACCGAAGTCTTCCTCATCAATCTAGACCAGATGAATAGGATACAATCCATGCCCTGCTATTTTCAAGCTACTCATGTAGTCCTTTTCCTCTCTTGACACCTGGAACCTACAAAAGCATGGAAGTAGCTGCGGAACAGCTGATTAGCTGCAGAATGTGGCTGCGTTCCATAGCTAAAAGACAAAAAAATACTCAAATAGAAAACATAACAGTATAACATGTAAATCACTAAAATATACTCCTTTAGGCAATGTATAATGGTTTTTGATAATAAGGATGCATTTTTCATGGAAAAACAGAGAATGAAGGATGAGAAAAGTAGCTAAGGGAAAGGAAGTTTTGGAACTCAACAATAAACCTAGGTACAACTGAAAAACCTCAAAATGTCAACCTAAGTATTGGTTTATCATCCGAAGAAAGGATATCATTCATCAAGTTGTTGAAAACATATAAAAGTGTCTTTTCCTGGGATTATTCATATCTCAAGACCTATGATTCCTCTGTAATTCAACATACTATACCAATGACTTCTAATGAGAAACCAGTTCAACAGAAGCTGAGAAAGATTCATCCAAACCTTGAAAGTCAAATCAAATCTGAGTTGAACAAACTTCTAAAAGAAAAGATAATCTTTCATGTTAGACATTCAAAATGGGTATCAAATATGGTTCCTGTCAGGAAAAAGAATGGCGATATTAGGATTTGTATTGATTTTAGAAACCCGAATAGAGCTTGTCAAAAGGATAATTTTCATTTACCTACCATGGAGCAAATATTGCAATCAGTTGCAGGTTTTTAGTTAATGTCTTTTCTAGATGGATTTTCAAGATACAATCAGATTCTTGTACATCCAGATGACAGATTAAAGACAACATTCAAGACCAAGTGGGGAACATATGCTTATCAGAAGATGCTTTTTGGAGTTATCAATGCAGGTGCTACATTTCAATGCGCCATGGAAATTTCTTTTATAGGTATAATTATTAAATCAATTGTTTTTTACCTAGATGACATTATAGTCTACTCTAGGAACAAAAACAATCATGTGAATGACCTAAAGCATATCTTTGAAATATGCAAGAAATATGACATTTCTTTGAATCCCAAAAATTCATACTTTTCTCATAGGGTTCATAGTATTCAAGAAAGGAATTTATATTGAAAAGATTCCTCTCACACATAACAAAAAGACCATGCAATCATTCCTAGGCCATATCAATTTTGTAAAAATATTTGTTCCAAATTTCTCACAGATTGTTTTACCCCTTCAATCAATGTTAATAAAAAATGCAATGTTCAAATGGGGTAAAAATGAAAGAGATTCAATTGAGTTAATAAAAAAGGCCATCATCAATGCTCCTTCTTTAACCACTCCAGACTTTCTCAAACCTTTTTTTTTTACACTTTTTCATTTGATACATCATATGCGACAGTTTTAACACAACTAAACGATCAAAATATAGAAGCACCTATCTCTTTTTTCAGTTCAAATTTACAGGGTGTTGAGTTAAACTACTAAGCTGTTGAGAAACAAGCTTTTGTTGTCTTTAAAACCTTGAAACATTTCAGACCTTTCCTCCTCAAAACTCATACAAAAATAATAGTATCTTACCTTGCAGTAAGGCGATTATTGATTCAAAGAGAAGTGGGGGAGAAAAGAGCCAAATGGGTCATTGCACTTCAAGAATACGATGTAGAAATCCGGCCAGCTAAAATTGTCAGGGGCCAAGGTTTTTGCAAGATGCTAACTAGAGCTTCCCACTTATCAACAGAAGAAGACCAAGGTAACAAAATGTAAATATCAGAGGTAAGCCTCAACGATACACAATCACAATATGCTGATTTGAAGTTTTATTTGAAGAATGGATATGCTTCTATGCATCTCAATTACAAAACAAAATGTTCTTTAGGGTTGAAATCAAATCAGTATCAATTGGTTTATGATGTGTTATTTAGAAAAAATTATGATTCAATGTTATTAAGATGCCTTTAGAAACTTGAATTTGAAAAAGTTATGCAGGAGTTACATGATGGACCAGCTGGAGGTCATTTCGGGGGAAACACCACAGCTCATTAAATCCTACATGCAGGTTATTATTGGCCAACATTGTTCAAAGATGCACATGACTATGCAAGAAAATGCAAAACTTGTCAAACTGCAACTGGAAGAGAAAAGAATCCAGCATTCCTTTTGTAGCCAGTTAATATCCAACAACTATTTGAACAATGGGGATTAGATATAATTGGTGAGATTGTTCCTAACTCTTCCAAGTAGCACAAGTACATTCTTACAGCTATTGATTATTTCACGAAATGGGTGGAGGCTATCCCCCTAAAGGTAGCTAATACATAAATTATTACAGACTTTATTGATCATTACATAATCACCAGGTTTGGCCTACCCACAACTTTAATGTTTGATAATGCATCTTATTTTTCTAGAAATACTATGGTAGAATTTGCTTTGAAAAAAAGTTTCAAATTGAAGTATTCATCCAACTATTATCCACAAAGTAATGGATTAGCCGAATCAACAAACAAAAACCTTATAAGAATCATCAAGAGGAATATAGACCAAAATCATAGGAATTGACACAAAGCATTGACATTTTCTCTTTGGGTAGATAGAATAACACAAAATGCCTCAATTGGTTCTTCTCATTTTGCTTTAGTTTATGGAAAAGAAGCAGTTCCCCCCACAAACATAGCAATCCCATCTCTTGCCCTAGTGAAATTTATCAACGAAAATCCTTCCTCTTCTCTTCAATCAAGATAATTTCATATCCTTAAACTCGAAGAAGAAAGAGAAAAGGATAAAGCTACCCATTCATCAGCAGTTAGTCAAAGCCTCTTTTGATACAACCTTTGCCAGTCATAAAAATTTTGAAGTAGGTGATCTGGTTTTGAAATGGGACAAAGCACATGAGGAAAAAGGTAAGCATATGTTGGGAGCGGGATCCCCCAAGGGCAGTTTTGGGGCTAAAAACCCATGTTTAAGTCAATTTTTGTAATATTATTGTAAAGACTTTGCATTTTGTGGTCACAGAACGCGAAGGTGTTATGTGTCATAAAGGGTATTTTTCCCTTAGTTGTGTAAAGGAAAGTCGGCTATAAGAGATCGACCCATGGTCCACAGACCATGGGATTGTATAAAAAGAGCTAATCTCTAAGTAGTTTGAGAGATACAAGATGTAAATGAGTCACAGCTTTAGAGAAAGAATTCTAAGTCTTAGGTTGTAGCATAGGTAGATGCTCAGCAGCTGAGTGCGCAGATGCCTAGGGTAGAAGTCCACAACTGAGTGCACGGACCCCTGCATCTGTGTGCGCAGTGTGGACAGAGTCTGTAATCACTTGAAAGTTATCAATAAAGGGAATTATTCAGAAATTTCTGTGTCTTCATTCTGTTGATGCATCTAGATATTTTATGTATGAATTTCCTTTATTATGCTTATATGATCTGCGAATGAGTGTAAATACATTGAATAAGTGAACGTAATTATGAAAATCTGTTTACGCTGTGTTAACTATAAGTGTTTGATAAGATAAGTAAGTCACTTAGGATAATTGAGGAATCTACACGATACACTGCTATAGCAACGCAAACTACTTGAGCCACAGGTTACAGTTGCGTGAAGGTCAATCGCACACTTTCGCGAAGGTGTTGAAGGCCTGGATAGAGGGGTTGTCTTACTAGCCCTAGAGCGAGATCACCTATGTGAAGGCAGGGATAACAGAATTCAAACGACATCACAACCATCTCAGGGTGCGGAAACTTGGTTCTAGCATCCCCCCATACTGCTTCGGGTGAGACTTTGGTCCGCGCTCCGCGAGATGATGCCAAAAGGGCCAGTAGTGTAGGGATTTGTTTGGCTAAATAACGTTGAACATGGGTCAGGCCCCCTCAAGCCAATAAATGGTTCAATTGCGAGTACAAGAATCTGCATAAGAGATGTGTGATGTCATATCATTGGAATCCAACTAATAAGGAGATTGGAGAATGGTTGGATAGAAAGATCCACGAATTCACGACACGAGAACAGAAACCCGCAACTAACAAAGCAACAATGGTTGGACAGATACCTGCATACAGAGATCCATGAGATCTTTTTCTGCTCCTTCCCTATTAAGCTATACGAGTGGATCGCGAAGCTAGCAGATAGCCAAGGAAGGTGGAAACTTGACGGTCATATTGTGTGGACCCTGGAGCTAGTGCGAATGTTGGAAGCATCGGAGGATAAGATCATCTGCGTTGTCGATCATTGGCTCGATCGCGTCATAGGAGGATTTGTGACTGAATTCGCGTTGACACCTCAATCAGCTACAGCGAGGCGGAGTGACGCTTTTTCAAAGGACTGTGAGGTAAGTACGTAAAATATTTGAATACTTGGATTAAAATGCTATTGTTCGAAAAATGGGTTATGCAGCTACCTTGATGTTCGAGAGTATGCGAAGCAGAAAAACGTACAGGAACGAAGGAATAAAGGGCCCGAAGTACAGTCTCTTGATTTCACCTCCATGAAGTGACAAAGAAGGGATAGCGAAGGTTTCTCTGCGAAGCGCTATTCAATTAATAAGACAAGGATTCCCGCGAATACCACCTCCACCCACACCACCTCCGACTTCACCACCCTCACCTCCAACTTCACCCATACCAACTCCACCTCCACGCGGTTCAATATGACAAATACAGTGAAGTTTCCTTTCTTCAAAGGCTTGGGAAATGAGGACCCGGACCAATTTTGGTTTGTTGTGAGGGCTAAATGGGAAGCTCAAGGTGTTACATATGATCATATAAAGAAGGCGACACTGGTTAGTGCTCTACAAGATCACGCGCTAACCTGGTATATTAAGTACTCTAACGATAACCTAAATGCTGGAGTAGCAGACATCCAGGAAGCACTGAATAGGGAATTTAATAGGCCTAAATCTGAGGTGCGGTTGATTGTGACTTTGCCATTAGTAATAGTTTTATTCATCAAATATCTAATTGTAGAGTGATCTGTATGAACAAAAGTTTCATAGCATTTTATATAGTGTTTAAACTTGTTAATTGCATGAACAACAACTAAGAATTATTTTTTAGTCATAGTATAATTCAACTCAGTGGGAGTCAAATTTTTATTTGTATAGTAAATGGCATAAGGAATCAAATTTTTTGTCCCAATACTGCTCCCAGGGCTGTATCTGAAGAATCTGTAGAAATATGAAAATGAATTTTCCAATTTTGTCCTTTTAAGATAGGTGTTTCAGATATTTTTGCTTTCAAGGTTTCAAATGCTAGTTGATAATCAGGATTCCACTTGAATTCACAATCTTTTATGAGAAATTTGAAGAGTGGAGATGCTATTTTAGTGAAGTTTTCTATAGATATTCTATAGTACCCTTTAAATCCTAGAAAACTTCTAACATCCGTTTGGCAATTTGGACTTGATAACTTAGAGATGACTTCAACTTTAGATTTGTCAACTTTAATCCCATCTTCTGAAATGTGATGTCCTAAAACAATACTTTCTGTAAACATCATAAAGCGTTTTTCATGGCTTAGTGAAAGGTTTGTTTCTTTACATCTTTTAAGGACTTTTTCCAAATTTTCCAAAGCTTCTTCAAATGTGTTACCATAGACTGTAAAATCACACATATATACCTCTACACAATCATGTATTAGATCAGAAAGAATTCCTAGTATTGCTTTTTGGAATGTTGTTAGTGCATTACATAACCCAAAAGGAAGCACTCGGTAGGCAAAATTTCCCCATGGATAAGTAAATGTGGTTTTATCCTGATCCTAAGGTGCTACCTGAATTTGATTATAACCACTAAAACCATCCAAGAATGAGAAATACTTTTTACCTGCTAATGTATTTAGCACTTGATCTATAAAGGGCAAAGGAAAGTGATCTTTCAAGATTTCTTTATTCAATTCTCGGTAATCAATGCACACCCTCCATTTACCATTCTTTTTAGGCACAATTACCAAAGGAGAAACCCATTGGCTATCTGAAATTGGGTAAATGAAGTTTACAATGAGTAATTTTTGGAGCTCTTCTTTCACAATTTCCCTAAGATTTGGATTCGTTCTTCTTTGAGGTTATCTGATTGGTCTACTGTTTTCCTCAATATAGATATGATGGATACAAGTCTTAGGATCAATACCTTTCGTGTCGGTATACTCCCATGCAAATGCAGCAGAATGTTTTTGTAATATTTTGGTTAGCTTCTCTTGTTGTAGTTCCTCCAAGTTTTTGTCTATGTCCAATGTCTTACCTAGAAAAATTTCAATTGTAGAGCTACCAAACTTTTCCATAGAATAGAGAGACATCTGCCTAGATGACAAGTATTCAACATTAGTTTTTTCTTGGAATTTTGCATGATCATACTCTGAAGGTGTTTCAAAATTTTCCATTGTGTTCAAAATTTGACTATCTTCACTAATTTCTGACATAGTAAAGAGAGGTTGAATATCATCTTCTTCATCGATCCATTCCTTGTCATCTATTTCAGTGATTGCTTTTGCTGGAGGATACCAAGCAAATTTCTTTATTGAGTTACCATCAGAAATATACATGTCACCAGATCTACAGCTAATAAAAGCATCAGCTGTGGCCAGCCAAGGTCTTCCTAATACGAGTGGGTGTCCTCCTAGATTATTTTTGGGAGTTAAAATCATGAAATCAACAGGATATTCCCAAGAATCTAAAGAGACTGAAATGTCTTCTAGCACACCCTCTGGTTTGATTACTAAACTATTTGCAAGTTGCAGTAAGGTAGGTGTGTAAAGAAGGTTAAGAAATTTAAGCTGCTCCATAGTTTGTCTACTCATAATGTTTATTGCTGCCCTAAGCCAATCAATGTGTTTGGAATTTCAATCCCATTTATATGTGTCTTGACAATTGGACTTCATGGATCCACATATTTCTGCATGGAAATCTTTCTCATCATAATGTCTACTATCTTTCTTACCAGATGAATTCTTTTTGTTTTTCTTGGTTTTCTCGTTGGTCTTTTGATGCTCAACTCCTTTATTATCTTGGCTAGAATAGGAATTTCTCTAATGGCTTGTAACAAAGGAATTTTGATACAAGCATTCTTCAATTCATCTAGAAAATCATAATTGGGCAACAAGATCTGTTTTTCTACCCCTCTATCAATTTGTAATCTCTCAGGAAAAGGAGGTGTAGAAGTAGATGCTGGTTGCTCAATGATAGGAGTTGTGTTTATTGATTCTTTTTGTTTTTCTTTTTCACTATTTTGGTTTTGGAGGGATGTCCCCTCAAAACTTTTATTGACTTTTAGAGAGTATTCCTCAGAGTTATCTTTTTCTTGAATGACTATAGAAGGTTTTTCCTTTTCTAATATTCTACCAGATCTAAGCTGAACATCATTAAGATCTAGAGGGGTAATCATGTAAGTTGGAAATTGTTGTCCTTCTACCATGTAAGTATTCCGAGGGTTTTTATTATTGGGGTTTGGAAATGGTTGGGCAGGTAACTAATTTGGTTTTTGTTGAAATTTAAGCAAGACTTGAGGATTTTGACTTTGTTGTGGAGGTTGTTGTGGAAATGGCAATTAAAGTTGAGGGTTTGATTTGGAAGTTGTGATTGTTGATTTTGTTGCTGGTTTTAGGGAGGATAACTCAATAAGATGGAGGATATTGATAATATTGAGCAAATCTCCCATAAGAATTTTGTACCCCTTGATTCAGACTTAAACAGGAATGCAAAAAATTACAGAGATAACCATAAACACAGATATGCAACGGAAATAATACTTCATTTCATTAATGTAAAATACTGAAATATGCTTACAAACAGTAACAGAAATACACCAGCTAGGGCAATGATATCTTATCTCTGAGAAGAGATGTGGTGGTTGCATGCCTCTGAACTCCGTTACAATGAGGCTCGAAAGCCTATTTATTGTTGAGAAACAATGGAAAACCCTTCACGTCCCAAAACCTAACCTTAGAAGATGAAACGCCAAACTGTGGGCCCCGTTTGGGTAAATTGGTACATCAACTTCTCGGGGTCGTAACTTTGGCATACGATCTCTGTTTGACACGTACAATAGCTCGTTAGAAAGATCTATCCAAGCACTACCACTTTGGGAAGGTCAACATCGGTCCATCGACACATGTTTCCCCCAGATTTCCCAAAAAACGTCGTTCAGGGCCTCAAAATGGCTCCGGAAGTTCAGGACCCGAAAAACTACTAAAAATAGTAAACTGTGCTACAATTTAGGAAACTGAAAATCTGAAAGAGACAGTTGTGGGGGGTCCAAATGGAATAGGTGGGTGGCCACCAACATCCACCTGGATCATTCCTCCCCCCTTTGGAAGCAATGGTCTCCATTGCGTTGAGTTTTCCCCTGAGATGCAATGTTTTAAGACTCCGACTCCGACTCCGACTCGGCCGAGGATTGACTCCGACTCCGACTCCGAAACGGTAATGATTCGGCCGGCTCGATTTCAATGACTCGGTCGTTGTAAAAAATACATTAAATATTTATTTTTTTTTTAAAAAAACATAATTTTAAAGATTTTAAACATAATTTTAAAGAAAACCATTCATATCTATGTGATATCCTATCTATGTGATGTCCCATTCCTATCTATGTGATATCTGCAGCTATCATGCTATGACAGCATATCCATTGATGGGATTCACTCTACATTAATACTCTCCTAACACAGTTGGCATAGGAATTGCAAGACTAAACTCCAATTTTGAATCTCAAAAACATGACTGTGACAATAACACTTTAATCCCTTGCTTACTTCTGAGTCTTAATTGTGTAAGGAGCTCACATGCCTCTGTGGTGGAAGGTATCATAGAAAAATAATTGAGGCCGAGACAATATTATGCTACAATACCAGTTAAATTAAGTGTGTACTGTGTAGGCCTGTCCAAGTTCCTTTGAAAGGCTTAATACTATTGAAGACCTAAGTCTTTTAGTTTGGTTCGAGCTTCTTAAAAAGTGAAGCCTCCTTCTCTGGAGTCTGAGCATTATTTGAAGTATATTGATCACAATTTCATGTGCGAGCATCTCTGTGACAGTTATGTTAATTTCCTGTGGCTCGTATTCTCTATCTTATGCGATCTTTTCTGTGACATTTACAATCTCTTATGGGAGCTCCTGTTCTCCTATGATATGTGAGCTACTCAAGGCACCTGCTCTCTGTGGATGTATTTTATATGGTTCAAAGTTCTGCAACGAGTTCAAGATGTGGCTTGTCTCTCCATGGTTTAGAACTCAGATTCATAACCTGAAGAAGATGCCTTTTATTCGCACTACCTGTAGCAGAAACAAAGCTAAAAATTCCTAGACCAAGACCCTGTAGCCGTCCCCTTGTGACTCGGCCGATTCATATCAGACCCGGCCGGGTTGACTGAGTCACACATGACTCGGCTGAGTCATTGGATGACTCGGCCGAGTTATGTGTGACTCGGTCCACCGGGCCGGTTACTTGGCCGAGTCACTCCAGCAGGTAATGAACCGGTTCGAAACGGCCGAGTCGGTTTTGAAACGGCCGGCTTGTAAAACACTGCTGAGATGAGGAAGCTTCTGCTGAGTTAGGTGTCTGGTGAGCTGTTTTGCAATCTCTGATGTGTCCAGTAATGGTGGGAAACATGGTCGACGACAGTCCACATTGAACACTCAGTGCAAGCGAAGGAATGGAGGAATGTTGTGCTCCAAAGCATTGTTTCCTGTAGCCTTGGTACTGGTGTAAGGACCATGTCTGAGTGGTCTGAGCTTCTGATGGTTTTTGGTAAGGCGTGCTTTCTGTCGATGCAACAAGACTTCGTTGCCCACCTGAAACTTGTGTGGTACCCCTATGGGTGAGGAGAAGTTGTTCCTGTGTTCTGTCATGACCGTATCCCTTTGTTTTTGCTGTTGCATGGAGGAACCCTTTGCGGGGGTCATGGATGTAGCAACGATCTTCCCCTTACTTAGGGAGTGAACCAGACAGAAAATAAATTTCCTAGTGTGGGAGATGAGCTTGTTTCCTTTCTTATTAGTGATCAAAGAGGTGGTGGTAGGTGGGGCTACCTCCGTTATCCTGTATAATGAATTATCCAAAGAAATAATGACAGCGCGAGGCCTTGACTCATACACAACATGTCGCATCCACAAGTCTGGCTGGCCTAATAGTACATCGCAAACATCCAGAGGTGTAACACCACACAATACCTCGTCTTTGGAGGGCTTGATGTTGTAGGGAAGGAAGCACTGCTGGCAAACTTTGAGATCTCGTCTTTCGTGAAGCCACCCGATACTGTACAGTTGTGGGTGTGGTGTCGTCGGTAGGCTCAACCGCTTCACGACCTCTGCTGAAATGAGGTTCTTTTGGCTGCCACTGTTGACAATGAATTGCAGCAGCGAACCCTTCACCCACATCTGTGAGTGGAAAAGACGCTCCCCTTCCTCTGAATTTTCGGGCTCATTTGTCTGGATCTTGGCAGTGGAAACAGTGGCGTTGGGATCCGCATCAATGATCTGCTTCCCTTTTCCATTCCCCTTGTTGGGTTCTGGCTCAGGATCGGAACATGCATCTGATTCGGAAGCCTTCAACTCAGCCACCAACGATTGCTTGGTCCGACACTCACTTGTGTTATGAGTGGGACTCTTGTGGAACTCACACCACTTTCCTGTGTCCTTCTTCGGCTTCATGGTGTGATTCTTTCTTGCAGCTTCGACGGGTTGTCTTGGGTCACCTCGCCTTGGCTTTGTCTTTTGGTCTTCGGATTTGCAGATCCGAAGTCTCGCTTCTTCTATTTGAACTTTTGCTCGATTTTGACAGCGTATCGGTGAGCTGTGCCGAGTGAGGAGATGTTCAAGAACTCCATCCCTTCCTGGATGTATCTGTGTGGGCAGCCACGGTATTTGAGTACCAGATTCAGCTCAGAATCTTTTATACCCAACTGTGTGCGAAGGGTATGAAAAATGTTAGTGAACTCTGGCACATCTTGGTCTCGTCCCTGCCGCAGTGTGGCCCGTTTGATGTATTTGTCCTCATAGCTTTTGACAGGATAGTTCTGCTCCTTGATGGCATCCCGGAAGTCATTCCAAGTGGGTGCGTCTGAAAACAGTGAGCCTGTACTTTCATCCTTCTGCTCGCAGTAGGTTTCCCACTAGTCCTTGACGTGGGGGGCTTCTTTGAGAAGAACGAAAACAATCTTTTCCCGACTCGAAAATTCATGAACAGAAAAATAACCCTCTAGCAGGTTTAACCATTTATCTACGGCATCTGCGTCTATCTGACCCTCGAATATGGGGATTTCAAAATTAACTTGTACCTTAAATGGTGTGGTGTTTCTAAAGTAGCTTTTGGAAGCTGATGCGTCGCCTCTGGGTAGCCGCTGAAGGATTTGTGCAAAGTTGTCCATCATCGCGTTCCTTTGTCGCTCGAGGGTTTCTTCGAGCAAGATTTTGATAGGATCTCCTGCCCCCTCGTCTTTCTTCTCATTTGCCTTGGGAGGCCGTCGGGATTTGCGAGGCTGGTCTTGCAAAGGTTCGACCAGCTCAAGCCCTAACTCCTTATATCCCAACCTTGTTGGGGACATGCAAAGAAAAACAGAGAAAACGCAGACCACTCTGATACCACTGATCCGGACTTAAATAGGAACGCAACAAATTACAGAGATAACCATAAACACATATATGCATCGAAAATAATACTTCATTTCATTAATGTAAAATACTGAAATATGCTTACAAACAGTAACGGAAATACATTAGCTAGGGCGATGGTAGCTTATCTCTGAGAAGAGATGTGGTGGCTACATGCCTCTGAACTCCGTTACAATGAGGCTCGAAGGCCTATTTATTGTTGAGAAACAATGGAAAACCCTTCACATTCCAAAACCTAACCCTAGAAGATGAAACGCCAAACTGTGGGCCCCGTTTGGGTAAATTGGTACATCAACTTCCCAGGGTCGTAACTTTGGCATATGATCTCCGTTTGACGCGTACAATAGCTCGTTAGAAAGATCTATCCGAGCACTACCACTTTGGGAAGGGAAAAATTGGTCCATGGACCCATGTTGCCCCTATATTTCCCAAAAAAATGTCGTTTAGGGCCTCAAAACGGCTCCGGAAGTTCAGGACTCAGAAAAATGCTAAAAATAGTACACTGTGCTACAATTTAGGAAACTGAAAAAATGAAAGAGACAGTTGTGGGGGGTCCAAATGGGATAGGTGGGTGGGCACCAACATCCACCTGGATCACCCCTTGTGCCCATGGTTGAGATTGATAGTGAGATTGAGGTTGAGGCCAAGGTTGATGCCAAGAATTCTAGTTTGGTGAGGGCTGAAAATACATTGGATTGTTAAATCCTTGATTTTGTGGCCATTGCCAAGGTCTTCTTGCAACAAAACAAAGAGGTTTGCAGGATTTGGGACTGTTTCCTCTTGAAAGATAGCCTTAAAACCTGTGATTTAGGGACAACCCTTGGTCTCATGACTTTCTGAACAAATCATACAAGTTTCTACAATTTTTGCATCTAAAGGGCATTCCCTTAGAGCATGTTTATTTCTGCATTTTGGGCAAAAGATGGCTAAAGCATCAGCCTCTATTTTCTACTTGTTTTGAATTTTAAGGGTGTCTAGTTGCTCACCAAGACTCCCTAAAATTTTAGTTTTAAACTCATCAAGCATATTGCTAATTTCTGCCCGACTTACAGATCCAATTGCAGATTTGTTTGCTCTAACAAGAGAAGGATCTCTCAGTCCTTTCCCGGTTTTAGATTTCCATCTTAAGAGATGAACACATAGTTCTACTATGTCACTCAATGGAAGTTGAGAGATATCTCCCTTCCCCATCATGTTAAGGATATCTATCAATTCATCTCTAATGGCCTTTAACAAGAGAGCTTTCAAAGGTTCTTCATCTAGATTGTTCATTTTTGCTCTTTTCAAATTATAGTTGAATCTCTCAAGCAAATCCTCTAAGTTTTCATCTTCTTTTTGCATCATTTTGAACACCTCATCTTTAGAGATTGGTGGGCATACAATAATCCAAGTATCTATCCAAAAATGCATGTTTCATGTCATTCCAAGTTCTAATGGATTGAGTAACTAACCCCATAAACCATTTCAAAGCAACCCTTTTAATGTTGAATGGAACAATTTGAGTTTTTAAGAGTCTTCTAGGTCATCATAGGTTCTTCACAAGATTTCAAACTCAAACAAAAATGTTTTAGGATCCTCACTTCTCAACCCATAAAAGTTTGGGAGGACAGATGGTGAAATGTTTTTCATCGTGGTATGTGTTTCCTCATCCACTACAGGGAATCCAAATGAGTTATCCACTTCCCTATTTCCTCTGCCTCCTCTATTATTACCTCTACCTCCTCCATTGTTTCCTCTACCTCTCCCTCTACCCCCTCCTCCAAACAGTGAGAATTCTCCATCTTGTTCTTCTTCTGCCATTATAGTTTCCTCAAAGTCAGTATAAGGCTCAATCTGCAAGGTTATTCCCTCTTCCTTTGGTTCTTCTATCAATGGACTATGAGAGGGAGTTTCTACTTTTTCTTCCTCGCGGGGTATTCCTAGTTCTTCAACTACAATAGGCTCCCATGTGGAGGTGAAAAAGGTCTTCTCTCCTAGGACTGTTTTGGTGGATGATGTAGGAGAATCTTCTGATTGAATTTCTGCCCCTTGAATTCCAGGAATCCTATGGCTGGGAGTATGAGTCTGGGATGGAGGTATGTCTTTTCTAACTCTTGGTGGAGTAAGTGGAGTTGTGGGAATTGAACTTCTGTCCCTAGCTATAAATGTACCCATAGAATCTCTTTCTTTATGTATGTCATTGTTTTGTTTTGTTGTTTTGTTGTTTTTTTATGAATGTAAGAGATAAGGCTACCTAGTTACACTTCCCCGGAAACGACGCCAAAATGTTTGGTCAATTTAGTGTCTTAAATTGCTTTACATAAATTATCAATCCGGGTATCGTAAAATGATGAAGTGTAGTGCACTATATGTGTTAGATGGCCCTTTCTACTTCAGTGTTTCTGAGTTCTAAGTTGTTTTGGGGTTTTTATCTTTTAATTCCCAACGAAATCTTAAATCTACTGTTGTTAAGAATCTAGAGAAAATGAAATGAGAGCTAAAAGTACTTTAAGCCAGATTCGGAAGTAAAGTTTTAACCAAGAAAATGAAAACATAGTTTCTCTTCTTGCTATTATGATTGTTTCCAAAACATGACCTAAAAGGACTTAAGAGTGAAATTGCAACTACTATCTAATCAATTACAAAACCAAAGCTTAAATGAGATATGAAAACTGAAAATGATATTGTAGCTAACTATGATGAACCAAAAATGAAATACTGAAAATAAGATTACAACTATTGTCTAATTTATTCCAGAATCAAAACTTAATGAACAACTGAAAATGGAATTGCAATTAAATGAAAAACTATGATTGAAAATGAAATTGCAACTAATCTATCATAAAACCTAATTGAAGTGTTTTGTCATTCTGCTAAACAATTTTGGGAGAACAACTTCCTTGTGATAGCATTTTGAAGGATTCAATACTTAATTGTTCTAAAACTAAAAAATGAAATTGCAACAAAATTAAATGAAAGACTAACACTGAAAGTGAAATTGAAACTAATCTATTATAACAGCTAAATGAAGTGCTTTGTCACTCTGCTACACAATTTTGGGAGAACAACCTCCTTGTGATAGCATTTTGAGGGACTCCATACTTTGTTGTTCTAAGAAAAAGTAAACATAAAAATGCAAAGAAAGACTCATTCATAAATGAAATATTTCACCACTTATTTTTAAGATGAACCATCAACTGAAAGGGCTTTTGGAAATGTTCACTTACAACATGAGTTACTAAACTAACAACAAAATGGCATTGAAAAAAAACTAATGAACAACAAATGAAAGAAACTAGACTAATGATCAACAAATCTAAATTACTCTATGCTACTGGCATCAACTTCAAGCTACTGATAAGAAACTAGAAAGTAGTGAAACAAAATAGCTATTATGTACTAATAAGAAGATGACACAAGCTACATTATGAACAGAGTTAGAAAATGGTTATAAACATCATGAAAAAAACACAGTGAATTTACAGTTAACTATGAAAGACAAAACAGAAATAAAACGTAACCTTGACCAACGCACGGGCCCTCTGCAAAGGTCTCGGATTATAAGCACTTAATCAACATTCCAACATCGCTTCAGGTATCCATGAAACAGAGTCTTTATATTAAAACAGAGAATGAGTTCTTCAAACTACAAAGTGGAAATCTAAACTTAATACATAAGCAAAAACTCAACTTGTTCTGTGTTCTTCACACAGGTACTTATAGAGAAATATACAATTGTTTTAAAGAGATAAATAAGCTACAGCGAAACACGTAGGCAGGAAAGTATGCGGAATTATTGTCCTTGGTTTCTTGAAAACATAAATCTTATGGTAATGGTTGTTGGATTCCATTTGTGCAGGTGGCAGATGAAGTCTGTGGCCTCAGGAAACTGCTTTGGATCCCTATCACTGAGAAACGTGTGCAAAACAGAGTCTTGTTTGCCATAGGTTTATATGTTTGACTTCCCTTTGACCGAAGTCTTCCTCATCAATCTAGACCAGATGAATAGGATACAATCCATGCCCTGCTATTTTCAAGCTACTCATGTAGTCCTTTTCCTCTCTTGACACCTGGAACCTACAAAAGCATGGAAGTAGCTGCGGAACAGCTGATTAGCTGCAGAATGTGGCTGCGTTCCATAGCTAAAAGACAAAAAAATACTCAAATAGAAAACATAACAGTATAACATGTAAATCACTAAAATATACTCCTTTAGGCAATGTATAATGGTTTTTGATAATAAGGATGCATTTTTCATGGAAAAACAGAGAATGAAGGATGAGAAAAGTAGCTAAGGGAAAGGAAGTTTTGGAACTCAACAATAAACCTAGGTACAACTGAAAAACCTCAAAATG
This sequence comes from Pinus tabuliformis, assembly GCA_031772625.1. NCBI lineage: Eukaryota > Viridiplantae > Streptophyta > Pinopsida > Pinales > Pinaceae > Pinus > Pinus tabuliformis. Next base: position 935,095,026 of record CM062817.1, read on the forward strand.
TCAACCTAAGTATTGGTTTATCATCCGAAGAAAGGATATCATTCATCAAGTTGTTGAAAACATATAAAAGTGTCTTTTCCTGGGATTATTCATATCTCAAGACCTATGATTCCTCTGTAATTCAACATACTATACCAATGACTTCTAATGAGAAACCAGTTCAACAGAAGCTGAGAAAGATTCATCCAAACCTTGAAAGTCAAATCAAATCTGAGTTGAACAAACTTCTAAAAGAAAAGATAATCTTTCATGTTAGACACTCAAAATGGGTATCAAATATGGTTCCTGTCAGGAAAAAGAATGGCGATATTAGGATTTGTATTGATTTTAGAAACCTGAATAGAGCTTGTCAAAAGGATAATTTTCCTTTGCCTACCATGGAGCAAATATTGCAATCAGTTGCAGGTTTTGAGTTAATGTCTTTTCTAGATGGATTTTCAAGATACAATCAGATTCTTGTACATCCAGATGACAGATTAAAGACAACATTCAAGACCAAGTGGGGAACATATGCTTATCAGAAGATGCTTTTTGGAGTTATCAATGCAGGTGCTACATTTCAATGCGCCATGGAAATTTCTTTTATAGGTATAATTATTAAATCAATTGTTTTTTACCTAGATGACATTATAGTCTACTCTAGGAACAAAAACAATCATGTGAATGACCTAAAGCATATCTTTGAAATATGCAAGAAATATGACATTTCTTTGAATCCCAAAAATTCATACTTTTCTCATAGGGTTCATAGTATTCAAGAAAGGAATTTATATTGAAAAGATTCCTCTCACACATAACAAAAAGACCATGCAATCATTCCTAGGCCATATCAATTTTGTAAAAATATTTGTTCCAAATTTCTCACAGATTGTTTTACCCCTTCAATCAATGTTAATAAAAAATGCAATGTTCAAATGGGGTAAAAATGAAAGAGAGTCATTTGAGTTAATAAAAAAGGCCATCATCAATGCTCCTTCTTTAACCACTCCAGACTTTCTCAAACCTTTTTTGTTGTACACTTTTTCATCTGATACATCATATGCGACAGTTTTAACACAACTAAACGATCAAAACATAGAAGCACCTATCTCTTTTTTCAGTTCAAATTTACAGGGTGTTGAGTTAAACTACTCAGCTGTTGAGAAACAAGCTTTTGTTGTCTTTAAAACCTTGAAACATTTCAGACCTTTTCTCCTCAAAACTCATACAAAAATAATAGTATCTTACCTTGCAGTAAGGCGATTATTGATTCAAAGAGAAGTGGGGGAGAAAAGAGCCAAATGGGTCATTGCACTTCAAGAATACGATGTAGAAATCCGGCCAGCTAAAATTGTCAGGGGCCAAGGTTTTTGCAAGATGCTAACTAGAGCTTCCCACTTATCAACAGAAGAAGACCAAGGTAACAAAATGTAAATATCAGAGGTAAGCCTCAACGATACACAATCACAATATGCTGATTTGAAGTTTTATTTGAAGAATGGATATGCTTCTATGCATCTCAATTACAAAACAAAATGTTCTTTAGGGTTGAAATCAAATCAGTATCAATTGGTTTATGATGTGTTATTTAGAAAAAATTATGATTCAATGTTATTAAGATGCCTTTAGAAACTTGAATTTGAAAAAGTTATGCAGGAGTTACATGATGGACCAGCTGGAGGTCATTTCGGGGGAAACACCACAGCTCATTAAATCCTACATGCAGGTTATTATTGGCCAACATTGTTCAAAGATGCACATGACTATGCAAGAAAATGCAAAACTTGTCAAACTGCAACTGGAAGAGAAAAGAATCCAGCATTCCTTTTGTAGCCAGTTAATATCCAACAACTATTTGAACAATGGGGATTAGATATAATTGGTGAGATTGTTCCTAACTCTTCCAAGTAGCACAAGTACATTCTTACAACTATTGATTATTTCACGAAATGGGTGGAGGCTATCCCCCTAAAGGTAGCTAATACATAAATTATTACAGACTTTATTGATCATTACATAATCACCAGGTTTGGCCTACCCACAACTTTAATGTTTGATAATGCATCTTATTTTTCTAGAAATACTATGGTAGAATTTGCTTTGAAAAAAAGTTTCAAATTGAAGTATTCATCCAACTATTATCCACAAAGTAATGGATTAGCCGAATCAACAAACAAAAACCTTATAAGAATCATCAAGAGGAATATAGACCAAAATCATAGGAATTGACACAAAGCATTGACATTTTCTCTTTGGGTAGATAGAATAACACAAAATGCCTCAATTGGTTCTTCTCATTTTGCTTTAGTTTATGGAAAAGAAGCAGTTCCCCCCACAAACATAGCAATCCCATCTCTTGCCCTAGTGAAATTTATCAACGAAAATCCTTCCTCTTCTCTTCAATCAAGATAATTTCATATCCTTAAACTCGAAGAAGAAAGAGAAAAGGATAAAGCTACCCATTCATCAGCAGTTAGTCAAAGCCTCTTTTGATACAACCTTTGCCAGTCATAAAAATTTTGAAGTAGGTGATCTGGTTTTGAAATGGGACAAAGCACATGAGGAAAAAGGTAAGCATATGTTGGGAGCGGGATCCCCCAAGGGCAGTTTTGGGGCTAAAAACCCATGTTTAAGTCAATTTTTGTAATATTATTGTAAAGACTTTGCATTTTGTGGTCACAGAACGCGAAGGTGTTATGTGTCATAAAGGGTATTTTTCCCTTAGTTGTGTAAAGGAAAGTCGGCTATAAGAGATCGACCCATGGTCCACAGACCATGGGATTGTATAAAAAGAGCTAATCTCTAAGTAGTTTGAGAGATACAAGATGTAAATGAGTCACAGCTTTAGAGAAAGAATTCTAAGTCTTAGGTTGTAGCATAGGTAGATGCTCAGCAGCTGAGTGCGCAGATGCCTAGGGTAGAAGTCCACAACTGAGTGCACGGACCCCTGCATCTGTGTGCGCAGTGTGGACAGAGTCTGTAATCACTTGAAAGTTATCAATAAAGGGAATTATTCAGAAATTTCTGTGTCTTCATTCTGTTGATGCATCTAGATATTTTATGTATGAATTTCCTTTATTATGCTTATATGATCTGCGAATGAGTGTAAATACATTGAATAAGTGAACGTAATTATGAAAATCTGTTTACGCTGTGTTAACTATAAGTGTTTGATAAGATAAGTAAGTCACTTAGGATAATTGAGGAATCTACACGATACACTGCTATAGCAACGCGAACTACTTGAGCCACAGGTTACAGTTGCGTGAAGGTCAATCGCACACTTTCGCGAAGGTGTTGAAGGCCTGGATAGAGGGGTTGTCTTACTAGCCCTAGAGCGAGATCACCTATGTGAAGGCAGGGATAACAGAATTCAAACGACATCACAACCATCTCAGGGTGCGGAAACTTGGTTCTAGCATCCCCCCATACTGCTTCGGGTGAGACTTTGGTCCGCGCTCCGCGAGATGATGCCAAAAGGGCCAGTAGTGTAGGGATTTGTTTGGCTAAATAACGTTGAACATGGGTCAGGCCCCCTCAAGCCAATAAATGGTTCAATTGCGAGTACAAGAATCTGCATAAGAGATGTGTGATGTCATATCATTGGAATCCAACTAATAAGGAGATTGGAGAATGGTTGGATAGAAAGATCCACGAATTCACGACACGAGAACAGAAACCCGCAACTAACAAAGCAACAATGGTTGGACAGATACCTGCATACAGAGATCCATGAGATCTTTTTCTGCTCCTTCCCTATTAAGCTATACGAGTGGATCGCGAAGCTAGCAGATAGCCAAGGAAGGTGGAAACTTGACGGTCATATTGTGTGGACCCTGGAGCTAGTGCAAATGTTGGAAGCATCGGAGGATAAGATCATCTGCGTTGTCGATCATTGGCTCGATCGCGTCATAGGAGGATTTGTGACTGAATTCGCGTTGACACCTCAATCAGCTACAGCGAGGCGGAGTGACGCTTTTTCAAAGGACTGTGAGGTAAGTACGTAAAATATTTGAATACTTGGATTAAAATGCTATTGTTCGAAAAATGGGTTATGCAGCTACCTTGATGTTCGAGAGTATGCGAAGCAGAAAAACGTACAGGAACGAAGGAATAAAGGGCCCGAAGTACAGTCTCTTGATTTCACCTCCATGAAGTGACAAAGAAGGGATAGCGAAGGTTTCTCTGCGAAGCGCTATTCAGTTAATAAGACAAGGATTCCCGCGAATACCACCTCCACCCACACCACCTCCGACTTCACCACCCTCACCTCCAACTTCACCCATACCAACTCCACCTCCACGCGGTTCAATATGACAAATACAGTGAAGTTTCCTTTCTTCAAAGGCTTGGGAAATGAGGACCCGGACCAATTTTGGTTTGTTGTGAGGGCTAAATGGGAAGCTCAAGGTGTTACATATGATCATATAAAGAAGGCGACACTGGTTAGTGCTCTACAAGATCACGCGCTAACCTGGTATATTAAGTACTCTAACGATAACCTAAATGCTGGAGTAGCAGACATCCAGGAAGCACTGAATAGGGAATTTAATAGGCCTAAATCTGAGGTGCGGTTGATTGTGACTTTGCCATTAGTAATAGTTTTATTCATCAAATATCTAATTGTAGAGTGATCTGTATGAACAAAAGTTTCATAGCATTTTATATAGTGTTTAAACTTGTTAATTGCATGAACAACAACTAAGAATTATTTTTCAGTCATAGTATAATTCAACTCAGTGGGAGTCAAATTTTTATTTGTATAGTAAATGGCATAAGGAATCAAATTTTTTGTCCCAATACTGCTCCCAGGGCTGTATCTGAAGAATCTGTAGAAATATGAAAATGAATTTTCCAATTTTGTCCTTTTAAGATAGGTGTTTCAGATATTTTTGCTTTCAAGGTTTCAAATGCTAGTTGATAATCAGGATTCCACTTGAATTCACAATCTTTTATGAGAAATTTGAAGAGTGGAGATGCTATTTTAGTGAAGTTTTCTATAGATATTCTATAGTACCCTTTAAATCCTAGAAAACTTCTAACATCCGTTTGGCAATTTGGACTTGATAACTTAGAGATGACTTCAACTTTAGATTTGTCAACTTTAATCCCATCTTCTGAAATGTGATGTCCTAAAACAATACTTTCTGTAAACATCATAAAGCGTTTTTCATGGCTTAGTGAAAGGTTTGTTTCTTTACATCTTTTAAGGACTTTTTCCAAATTTTCCAAAGCTTCTTCAAATGTGTTACCATAGACTGTAAAATCACACATATATACCTCTACACAATCATGTATTAGATCAGAAAGAATTCCTAGTATTGCTTTTTGGAATGTTGTTAGTGCATTACATAACCCAAAAGGAAGCACTCGGTAGGCAAAATTTCCCCATGGATAAGTAAATGTGGTTTTATCCTGATCCTAAGGTGCTACCTGAATTTGATTATAACCACTAAAACCATCCAAGAATGAGAAATACTTTTTACCTGCTAATGTATTTAGCACTTGATCTATAAAGGGCAAAGGAAAGTGATCTTTCAAGATTTCTTTATTCAATTCTCGGTAATCAATGCACACCCTCCATTTACCATTCTTTTTAGGCACAATTACCAAAGGAGAAACCCATTGGCTATCTGAAATTGGGTAAATGAAGTTTACAATGAGTAATTTTTGGAGCTCTTCTTTCACAATTTCCCTAAGATTTGGATTCGTTCTTCTTTGAGGTTATCTGATTGGTCTACTGTTTTCCTCAATATAGATATGATGGATACAAGTCTTAGGATCAATACCTTTCGTGTCGGTATACTCCCATGCAAATGCAGCAGAATGTTTTTGTAATATTTTGGTTAGCTTCTCTTGTTGTAGTTCCTCCAAGTTTTTGTCTATGTCCAATGTCTTACCTAGAAAAATTTCAATTGTAGAGCTACCAAACTTTTCCATAGAATAGAGAGACATCTGCCTAGATGACAAGTATTCAACATTAGTTTTTTCTTGGAATTTTGCATGATCATACTCTGAAGGTGTTTCAAAATTTTCCATTGTGTTCAAAATTTGACTATCTTCACTAATTTCTGACATAGTAAAGAGAGGTTGAATATCATCTTCTTCATCGATCCATTCCTTGTCATCTATTTCAGTGATTGCTTTTGCTGGAGGATACCAAGCAAATTTCTTTATTGAGTTACCATCAGAAATATACATGTCACCAGATCTACAGCTAATAAAAGCATCAGCTGTGGCCAGCCAAGGTCTTCCTAATACGAGTGGGTGTCCTCCTAGATTATTTTTGGGAGTTAAAATCATGAAATCAACAGGATATTCCCAAGAATCTAAAGAGACTGAAATGTCTTCTAGCACACCCTCTGGTTTGATTACTAAACTATTTGCAAGTTGCAGTAAGGTAGGTGTGTAAAGAAGGTTAAGAAATTTAAGCTGCTCCATAGTTTGTCTACTCATAATGTTTATTGCTGCCCCTAAGCCAATCAATGTGTTTGGAATTTCAATCCCATTTATATGTGTCTTGACAATTGGACTTCATGGATCCACATATTTCTGCATGGAAATCTTTCTCATCATAATGTCTACTATCTTTCTTACCAGATGAATTCTTTTTGTTTTTCTTGGTTTTCTCGTTGGTCTTTTGATGCTCAACTCCTTTATTATCTTGGCTAGAATAGGAATTTCTCTAATGGCTTGTAACAAAGGAATTTTGATACAAGCATTCTTCAATTCATCTAGAAAATCATAATTGGGCAACAAGATCCGTTTTTCTACCCCTCTATCAATTTGTAATCTCTCAGGAAAAGGAGGTGTAGAAGTAGATGCGGGTTGCTCAATGATAGGAGTTGTGTTTATTGATTCTTTTTGTTTTTCTTTTTCACTATTTTGGTTTTGGAGGGATGTCCCCTCAAAACTTTTATTGACTTTTAGAGAGAATTTCTCAGAGTTATCTTTTTCTTGAATGACTATAGAAGGTTTTTCCTTTTCTAATATTCTACCAGATCTAAGCTGAACATCATTAAGATCTAGAGGGGTAATCATGTAAGTTGGAAATTGTTGTCCTTCTACCATGTAAGTATTCCGAGGGTTTTTATTATTGGGGTTTGGAAATGGTTGGGCAGGTAACTAATTTGGTTTTTGTTGAAATTTAAGCAAGACTTGAGGATTTTGACTTTGTTGTGGAGGTTGTTGTGGAAATGGCAATTAAAGTTGAGGGTTTTGATTTGGAAGTTGTGATTGTTGATTTTGTTGCTGGTTTTAGGGAGGATAACTCAATAAGATGGAGGATATTGATAATATTGAGCAAATCTCCCATAAGAATTTTGTACCCCTTGATTCAGACTTAAACAGGAATGCAAAAAATTACAGAGATAACCATAAACACAGATATGCAACGGAAATAATACTTCATTTCATTAATGTAAAATACTGAAATATGCTTACAAACAGTAACAGAAATACACCAGCTAGGGCAATGATATCTTATCTCTGAGAAGAGATGTGGTGGTTGCATGCCTCTGAACTCCGTTACAATGAGGCTCGAAAGCCTATTTATTGTTGAGAAACAATGGAAAACCCTTCACGTCCCAAAACCTAACCTTAGAAGATGAAACGCCAAACTGTGGGCCCCGTTTGGGTAAATTGGTACATCAACTTCTCGGGGTCGTAACTTTGGCATACGATCTCTGTTTGACACGTACAATAGCTCGTTAGAAAGATCTATCCAAGCACTACCACTTTGGGAAGGTCAACATCGGTCCATCGACACATGTTTCCCCCAGATTTCCCAAAAAACGTCGTTCAGGGCCTCAAAATGGCTCCGGAAGTTCAGGACCCGAAAAACTACTAAAAATAGTAAACTGTGCTACAATTTAGGAAACTGAAAATCTGAAAGAGACAGTTGTGGGGGGTCCAAATGGAATAGGTGGGTGGCCACCAACATCCACCTGGATCATTCCTCCCCCCTTTGGAAGCAATGGTCTCCATTGCGTTGAGTTTTCCCCTGAGATGCAATGTTTTAAGACTCCGACTCCGACTCCGACTCGGCCGAGGATTGACTCCGACTCCGACTCCGAAACGGTAATGATTCGGCCGGCTCGATTTCAATGACTCGGTCGTTGTAAAAAATACATTAAATATTTATTTTTTTTTTAAAAAAACATAATTTTAAAGATTTTAAACATAATTTTAAAGAAAACCATTCATATCTATGTGATATCCTATCTATGTGATGTCCCATTCCTATCTATGTGATATCTGCAGCTATCATGCTATGACAGCATATCCATTGATGGGATTCACTCTACATTAATACTCTCCTAACACAGTTGGCATAGGAATTGCAAGACTAAACTCCAATTTTGAATCTCAAAAACATGACTGTGACAATAACACTTTAATCCCTTGCTTACTTCTGAGTCTTAATTGTGTAAGGAGCTCACATGCCTCTGTGGTGGAAGGTATCATAGAAAAATAATTGAGGCCGAGACAATATTATGCTACAATACCAGTTAAATTAAGTGTGTACTGTGTAGGCCTGTCCAAGTTCCTTTGAAAGGCTTAATACTATTGAAGACCTAAGTCTTTTAGTTTGGTTCGAGCTTCTTAAAAAGTGAAGCCTCCTTCTCTGGAGTCTGAGCATTATTTGAAGTATATTGATCACAATTTCATGTGCGAGCATCTCTGTGACAGTTATGTTAATTTCCTGTGGCTCGTATTCTCTATCTTATGCGATCTTTTCTGTGACATTTACAATCTCTTATGGGAGCTCCTGTTCTCCTATGATATGTGAGCTACTCAAGGCACCTGCTCTCTGTGGATGTATTTTATATGGTTCAAAGTTCTGCAACGAGTTCAAGATGTGGCTTGTCTCTCCATGGTTTAGAACTCAGATTCATAACCTGAAGAAGATGCCTTTTATTCGCACTACCTGTAGCAGAAACAAAGCTAAAAATTCCTAGACCAAGACCCTGTAGCCGTCCCCTTGTGACTCGGCCGATTCATATCAGACCCGGCCGGGTTGACTGAGTCACACATGACTCGGCTGAGTCATTGGATGACTCGGCCGAGTTATGTGTGACTCGGTCCACCGGGCCGGTTACTTGGCCGAGTCACTCCAGCAGGTAATGAACCGGTTCGAAACGGCCGAGTCGGTTTCGAAACGGCCGGCTTGTAAAACACTGCTGAGATGAGGAAGCTTCTGCTGAGTTAGGTGTCTGGTGAGCTGTTTTGCAATCTCTGATGTGTCCAGTAATGGTGGGAAACATGGTCGACGACAGTCCACATTGAACACTCAGTGCAAGCGAAGGAATGGAGGAATGTTGTGCTCCAAAGCATTGTTTCCTGTAGCCTTGGTACTGGTGTAAGGACCATGTCTGAGTGGTCTGAGCTTCTGATGGTTTTTGGTAAGGCGTGCTTTCTGTCGATGCAACAAGACTTCGTTGCCCACCTGAAACTTGTGTGGTACCCCTATGGGTGAGGAGAAGTTGTTCCTGTGTTCTGTCATGACCGTATCCCTTTGTTTTTGCTGTTGCATGGAGGAACCCTTTGCGGGGGTCATGGATGTAGCAACGATCTTCCCCTTACTTAGGGAGTGAACCAGACAGAAAATAAATTTCCTAGTGTGGGAGATGAGCTTGTTTCCTTTCTTATTAGTGATCAAAGAGGTGGTGGTAGGTGGGGCTACCTCCGTTATCCTGTATAATGAATTATCCAAAGAAATAATGACAGCGCGAGGCCTTGACTCATACACAACATGTCGCATCCACAAGTCTGGCTGGCCTAATAGTACATCGCAAACATCCAGAGGTGTAACACCACACAATACCTCGTCTTTGGAGGGCTTGATGTTGTAGGGAAGGAAGCACTGCTGGCAAACTTTGAGATCTCGTCTTTCGTGAAGCCACCCGATACTGTACAGTTGTGGGTGTGGTGTCGTCGGTAGGCTCAACCGCTTCACGACCTCTGCTGAAATGAGGTTCTTTTGGCTGCCACTGTTGACAATGAATTGCAGCGGCGAACCCTTCACCCACATCTGTGAGTGGAAAAGACGCTCCCCTTCCTCTGAATTTTCGGGCTCATTTGTCTGGATCTTGGCAGTGGAAACAGTGGCGTTGGGATCCGCATCAATGATCTGCTTCCCTTTTCCATTCCCCTTGTTGGGTTCTGGCTCAGGGTCGGAACATGCATCTGATTCGGAAGCCTTCAACTCAGCCACCAACGATTGCTTGGTCCGACACTCACTTGTGTTATGAGTGGGACTCTTGTGGAACTCACACCACTTTCCTGTGTCCTTCTTCGGCTTCATGGTGTTGTTCATTTCTTGCGGCTTCAACGGGTTGTCTTGGGTCACCTCGCCTTGGCTTTGTCCTTTGGGCTTCGGATTTGCAGATCCAAAGTCTCGCTTCTTCTATTTGAACTTTTGCTCGATTTTGACAGCGTATCGGTGAGCTGTGCCGAGTGAGGAGATGTTCAAGAACTCCATCTCTTCCTGGATGTATCTGTGTAGGCAACCGCGGTATTTGAGTACCAGATACAGCTCAGAATCTTTGATACCCAACTGTGTGTGAAGGGTATGAAAAATTTTTGTGAACTCCGGCACATCTTGGTCTTATCCCTGCCGCAGTGCGGTCCATTTGATGTATTTGTCCTCATAGCTTTTGACAAGATAGTACTAATCCTTGATGGCATCCCGGGAGTCATTCCAAGTGGGTGCGGCTGAAAACAGTGAGCCTGTACTTTCATCCTTCTGCACGCAGTAGGTTTCCCACCAGTCCTTGACGTGAGGGGCTGCTTTGAGAAGAGCGAAAACGATCTTTTCCCGACTTGAAAATTCATGAACATAAAAATAACCCTCTAGCAGATTTAACCATTTATCTACGGCATCTGCGTCTATTTGACCCTCGAATATGGGAATTTCAAACTTAACTTGTACCTTAAACGGTGTGGCGTTTCCAGAGTAGCTGTTGGAAACTGATGCGTCACCCCTGGGTAGCCGCTGAAGGATTTGCGCAAAGCTGTCCATCATCGCGTTCCTTTGTCGCTCGAGGGCTTCTTCGAGCAAGATTTTGATTGGATCTCCTGCCCCCTCGTCTTTCTTCTCATCCGCCATGGGAGGCCGTCGGGATTTGCGAGGCTGTGTTATGTACCAAGGGGGGGTAATATGGGGTACCAAGGGAGGTACCCAAGTTAATAATGTAATAATGGGATGGGCCATAGTAATAAATAAGGTGGTTAACCCATGTCATGTAAGGGACCACAAGTAGTTAATAATAATGTAATGGGCCCATGGTATTAGTGGATGGTATGAGGAAACCATGGTAATGATGCATGGTATTGTATGTATGAGGCCTATATAGAGGCTAAAGACTCCACATGGAGAGAGATGAAGAGAAGTATTCTTGTATGAACAGGCATATGGCTTGTGGAGTGTTCTCCTTCCTTAAGGAGTGAATGTATGGTGTTGCTCTACCATAAGGGTTGATCAATAAAGAATCATTTCATATTATTTCTGGGTTTCTTTGCATTCTCTTATATTTTCATATCAGATCTATAATATTCGAGGTTAGATCCATAACAAGTGGTATCAAAGCACTTTCTTGGGCAAACCGTGAGAATTTTTTTTTTTTTTTTTTTTTTTTGCAGGGATTTTTGGGTGGCGAAATTGCAAATCAGATCTATAAGTTTTGGTGCCAGATCTACAGAATCTAATTACAGATCTGTATTCCTTGTGAAAAAATACCCAAATTCAAAAAAAAAATCAGTTGAATCGGAGTTCGGATGAAGGAGATATCGCTGATTTAAAAATCAGTGGGGTTGCAGACAATTTTCAGGACAGCGAGTTTGCGGCGCAGATCTAGACGTCTTGGGGCCAGATCTGCAAGATTTAATTGTAGATCTGGAATCTTTGTGAAAAAACACATGATTTCAAAAAAAAAATCAGTCGAATCGAAGTCCGGATGAGGGAGATATCGCTGAATTAAAATCAGCTCTTTTTGCAGAAATTTTGGGTGACGGCGGGAAAGTAGCAGCGCAGATCTGAAATTTCAAGTGCCTGGATCAAGATTTCTACTACATGGGCAGATGCAGAGTGGTTGTTCCATTTCTAAAAACAGGTTATAATAGAGATTCTGAGCAATATTGACGGATCTGTGACCATTTCAATTTTTCACCAATATTTTTGTGATGGCGTGCCTAGATCGGAGTTCGAGGGACTTGTATAAATTTGACGGTTCTCACACGTCAACATGGCTAGCACAAATGGAGCAGTATTTCAGATTGAATCATATCCTAGATGATTGGACTAAGCTTAGTGTGGTGACCATGTACCTGGACAATGAACGATGGCAATGGGCGGAATGGCATCAGCGTTGCAATGAACCTTTTCAGAATTGGGATGCCTTCAAAAAAGCTCTTATAGAGCGCTTTGACCGTAAATCAAATCTTGTGGATAAACACACACAGACAAACACACAGCCTAGCAAAGCTTTTATTTTTACAGGAAAGAAGGAAACCAAGGAACCAAAAGGGTTATTTTTGGCTGGTATCTCTGTATTGCAGGTTCATGGATTGATTCAGAAGGAGAAAATCATTGTGTCTATCAATCCGAGTTGCAAACAAAATCTTATAAATGTCAACTTGGCAAAGAAATTGCAAGTCCCAGCAAAACAAATTGAACATACAGAGGTTGATGATAAGGATGTTCAAATCTATAAGGATTTGAAGCTTTCTATGGATAAGTATGTGTTTCATGGTGATTTTTATGCTTCAGATATGGATAACATGGATGTTGTTTTGGGATACCCTTGGATGGAATCCGTGGGTACTATCAATATTAATGTGCAGAAGAAATTCCTGAAGCTATGGTATAAAAAGAAGAAAATTACATTACATGATATTTCCATCCATAAACAGGTAGAGCACATGGAGGCTGAAGCAGAAGATGTTCAAGGGACTGACATATTAGATGATGAGCCTTTGATGATCGACAATCAAACACAAACAGAGGCTGCAGAAGAAAAGGTTACAGGTGATGATACATCAGAGGAGGGCTCAGTGGTTGAAGTCATATTGAAAAAGAAGACACCACAACAGGCACCACAGCAGGGTGAAGTCAAGCAAAAGCCATCGTGGGTTAAGACTTCAACATATCATCACCCACATCACCCCGCAAGACAACCATCATGGAAACCAAGTAGTCACATGATGGATAGAAAGGAGAGACGATCCACCTACTACACATCAACACAGAAGAGTTGCCACGGTCAACTTCCATCTCAAGCGAGCGAGGCACCAGCGAGATCGAGGGTTCACCTTTCTCTTGGATGGCTAGATGCACGTGCATGGTATCAGTGGACTACTCTTTTGAGTAGATCTTATTATTTATGTTCTTCCCATGTTTCGGGGACGAAACATGCTTAGGGGGGTGGAATGTTATGTACCAAGGGGGGGTAATATGGGGTACCAAGGGAGGTACCCAAGGTAATAATGTAATAATGTAATAATGGGATGGGCCATAGTAATAAATAAGGTGGTTAACTCATGTCATGTAAGGGACCACAAGTAGTTAATAATAATGTAATGGGCCCATGGTATTAGTGGATGGTATGAGGAAACCATGGTAATGATGCATGGTATTGTATGTATGAGGCATATATAGAGGCTAGAGACTCCACATGGAGAGAGATGAAGAGAAGTATTCTTGTATGAACAGGCATATGGTTTGTGGAGTGTTCTCCTTCCTTAAAGAGTGAATGTATGGTGTTGCCCTACCATAAGGGTTGATCAATAAAGAATCATTTCATATTATTTCTGGGTTTCTTTGCATTCTCTTATATTTTCATATCAGATCTATAATATTCGGGGTTAGATCCATAACAGGCTGGTCTTGCAAAGGTTCGACCAGTTCAAGCCCTAACTCCTTATATCTCGACCTTGTTGGGGACATGCAAAGAAAAACAGAGAAAAAGCAGACCGCTCTGATACCACTAATCTGGACTTAAACAAGAACGCAACAAATTACAAAGATAACCATAAACACAGATATGCAACGGAAATAATACTTCATTTCATTAATGTAAAATACTGAAACATGCTTACAAACAGTAACGAAAATACACCAGCGAGGGCAATAGTAGCTTATCTCTAAGAAGAGAAGTGGTGGTTGCATGCCTCTGAACTCCGTTACAATGAGGCTCGAAGGCCTATTTATTGTTGAGAAACAATGGAAAACCCTTCACATCCCAAAACCTAACCCTAGAAGATGAAACGCCAAATTGTGGGCCCCGTTTGGGTAAATTGGTACATCAACTTCCCAGGGTCGTAACTTTGGCATATGATCTTTGTTTGACGCGTACAATAGCTCGTTAGAAAGATCTATCCAAGCACTACCACTTTCGGAAGGGCAACATCGGTCCTTGGACTCATGTTGCCCCCAAAGTTCCCAAAAAACGTCGTTTAGGGCCTCAAAACAGCGTCGGAAGTTCAAGATCCCAAAAACTGCTAAAAAAAGTAAATTGTGCTACAATTTAGGAAACTGAAAAACTAAAAGAGACAGTTGTGGGGGGTCCAAATGGGATAGGTGGGTGGCCACCAACATCCACCTGGATCATTCCTCCCCCCTTAGGAAGCAATGGTCCCCATTGCGTTGAGTTTCCCCCTGAGATGAGGAAGCTTCTATTGAGTTGGGTGTCTGGTGAGCTATTCTGCAATCTCTGATGTGTCCAATAATGGTGGGTAGCATGGTCGACGATGGTCCACATTGAACACTCGGTGCAAGCGAAGGAATGGATGAATGTTGTGCTCCAAAGCATTGTTTCCTGTAGCCTTGGTACTGGTGTAAGGACCATGTCTGAGTGGTTTGAGCTTATGATGGTTTCTGGTAAGGCATGCTTTTTTTCAATGCAACCAGACTTTGTTGCCCACCTGAAACTTGTGTGGTACCCCTGTGGGTGAGGAGAAGTTGTTCCTATGTTCTGTCATGACCGTATCCCTTTGTTGTTGCAGCTGCATGGAGGAACCCTTTGCGGGGGTCATGGATGTAGCAACGATCTTCCCCTGAATTTGGGAGTGAACCAGACAAAAAATAAATTTCCTAGTCTGGGAGATGAGCTTGATGCCTTTCTTGGTAGTGATCAAAGCGGTGGCGGTAGGTGGGGCTACCTTCGGTATCTTGTATAATGAATTATCCAAAGAAATAATGACAACGCGAGGTCTTGAATCATACACAGCATGTCGCCTCCACAAGTATGGATGGCCTAATAGTACATCGCAAACATCCAGAGGTGTAACATCACACAATACCTCGTTTGTGAAGGGCTTGATGCTGTAGGGAAGGAAGCACTGCTAGCGGACTTTGAGATCTCGTCCTTCGTGAAGCCACACGATACTCTACGACTGCGGGTGTGGTGTCGTCGGTAGGCCCAACCGCTTCATGACCTCTGATGAAACAAGGTTCTTTTGGCTGCCATTATCGACAATGAATTGCAGCGGCGAACCCTTCACCCACATCTGTGAGTGGAAAAGACGCTCCCCTTCCTTTGAATTTTCGAGCTCATTTTTCTAGATCTTGGCAGTGGCAATAGTGGCGCTGGGATCCGCATCAATGATCTGTTTCCCTTTGCCATTCCCCTTGTCGGGTTCTAGCTCAGGGTCGAAACATGCATCTGATTCGGAAGCCTTCAACTCAACCACCAACGATTGCTTGGTCCGACACTCACTTGTGTTATGAGTGGGACTCTTGTGGAACTCACACCACTTTCTTGTGTCCTTCTTCGGCTTCATGGTGTTGTTCTTTTCTTGTGGCTTCGACGGGTTGTCTTGGGTCACCTCGCCTTGGCTTTGTCCTTTGGGCTTCGGATTTGCAGATCCAAAGTCTCGCTTCTTCTATTTGAACTTTTGCTCGATTTTGACAGCGTATCGGTATGCTGTGCCAAGTGAGGAGATGTTCAATAACTCCATCCCTTCCTGGATGTATCTGTGTGGGCAGCCACGGTATTTGAGTACCAGATTCAGCTCAGAATCTTTTATACCCAACTGTGTGCGAAGGGTATGAAAAATGTTAGTGAACTCTGGCACATCTTGGTCTCGTCCCTGCCGCAGTGTGGCCCGTTTGATGTATTTGTCCTCATAGCTTTTGACAGGATAGTACTGCTCCTTGATGGCATCCCGGAAGTCATTCCAAGTGGGTGCGTCTGAAAACAGTGAGCCTGTACTTTCATCCTTCTGCTCGCAGTAGGTTTCCCACTAGTCCTTGACGTGGGGGGGCTTCTTTGAGAAGAACGAAAACAATCTTTTCCCGACTCGAAAATTCATGAACAGAAAAATAACCCTCTAGCAGGTTTAACCATTTATCTACGGCATCTGCGTCTATCTGACCCTCGAATATGGGGATTTCAAAATTAACTTGTACCTTAAATGGTGTGGTGTTTCTAAAGTAGCTTTTGGAAGCTGATGCGTCGCCTCTGGGTAGCCGCTGAAGGATTTGTGCAAAGTTGTCCATCATCGCGTTCCTTTGTCGCTCGAGGGTTTCTTCGAGCAAGATTTTGATAGGATCTCCTGCCCCCTCGTCTTTCTTCTCATTTGCCTTGGGAGGCCGTCGGGATTTGCGAGGCTGGTCTTGCAAAGGTTCGACCAGCTCAAGCCCTAACTCCTTATATCCCAACCTTGTTGGGGACATGCAAAGAAAAACAGAGAAAACGCAGACCACTCTGATACCACTGATCCGGACTTAAATAGGAACGCAACAAATTACAGAGATAACCATAAACACATATATGCATCGAAAATAATACTTCATTTCATTAATGTAAAATACTGAAATATGCTTACAAACAGTAACGGAAATACATTAGCTAGGGCGATGGTAGCTTATCTCTGAGAAGAGATGTGGTGGCTACATGCCTCTGAACTCCGTTACAATGAGGCTCGAAGGCCTATTTATTGTTGAGAAACAATGGAAAACCCTTCACATTCCAAAACCTAACCCTAGAAGATGAAACGCCAAACTGTGGGCCCCGTTTGGGTAAATTGGTACATCAACTTCCCAGGGTCGTAACTTTGGCATATGATCTCCGTTTGACGCGTACAATAGCTCGTTAGAAAGATCTATCCGAGCACTACCACTTTGGGAAGGGAAAAATTGGTCCATGGACCCATGTTGCCCCTATATTTCCCAAAAAAATGTCGTTTAGGGCCTCAAAACGGCTCCGGAAGTTCAGGACTCAGAAAAATGCTAAAAATAGTACACTGTGCTACAATTTAGGAAACTGAAAAAATGAAAGAGACAGTTGTGGGGGGTCCAAATGGGATAGGTGGGTGGGCACCAACATCCACCTGGATCACCCCTTGTGCCCATGGTTGAGATTGATAGTGAGATTGAGGTTGAGGCCAAGGTTGATGCCAAGAATTCTAGTTTGGTGAGGGCTGAAAATACATTGGATTGTTAAATCCTTGATTTTGTGGCCATTGCCAAGGTCTTCTTGCAACAAAACAAAGAGGTTTGCAGGATTTGGGACTGTTTCCTCTTGAAAGATAGCCTTAAAACCTGTGATTTAGGGACAACCCTTGGTCTCATGACTTTCTGAACAAATCATACAAGTTTCTACAATTTTTGCATCTAAAGGGCATTCCCTTAGAGCATGTTTATTTCTGCATTTTGGGCAAAAGATGGCTAAAGCATCAGCCTCTATTTTCTACTTGTTTTGAATTTTAAGGGTGTCTAGTTGCTCACCAAGACTCCCTAAAATTTTAGTTTTAAACTCATCAAGCATATTGCTAATTTCTGCCCGACTTACAGATCCAATTGCAGATTTGTTTGCTCTAACAAGAGAAGGATCTCTCAGTCCTTTCCCGGTTTTAGATTTCCATCTTAAGAGATGAACACATAGTTCTACTATGTCACTCAATGGAAGTTGAGAGATATCTCCCTTCCCCATCATGTTAAGGATATCTATCAATTCATCTCTAATGGCCTTTAACAAGAGAGCTTTCAAAGGTTCTTCATCTAGATTGTTCATTTTTGCTCTTTTCAAATTATAGTTGAATCTCTCAAGCAAATCCTCTAAGTTTTCATCTTCTTTTTGCATCATTTTGAACACCTCATCTTTAGAGATTGGTGGGCATACAATAATCCAAGTATCTATCCAAAAATGCATGTTTCATGTCATTCCAAGTTCTAATGGATTGAGTAACTAACCCCATAAACCATTTCAAAGCAACCCTTTTAATGTTGAATGGAACAATTTGAGTTTTTAAGAGTCTTCTAGGTCATCATAGGTTCTTCACAAGATTTCAAACTCAAACAAAAATGTTTTAGGATCCTCACTTCTCAACCCATAAAAGTTTGGGAGGACAGATGGTGAAATGTTTTTCATTGTGGTATGTGTTTCCTCATCCACTATAGGGAATCCAAATGAGTTATCCACTTCCCTATTTCCTCTGCCTCCTCTATTATTACCTCTACCTCCTCCATTGTTTCCTCTACCTCTCCCTCTACCCCCTCCTCCAAACAGTGAGAATTCTCCATCTTGTTCTTCTTCTGCCATTATAGTTTCCTCAGAGTCAGTATAAGGCTCAATCTGCAAGGTTATTCCCTCTTCCTATGGTTCTTCTATCAATGGACTATGAGAGGGAGTTTCTACTTTTTCTTCCTCACCGGGTATTCCTAGTTCTTCAACTACAATAGGCTCCCCTGTGGAGGTGAAAAAGGTCTTCTCTCCTAGGACTGTTTTGGTGGATGATGTAGGAGAATCTTCTGATTGAATTTCTGCCCCTTGAATTCCAGGAATCCTATGGCTGGGAGTATGAGTCTGGGATGGAGGTGTGTCTTTTCTAACTCTTGGTGGAGTAGGTGGAGTTGTGGGAATTGAACTTCTGTCCCTAGCTATAAATGTACCCATAGAATCTCTTTCTTTATGTATGTCATTGTTTTGTTTTGTTGTTTTGTTGTTTTTTTATGAATGTAAGAGATAAGGCTACCTAGTTACACTTCCCCGGCAACGACGCCAAAATGTTTGGTCAATTTAGTGTCCTAAATTGCTTTACATAAATTATCAATCCGGGTATCGTAAAATGATGAAGTGTAGTGCACTATATGTGTTAGATGGCCCTTTCTACTTCAGTGTTTCTGAGTTCTAAGTTGTTTTGGGGTTTTTATCTTTTAATTCCCAACGAAATCTTAAATCTACTGTTGTTAAGAATCTAGAGAAAATGAAATGAGAGCTAAAAGTACTTTAAGCCAGATTCGGAAGTAAAGTTTTAACCAAGAAAATGAAAACATAGTTTCTCTTCTTGCTATTATGATTGTTTCCAAAACATGACCTAAAAGGACTTAAGAGTGAAATTGCAACTACTATCTAATCAATTACAAAACCAAAGCTTAAATGAGATATGAAAACTGAAAATGATATTGTAGCTAACTATGATGAACCAAAAATGAAATACTGAAAATAAGATTACAACTATTGTCTAATTTATTCCAGAATCAAAACTTAATGAACAACTGAAAATGGAATTGCAATTAAATGAAAAACTATGATTGAAAATGAAATTGCAACTAATCTATCATAAAACCTAATTGAAGTGTTTTGTCATTCTGCTAAACAATTTTGGGAGAACAACTTCCTTGTGATAGCATTTTGAAGGATTCAATACTTAATTGTTCTAAAACTAAAAAATGAAATTGCAACAAAATTAAATGAAAGACTAACACTGAAAGTGAAATTGAAACTAATCTATTATAACAGCTAAATGAAGTGCTTTGTCACTCTGCTACACAATTTTGGGAGAACAACCTCCTTGTGATAGCATTTTGAGGGACTCCATACTTTGTTGTTCTAAGAAAAAGTAAACATAAAAATGCAAAGAAAGACTCATTCATAAATGAAATATTTCACCACTTATTTTTAAGATGAACCATCAACTGAAAGGGCTTTTGGAAATGTTCACTTACAACATGAGTTACTAAACTAACAACAAAATGGCATTGAAAAAAAACTAATGAACAACAAATGAAAGAAACTAGACTAATGATCAACAAATCTAAATTACTCTATGCTACTGGCATCAACTTCAAGCTACTGATAAGAAACTAGAAAGTAGTGAAACAAAATAGCTATTATGTACTAATAAGAAGATGACACAAGCTACATTATGAACAGAGTTAGAAAATGGTTATAAACATCATGAAAAAAACACAGTGAATTTACAGTTAACTATGAAAGACAAAACAGAAATAAAACGTAACCTTGACCAACGCACGGGCCCTCTGCAAAGGTCTCGGATTATAAGCACTTAATCAACATTCCAACATCGCTTCAGGTATCCATGAAACAGAGTCTTTATATTAAAACAGAGAATGAGTTCTTCAAACTACAAAGTGGAAATCTAAACTTAATACATAAGCAAAAACTCAACTTGTTCTGTGTTCTTCACACAGGTACTTATAGAGAAATATACAATTGTTTTAAAGAGATAAATAAGCTACAGCGAAACACGTAGGCAGGAAAGTATGCGGAATTATTGTCCTTGGTTTCTTGAAAACATAAATCTTATGGTAATGGTTGTTGGATTCCATTTGTGCAGGTGGCAGATGAAGTCTGTGGCCTCAGGAAACTGCTTTGGATCCCTATCACTGAGAAACGTGTGCAAAACAGAGTCTTGTTTGCCATAGGTTTATATGTTTGACTTCCCTTTGACCGAAGTCTTCCTCATCAATCTAGACCAGATGAATAGGATACAATCCATGCCCTGCTATTTTCAAGCTACTCATGTAGTCCTTTTCCTCTCTTGACACCTGGAACCTACAAAAGCATGGAAGTAGCTGCGGAACAGCTGATTAGCTGCAGAATGTGGCTGCGTTCCATAGCTAAAAGACAAAAAAATACTCAAATAGAAAACATAACAGTATAACATGTAAATCACTAAAATATACTCCTTTAGGCAATGTATAATGGTTTTTGATAATAAGGATGCATTTTTCATGGAAAAACAGAGAATGAAGGATGAGAAAAGTAGCTAAGGGAAAGGAAGTTTTGGAACTCAACAATAAACCTAGGTACAACTGAAAAACCTCAAAATGTCAACCTAAGTATTGGTTTATCATCCGAAGAAAGGATATCATTCATCAAGTTGTTGAAAACATATAAAAGTGTCTTTTCCTGGGATTATTCAGATCTCAAGACCTATGATTCCTCTGTAATTCAACATACTATACCAATGACTTCTAATGAGAAACCAGTTCAACAGAAGCTGAGAAAGATTCATCCAAACCTTGAAAGTCAAATCAAATCTGAGTTGAACAAACTTCTAAAAGAAAAGATAATCTTTCATGTTAGACACTCAAAATGGGTATCAAATATGGTTCCTGTCAGGAAAAAGAATGGCGATATTAGGATTTGTATTGATTTTAGAAACCTGAATAGAGCTTGTCAAAAGGATAATTTTCCTTTGCCTACCATGGAGCAAATATTGCAATCAGTTGCAGGTTTTGAGTTAATGTCTTTTCTAGATGGATTTTCAAGATACAATCAGATTCTTGTACATCCAGATGACAGATTAAAGACAACATTCAAGACCAAGTGGGGAACATATGCTTATCAGAAGATGCTTTTTGGAGTTATCAATGCAGGTGCTACATTTCAATGCGCCATGGAAATTTCTTTTATAGGTATAATTATTAAATCAATTGTTTTTTACCTAGATGACATTATAGTCTACTCTAGGAACAAAAACAATCATGTGAATGACCTAAAGCATATCTTTGAAATATGCAAGAAATATGACATTTCTTTGAATCCCAAAAATTCATACTTTTCTCATAGGGTTCATAGTATTCAAGAAAGGAATTTATATTGAAAAGATTCCTCTCACACATAACAAAAAGACCATGCAATCATTCCTAGGCCATATCAATTTTGTAAAAATATTTGTTCCAAATTTCTCACAGATTGTTTTACCCCTTCAATCAATGTTAATAAAAAATGCAATGTTCAAATGGGGTAAAAATGAAAGAGATTCAATTGAGTTAATAAAAAAGGCCATCATCAATGCTCCTTCTTTAACCACTCCAGACTTTCTCAAACCTTTTTTTTTTACACTTTTTCATTTGATACATCATATGCGACAGTTTTAACACAACTAAACGATCAAAATATAGAAGCACCTATCTCTTTTTTCAGTTCAAATTTACAGGGTGTTGAGTTAAACTACTAAGCTGTTGAGAAACAAGCTTTTGTTGTCTTTAAAACCTTGAAACATTTCAGACCTTTCCTCCTCAAAACTCATACAAAAATAATAGTATCTTACCTTGCAGTAAGGCGATTATTGATTCAAAGAGAAGTGGGGGAGAAAAGAGCCAAATGGGTCATTGCACTTCAAGAATACGATGTAGAAATCCGGCCAGCTAAAATTGTCAGGGGCCAAGGTTTTTGCAAGATGCTAACTAGAGCTTCCCACTTATCAACAGAAGAAGACCAAGGTAACAAAATGTAAATATCAGAGGTAAGCCTCAACGATACACAATCACAATATGCTGATTTGAAGTTTTATTTGAAGAATGGATATGCTTCTATGCATCTCAATTACAAAACAAAATGTTCTTTAGGGTTGAAATCAAATCAGTATCAATTGGTTTATGATGTGTTATTTAGAAAAAATTATGATTCAATGTTATTAAGATGCCTTTAGAAACTTGAATTTGAAAAAGTTATGCAGGAGTTACATGATGGACCAGCTGGAGGTCATTTCGGGGGAAACACCACAGCTCATTAAATCCTACATGCAGGTTATTATTGGCCAACATTGTTCAAAGATGCACATGACTATGCAAGAAAATGCAAAACTTGTCAAACTGCAACTGGAAGAGAAAAGAATCCAGCATTCCTTTTGTAGCCAGTTAATATCCAACAACTATTTGAACAATGGGGATTAGATATAATTGGTGAGATTGTTCCTAACTCTTCCAAGTAGCACAAGTACATTCTTACAGCTATTGATTATTTCACGAAATGGGTGGAGGCTATCCCCCTAAAGGTAGCTAATACATAAATTATTACAGACTTTATTGATCATTACATAATCACCAGGTTTGGCCTACCCACAACTTTAATGTTTGATAATGCATCTTATTTTTCTAGAAATACTATGGTAGAATTTGCTTTGAAAAAAAGTTTCAAATTGAAGTATTCATCCAACTATTATCCACAAAGTAATGGATTAGCCGAATCAACAAACAAAAACCTTATAAGAATCATCAAGAGGAATATAGACCAAAATCATAGGAATTGACACAAAGCATTGACATTTTCTCTTTGGGTAGATAGAATAACACAAAATGCCTCAATTGGTTCTTCTCATTTTGCTTTAGTTTATGGAAAAGAAGCAGTTCCCCCCACAAACATAGCAATCCCATCTCTTGCCCTAGTGAAATTTATCAACGAAAATCCTTCCTCTTCTCTTCAATCAAGATAATTTCATATCCTTAAACTCGAAGAAGAAAGAGAAAAGGATAAAGCTACCCATTCATCAGCAGTTAGTCAAAGCCTCTTTTGATACAACCTTTGCCAGTCATAAAAATTTTGAAGTAGGTGATCTGGTTTTGAAATGGGACAAAGCACATGAGGAAAAAGGTAAGCATATGTTGGGAGCGGGATCCCCCAAGGGCAGTTTTGGGGCTAAAAACCCATGTTTAAGTCAATTTTTGTAATATTATTGTAAAGACTTTGCATTTTGTGGTCACAGAACGCGAAGGTGTTATGTGTCATAAAGGGTATTTTTCCCTTAGTTGTGTAAAGGAAAGTCGGCTATAAGAGATCGACCCATGGTCCACAGACCATGGGATTGTATAAAAAGAGCTAATCTCTAAGTAGTTTGAGAGATACAAGATGTAAATGAGTCACAGCTTTAGAGAAAGAATTCTAAGTCTTAGGTTGTAGCATAGGTAGATGCTCAGCAGCTGAGTGCGCAGATGCCTAGGGTAGAAGTCCACAACTGAGTGCACGGACCCCTGCATCTGTGTGCGCAGTGTGGACAGAGTCTGTAATCACTTGAAAGTTATCAATAAAGGGAATTATTCAGAAATTTCTGTGTCTTCATTCTGTTGATGCATCTAGATATTTTATGTATGAATTTCCTTTATTATGCTTATATGATCTGCGAATGAGTGTAAATACATTGAATAAGTGAACGTAATTATGAAAATCTGTTTACGCTGTGTTAACTATAAGTGTTTGATAAGATAAGTAAGTCACTTAGGATAATTGAGGAATCTACACGATACACTGCTATAGCAACGCGAACTACTTGAGCCACAGGTTACAGTTGCGTGAAGGTCAATCGCACACTTTCGCGAAGGTGTTGAAGGCCTGGATAGAGGGGTTGTCTTACTAGCCCTAGAGCGAGATCACCTATGTGAAGGCAGGGATAACAGAATTCAAACGACATCACAACCATCTCAGGGTGCGGAAACTTGGTTCTAGCATCCCCCCATACTGCTTCGGGTGAGACTTTGGTCCGCGCTCCGCGAGATGATGCCAAAAGGGCCAGTAGTGTAGGGATTTGTTTGGCTAAATAACGTTGAACATGGGTCAGGCCCCCTCAAGCCAATAAATGGTTCAATTGCGAGTACAAGAATCTGCATAAGAGATGTGTGATGTCATATCATTGGAATCCAACTAATAAGGAGATTGGAGAATGGTTGGATAGAAAGATCCACGAATTCACGACACGAGAACAGAAACCCGCAACTAACAAAGCAACAATGGTTGGACAGATACCTGCATACAGAGATCCATGAGATCTTTTTCTGCTCCTTCCCTATTAAGCTATACGAGTGGATCGCGAAGCTAGCAGATAGCCAAGGAAGGTGGAAACTTGACGGTCATATTGTGTGGACCCTGGAGCTAGTGCGAATGTTGGAAGCATCGGAGGATAAGATCATCTGCGTTGTCGATCATTGGCTCGATCGCGTCATAGGAGGATTTGTGACTGAATTCGCGTTGACACCTCAATCAGCTACAGCGAGGCGGAGTGACGCTTTTTCAAAGGACTGTGAGGTAAGTACGTAAAATATTTGAATACTTGGATTAAAATGCTATTGTTCGAAAAATGGGTTATGCAGCTACCTTGATGTTCGAGAGTATGCGAAGCAGAAAAACGTACAGGAACGAAGGAATAAAGGGCCCGAAGTACAGTCTCTTGATTTCACCTCCATGAAGTGACAAAGAAGGGATAGCGAAGGTTTCTCTGCGAAGCGCTATTCAGTTAATAAGACAAGGATTCCCGCGAATACCACCTCCACCCACACCACCTCCGACTTCACCACCCTCACCTCCAACTTCACCCATACCAACTCCACCTCCACGCGGTTCAATATGACAAATACAGTGAAGTTTCCTTTCTTCAAAGGCTTGGGAAATGAGGACCCGGACCAATTTTGGTTTGTTGTGAGGGCTAAATGGGAAGCTCAAGGTGTTACATATGATCATATAAAGAAGGCGACACTGGTTAGTGCTCTACAAGATCACGCGCTAACCTGGTATATTAAGTACTCTAACGATAACCTAAATGCTGGAGTAGCAGACATCCAGGAAGCACTGAATAGGGAATTTAATAGGCCTAAATCTGAGGTGCGGTTGATTGTGGGATTCAAAGAGATCACGATGCAACCAAGCGAGATGCTTTGGGAACTAGATCAGAGGTTGAAATGTACAAGGTAAGTACATAAAATCTTTGAATACTTGGATTAAAATGCTATTGTGCGAAAAACGGGTTATGCAGCTAGCTTGATGTTCAGGAGTATGCGAAGCAGAAAAACGTACAGGAACGAAGGAATAAAGGGCCCGAAGTACAGTCCCTTGACTTCACCTCCATGAAGTGCCAAAGAAGGGATAGCGAAGGTTTCTCTGCGAAGCGTTATTCAGTTAATAAGACAAGGATTCCTGCGAATACCACCTCCACCCACACCACCTCCAACTTCACCTCCCTCACCTCCAACTTCACCCATACCAACTCCACCTCCACCGCGGTTCAATATGACAAATACAGTGAAGTTTCCTTTGTTCAAAGGCTTGGGAAATGAGGACCCAGACCAATTCTGGTCTGTTGTGAGGGCTGAATGGGAAGCTCAAGGTGTTACATATGATCATATAAAGAAGGTGACACTGGTTAGTGCTCTGCAAGATCACGCGCTAGCCTGGTATATTAAGTACTCTAACGGTAACCTAAATGCTGGAGTAGCAGACATCCAGGAAGCACTGAATAGGGAATTTAATAGGCCTAAATCTGAGGCACGGTCGATTGTGGGATTCAAAGAGATCACGATGCAACCAAGCGAGACGCTTTGGGAACTAGATCAGAGGTTGAAATGTACAATCCGCGAACCCAACATGAATTTGACAGATGGACAACATCGCGAGTGGTTTGTGGCTTCGCTACTACCACACTTGAGAAGTGCATTGTCGCAGCAGAAGATAAAAACTCAGGCAGAGGCCATGAGAGTACATGAAAATTCGATGCAAGATCCTAATCTAGGAGTTCAACAGATCCATGCGCAGCTAAAGAATTTGTGCCTTGAGATGCAAAGTCTGAAGCAGGACAGGATGGTTCGACTAGAAGTGCGCGAGGAGGTATGGTGCTTGAAATGCAAGAGTTAGGGTCATGACAAAGACCATTGCCCGATCTTTGCAAACTACATTGCAGGAGGAGGACCGATGCCTTTAAAGCTAGAAGCTCAAGCAGGACCTAGCGCGGGGCCTACATTATGGTGTGCTATCTGTCAGGTAGTCGGAAAACATGCCACGGATAACTGTCACTTGCTATAGAAGTATGTACAAGCACCGCAACAGCTATTTTGCAACTTTTGTAGGTCGGTAGAACATGATGAGCGTACTTGCGGGAGCTATGAACTAATGATGGATAGAACTCCCCCCTATAGGGTTCAGGCCGAAACATGGCCCCTTGACTAGAGCACAGGGATGGTGCGGACAAGATTTCAGGGGCACGAACGAGGGCGAGGTGGAGGAGGACCTAGCAGAGGTCGAGGACAGTTGATTTGCTACAATTATGGAGGACCAGGACACTATGCCCACGATTGCACTAATCCAACGCGTTCGTCGTGCAAGTATTGCACATTATTTGATCATGAAACATAAGACTGTCCTACGCTGATAGCTAGGATACGTGACAAAGGGGCGCTACCACCCTCGCCAACTCAAAACCTACAGATGATGAGGTCTGAGCCAGGCGAGGAAGATCCAAATGTAAATGAAGTGGAATTGCGACAGGAGATGACAAGGGGAACTAGCCAGAAGATAGTACATGGATTCGCAAAGCCCCAGCAAAGGAGGCTGAGTTCAATTTGGAGCACGCACGTGAAACCTTCATGGAAGCTAAGAAGAACTTCACTGAGGTGCACACCTTCGAAAACAAGGATAAGCCTAACCAAGAGATGGACCCCTCTATGCTCACAACTTTCCTAGAAACTTGTATGAAGTTACTGCGCGATAGTAAGGCTATGAAGGGATTACAAGAACTCATCAATAGATTCACTGGAACTGCGCCAAGTGAGCCACACGTAGTACGAAAAAATGGAAAACATAAAACAAGAATGGGACGAGAGATGAGCTCACCGCGCAAATAGGAGAGTATGAAATCGATCAAGTTATCTTGGACCTGGGGTCAGATGCAAATGTCCTACCAAAGCAGACTTGGGAGAAAATGGGGAGACTTGCGTTGCAATGGTCTCCGATTCAGCTAAGGATGGCGAATCAGCAGAAGATCGTCCCCATGGGGTGGCTGCAAGGGGTGACCATGCATATTGAGGGAGCGAGTGCACCGGCTGATTTTGAAGTAATAGAGATAGTGGATGACAACAATCCCTATATTGTGCTCCTGGGAATTGACTGGGCTACTAATATGAATGGAGTTATTAATCTGAAGAAGCGAAAGATGATCTTTGAGAAGAAATCACTGCGCGTAATAGTATCCCTCGATCCTAGTAAGGATCGCGATATACTGAACCTGTTTGCGATTATGAGAGTGATGACAACCTAAACTATATCTATCAGATAACAACACAAGACCAATATTGGGTGAATCCCACCATGGATGGATGGATTACATGGGATCGCGAGAGTTCCTGCACTTCAGACTTTGACGAAGAAATAGAACACTGCCAGAATCGGTTACATGAAGTAACTATGCTGAATTGCAACATGATGACCCGATCGTTACGTTGTGTGTCGTCAGAGGTAAGAAATCTACCTACTTATGATGGTCTGAATGAGGTAAATATCTTTTTGGATGCATTTGAAAGGGAGGTACCAGAAAATTAGCGCTTCTAGGCGTTGGAATGGGCACTGCGTGCTATGCCTGCAAGATGGTGGGGTACACATAAGGGAAGCTTTGATGATTGGTGCGAATGTAGGAGGATGATGAGAACATGATTTGGGAAACCTAAGATGTGACTGACAGACAAGCATGATGGGCAGAATGATTCGTGCTCGCATCTGGCCAAATGGACCTAGGCTTATGGGGAAAAGCCCCAACCTGAGTGGGTGTACCTGTTCTGTCACACCTTGGGTGTTATCCCAATGAATTGGTATATAGAAATTGAGCTTTGCCATGGTACAGGCGAATGGGATATCCTGCACGAAGGATTCATGATGACATTCAGTTTTGAGAACGGGTTTGACAGTATTGATGAAGTGCTACAAGAGGTGAAAGCAGCGATCTTTAGGATACCACATGATCCTTTAGACCTGACTCAACTTGAATGGGCTACTCAATTGAGTCGCGCACTAGAATGCTATAATGTCACTGCTGAAGAAGAGGATGTGGATCCGCGGAAGATTAACATTCAAGAAACAAAAGGCTGCCACCAGGTTCAAGGACCGCAGATTGAGAACCCTGATATAACCGCGCCATTGAAAACAAAACAAGTGAACATTGGTGCGGAGGAGGAACCCAAATTCACGAAGATTAGAGACTACTAGGATGACGCGATGGTGGATAAGGTTGCTGAATTGCTCCACGAATACCAGGACTTATTTCCTACCAAGTTTACAGATATGAAAGGAATAATTGAGGACCTAGGAATGATGAAGATCATGTTAAAACCCGACGCAAAGCCAGTTAAGCAAAGGCCTTACCGTCTCAATGCAAAGAATAAGTAGAAGGTTTGCTTAGAGCTAGACAAGATGCTCGCGGGAGGCATCATTGACCCTGTGGAAAAATCTGATTAGGTAAGCCCAATGGTGGTGCAAGAGAAGAAGCAGAAGGATGAAATAAGGATATGTGTGGATCTCAAAAATTGAATGAGGCTTGTGTGCATGATCCTTTCCCTACCCCATTCACTGATGAAGTATTGGATAATGTAGGCAGCTTGGAAGCATATTCCTTCACTGATGGGTTCTCTGGGTACCATCAAATCAAAATCGCGTCGGAGGATAGGAGCAAGACAACTTTCGCAACTAAGTGGGGTTGTTTTCAGTACAGTGTAGTGTCGTTTGGATTGAAGAATGTGCCTACAATATTTTTGTGCGTGGTTGTTGCAAATTTATTCATAAGTTCCTGGAGGTATATTTTGATGACTGGACTGTATTTGGGCTCGTTAAATGCCATGTAACAATATTACACTTGATGTTGGATACCTATCGAAGATACCAGATCACGCTCAGTCTCAAGAAGTGTTTGCTTTGTATTCCTTTTGGAAACCTGTTGGGGCATGTGGTTTATAGACAAGGATTGATGGTAGACCCCGCGAAGATCGTGGTGATACTGAACTTGGAAGCGACGAGGAGTGTGAAACAGTTGTGCGCTACTCTGGGACATACGGGATATTACAGAGTTTATCAAAATTTATGCCCAGATCACCGTGCCTATGGAGAAATTGTTAAAGAAGGATGTCACGTTTTGCTGGAACGATGACTGTAAGAAGAGCTTGGATATATTGAAAGAAAAGATGGTTACCGCACCAATTTTGGTCTTCCTAGACTGGACTAAAGAGTTTCATGTACATGTCAACGTGTCATGTATAGCGATGGGAGAAGTACTAACATAGGCTGGCGAAGAAGGCTTTGACCATACTATCACATTCGCAAGCCGCATATTATCCAAGGCAGAGAAGAACTATTCAACCACTGAGTGCGAGGGGCTAGCTATGGTGTATGCGCTCCAGAAGTATCGACACTACTTGCTAGGAGGTCATTTTAATATGTATACGGATCACTCCGTGCTGAAGTACTTGGTCAATAACCTATGTTGGGGGGGAGGATATGTAAATGGATCTTATTGTTCCAGGAGTACGATTTTGAAGTTGTCATGAAGCCTGGACGATTGAACGTGGGACCAGATCATCTGTCGTGCATCAAAATAGGGGAGGAACCTACTAACTTGGAAGAAGGATTGCTTGCCACGCAGCTATTTGTAGTGCATATCGTGGATGGTCACTTTGAGGATATAATACACTTCCTAACAACAAGAACTGCACTCGAAGGATACACTGTCCAACAAAAGAAGGAATTGGTGGTGCGCACGACAAATTTCTCTGTCATTGCCAGGAATCTGTACAAAATGGGGACTGATGAGATATTGGGATGGTATGTACTTGAGTTTGAGAGAAGCAGAATCCTCGCGGACGCTCATGGGGGCGCCAGGGGAGGACATTATGCAGGGTGAGCAACCTCGCAGAAGATTCTAGGCGCAAGGTTGTGGTGGCCAACCCTTCATTAGGATTCAAAAGCATATTACAAGGTGTGCGATGTATGTCAAAGAACCGGCAGGCCATCACAGAGGGATGAAATTCCTTTTAATACACAAATGAAATTGCAACCCTTGGAGAAGTGAGCAATAGATTTTGTAGGACCCATTCAGCCGCAAGGGAAGACAAGAGAAAGGTACATTATCACTACGACGGAGTATTTGACTCACAGGCATGACTATCGCGAAGTTCCTATTTGAGCATGTACTGACATGATTTGGATGTCTGAAGATCTTAATGAGTGATCGTGGTATGCACTTCCTGAATGATATGATCAGCGCACTAACGGAGGAATTTCAGGTATACCACCAGAAGAGCACACCTTATCACCCATAGGCTAACGGGATAGTGGAGGCATTCAACAAAGTGCTCGAAAACGCGCTGACCAAGGTTTGCAATGCTCAACGAAGTGATTGGGACCTACACATACCTGCAGTACTGTGGGCTTATCGAACGACATGCAAGAAGTTGATTGGAAAAACCCCTTTTAGGCTCGTCTATGGTGTGGAAGCAGTAATTCCTATGGAATACATCATACCTAGTCTGCACATAACAACGCTCACAGGTATGATGGATCGCGGAGCCCTGGAGGAAAGGCTCGTGCAACTGGATGAGCTCGAAGAAGAAATATTTTTGGCTGGATTTCACCAGCAGGTCCAAAAGCAGCGCGAAAAGGCATGACATGATCGACACATCAAGCTGCACACATTTAGGGTAAATGACTTAGTTTTGTTATATGATAGTAAGTTTGGTAAATTTCCAGGGAAATTCAGGATGCACTGGTTAGGGCCTTATGTTAATAAGGAGATTACCGACAGAGGAGCAGTACAACTGGTCAAATTAAATAGAGAACCCTTCCCAGGAAAGGTGAATGGCAGTCACTTGAAGCCATACATTGGTGGTCCAACCATGTGACTAAATGAAAGTAGTGCAGTCTTAGAGCTCTAGGCAGCTGAAAGGAGGCGTGGGACTATAAACTACACTGCCCAGGTTGGGGAGCTGTGTGATTGGAAGAAGGTGTGAAGTAAGGACATGTCACTAGTCTTGCGGCAGTGCGGAGG
This sequence comes from Pinus tabuliformis, assembly GCA_031772625.1. Lineage (NCBI taxonomy): Eukaryota > Viridiplantae > Streptophyta > Pinopsida > Pinales > Pinaceae > Pinus > Pinus tabuliformis. Next base: position 935,126,820 of record CM062817.1, read on the forward strand.
GAGCTGCACTACCTAGGAAGAAATCGCGCAAGTCAGCCAAAAAGTGACCGTTAAAGTCACTGTTCATGAAAATACGACAGAAGTGAGGCCAAATGGAGCGGGTGACCGGTATTTAAGACGAAATTTATGGCTTAGATCCTTGAAAATCTTCCACCAATCCAGCATTAATGAACCTATTTTGGGGGGAACAGTCAGATTTGAATTCAAAATTACCTATATATTACAAGTGGCTATCCAGCGCAAAACACTTGGCATTTTGAGTATTCAGCGGTTGAGCTCTGAAGCGCCTATGAATCATGAGAAATACAAGCTTCTAATAGTTTCTGGGGTATTTGAAACTTTGCCAGTGGACACACAGGAATTCTTCCAAAAGATCATGTCAGCACCCCCAGAAGTTATCAATACATAGCAAGTAGTAGAGGAGCTGGCACAGGAAATGGAGAGAGAGGCTGAAGTAGCTGCCCTGAAAGTGGCTGAAGTATTGCTGGAGGTCCCTAAATCCCTGAGAACACCGAGACCAAAGCCAATCCCAACCAAGGAAACCCTGAAAGACAAGAAGGGAAAGCACCCTGCCATACCAATGCGCGCGTCGCCAAGACGAAACCCACCAAAGCCCATTGCCTAGGGGAAAGGCAATGCTATAAACCTAGAAGCAGAAGAGGAGGATATTGAAGACTTTCCCATGGATGATGAGGATGTGGTAGTGGAAATATAGGAGGTTGAAGCCTAGGGTATGAACCCCTCTTCTACCAGATGAAATCACTTTTGATGGTCCGCATTTGGCACGAGTGCTGCTATTGAAGCTCAAAGACTGGGACTTGGTGGACCACGAGAAGTTCCCACACCTAGAAATCGAATAGTTGATGCATCACGTCATAGACACGAATACGGGGGTGACTGCATTGGAGCTGCAAATGTGGCTTAGAGGAGTGGAGAAGGCAGGATTACTTAACTTGCTCTGGTTTCCGCACTATAACCACACCCCCATGACAATATTGGTCATCAAGCAACTATTGTGCTTGGTACATGATGGGTGTCTGTGGCTGGAGGAGTTGATACTCATCATTGATATGTTCATTCATAGGCACGTGCCGTATATAGGTGAAAATCCAGCTATGATCTTTGGCGACAAGGGTGGCGAGCATGCGCTCACAAAATCAATGAAAGAGAAGTTCAAACTAGTGAAGAAGCCACGCGGGTATGCTATCTCCAGAATTTGCGACCATGTTGTGAAGGTGGAAACACATATCCTTGCCAAAAAGGTGATGCGGAAGTGTTGCACTGATGAGGTGTTGGCACTTGTCTTCGCGCTCGCTCAACAGTGCGTGGAAGGAGTCCACTTTAACTGGTTGGACTAACTTTGCGGAGAGTTCCTGGCGAATTGCCGCGAAGTGCAATAGTAGAGTAAGACCTTCCACTACGTGTGTCTCTTGCTATCGATCGTGCTAGTAGCATGGGAGCTACCAAAGGAGAGCTAATTCCCCTCGGTCGCGCCATACCTTCTTGAAGCAGTAAAGTACGCTTCGCTGTGGCCGACCAAGAATGCGGAGCACGTTCTGGACAATAAGATCTTCTGGATCCTGATGGAAATGAAT